>CM067298.1:9394139-9756260 GCA_034231615.1 Meghimatium bilineatum
CATGCCGCAATTTTCTCGAGTAGAGTATTCTGGGATACAGGCAGGAAAAGAACCGGCATGCGAATACTTAAGTGACTCTTCTTCAGCGTACATTCTCAAACTCCCGCTGAATTTCTCTTGTAGCGGGACCATGGTCCTATTAGATTTCCAGCAGGATGTAGTCCAGAGAATGGAAATGCGATTTAGATTGTTTTATTTGCGCCAATGGTCGGACACATCCGTCTTCGGTAGTACTTAGTGACCCAATTAACATTATCCGAAAAGTTGAAGCGGGAGTCGAGCGTTATGAGTGAAGGTATTGTCACAACTTGACCAGAAAAAGGACCTGTATATTAGTGTCGGGACATGCGGGTGTTGAGGGTAATGAACGGGTCGATACACGGACGAGTATGGCCACAGTATCAATGGAACGATCTGATATAGTTAATGCATTGTGGGATGGGCATCGATCTCGCCCGCTCAGATTTTCAAAAGTGTGAATAATGGTCGATCTTATTACTACCGGAGATTAGTGTACAGATCGGGGCAGTCCCTAAAGAGAAACATAAGAGATACACAAAGAGATTGATAAACCAGCACCGAACTGAAACTGTCGGACACTACACTCTGATGGATTTATTGAGACACACGGATCGGAGCACATGTGGACTTGTCCGGAGTGGTGATATATGAGACACGGGGATTGGAGCACATATGGACTTGTCCGGAGTGGTGATATATGAGACACGGGGATTGGAGCACATATGGACTTGTCCGGAGTGGTGATATATGAGACACGGGGATTGGAGCACATATGGACTTGTCCGGAGTGGTGATATATGAGACACGGGGATCGGAGCACATATGGACTTGTCCGGAGTGGTGATATATGAGACACGGGGATCGGAGCACATATGGACTTGTCCGGAGTGGTGATATATGTGACACGGGGATCGGAGCACATATGGACTTATCTGGAGTGGGGATATATGAGACACGGGGATTGGAGCACATATGGACTTGTCCGGAGTGGTGATATATGGAGACACGGGGATTGGAGCACATATGGACTTGTCCGGAGTGGGGATATATGGAGACACGGGGATTGGGGCACATATGGACTTGTCCGGAGTGGTGATATATGAGACACGGGGATTGGAGCACATATGGACTTGTCCGGAGTGGTGATATATGAGACACGGGGATCGGAGCACATATGGACTTGTCCGGAGTGGTGATATATGAGACACGGGGATCGGAGCACATATGGACTTGTCCGGAGTGGTGATATATGAGACACGAATCGGAGTACCTATGGACATGTCCAGAGTGCGCGAATGATAACCTGCAGTCATACCTCATGCATGACCGATCGACTGTATAAGAGACTTGTCAACTAAAATGTAAACATGAGCTAGTTTTCGATTTGCGTGAAATATATTTGTTGGCCTTGGCTATTTTTGGCATGCAAGTATGTAAATCGCGACCAATCAAAATCCTAACAATAATCAACAACGTAACGAACGGGGTCCAAATTAGTTGTTAGAATGCCTGTAGTACTCTCGATAGCCACGACTCAAGTAGTAATGACAACAAATTTTCTTGATTAGAAACTGGCGTCACAGCACGCGGGGCAGTCCCATACATGCTCCGCCCTCCGTTCCAGCAGCCATCCCAGTGTATGTAGACTCAATAGTCCTGGTCACGTGTTGATTGTGTGATCTTCGGAACTTTCCACAAATTGTACGTTTTCTACCCTCACCTCTAGATACTCCCATTTCTAACATTCTCTTATGTGTACGTTCTTAGCCGGAAATTTTCGAACCTATCATATCGTCTGTTGTATAACGTTACACAGATGGTATCTAAAGTCGTAGAGAATTGACTTCCAATGGACTCGAATTTCCACACAGAAACAGTTATTCTGTTCTTCTCAACAGAAAAGCAAGCTGCCTATTGATGGTATCACGTAGAGCACATGTTAGTATTACCCGAGTACGTGACTCTGTAGCTCAAGTGAGCTCGTGATAATCCACAAGAACATCAGAAATAAATTCGTTTGTAAAAAAAAAAAAAAAAAAAAAAAGCATCGTGGCCGAATTTCGAACACGCAAACCTTGTGAGCAAAAGGTAAACGTGAACACAAGGTAAACGACTTGATCCTACGTGACATAAGTATGCACGCGACGACCAAACAAACCTATTCCTGGGAACAGTAGTCAAATGAAATGAATGTCATTACTCTGTTGATTACATCAGAAACTGCCATTTATGGAAACAATGTCAAGTATCCGTCTCAAATAAGATTTCTCTTTCGCAATGGCGCCATCGCACAAAGTCTCCTCCCAAAATGACCGCTAAGCTCATTTTGATATGAATCCAAAACACAATTATAATCTCGACATTGACATTTAAGAGTACATTTGACAATTGTTTATGACTAAATACTTGTTGAACGAAAATGGTAAAATTTCGTAATTGTGTATAAAGTACTAATTAAATATCATTTAATGATTAAAGTGCACTCCTGTGTGTTGCTGGGTATCCTTTAATGATTAAAGTGCACTCCTGTGTGTTGCTGGGGCCCAAAAAAGGATGGAATAACTGTTAAAAAACTGTCAAATACTGCATGTTTCCCGCTAAGTAGGTGTAGGGAGGGACTTTGTAGATGTGTGATAAATACCGAATGCTCTTGCTATCGCCACGTCATGTACAGGGTGAGTTTTTTAATTTACCATCCGACAGAAAAAAGATTCAGTCCTTAACGAGGATCGAACTCTAGACCTCACTAGTGTGAGATCAATGCTCTTATCTCTAAAAAAAAGTACAACATTGTATATTTTGAGGTGGGAACGATTGTCCTATCCCATTGATTGAAAAAGTACTCTTGATTTCAGTGCCGTATTATATTTTCCAATTTTGCCGAAGACGGATGTGTTGGACAACTGACGCAAATAAAACGACGACACAACGCATTTCCATTCTCTGGACTACATCCTGTTGGAAATGAGTACGACCATTGTCCTGCTGCCAGAGAGATCCCGCGGGAGTTTGAGAATGAACGCTGAAGAAGAAGAATATTTTTTCCAAAAATGATATCAACTTGTTATCAACCCAGTCCAGTTATCAACATCAGCCCAGTTATCAATATTCATGCATTCAACAATGGCAAATGATTAATCATGGATATCACGATGGCTGGATTAAAATAATAGAACACACAACCCGTCAGGGTGGTATGGGTGTCACGTTGAGACATTTGATGCAGAAAGATCTCCGCGTATCTCTACCCTCTAACATCCTCATAAGTTTTGTAAAATTCGCACCGTGTCCAGTCTTTGATATTATCCATCCATGTGTTCTTCTATCACCTCGTCTTCTTCTACCCTCCGCCGTACTATAACGAACATGTTTTGTCGTCGAGAAATGTCTCATCACGTGCCTGTACCACCGGAGTTTACAAAGTTTCACGATTGTTTTAACAGTGATTCTAGTTGAGAAGCTAATATATTAACTCTATACTGCAAATATATACCTATCTTATGTTCTGACTGGATTATCAAAACCGCGGCCTTCACTATTTTTTTGATGAAAAATCTCTGATAAAACAAACTTGGACTAACGTCCGAGATTGAAAAGTGTGTACATCACTATAAGATATACATTTTACTTAAACAACAAATACAATTTTAAATAAAGAAATAATTTTTGTCTCATGTTATTTTCAAAATTCTCTAGACATGAAAGTAATGCTGTTACTTAAAATTTATATATATATATATATATATATATATATATATATCTTCTGTCGACTGCCTATTTTGTGCTTCACACTTGATTGTTGTTACACTGTGTTGTGAATTCTCTACTCAGAATCTTCACTAATGTCATAATATCAAACTATCTGGTGTCTTCCTCTTTCTGTTTCCAGCTTTATATAGAGGAAACTATATATATATATAGTCAAATTATAAAAATTTTATTTTCCTCTCTATGTAGTAACTGAAATTGCAGTTAAATTATCGTCTTTACTAAATCTTGTTTTTTGCTACCATGCAAATTTATATTCCCGGATTTTTGGCATCATTTCACATCATAAACAAAGCTTCCATTCAGATACCATGCAAAGATTTAAAAAATATTATCAAATACCTATTTGAAACATGGACTCTTCCTTGAAAATATGAGAAGCTCAGACTATGTTTCTTATAAGACATAGCTCTTATAACCATGAGTAGAACATATTTTATTATTTGAGGTGTTTGACCAATATGGCAACCCTGGTCAGCAGTACGATTTCTGAATTAATGTGTGTGGTAAAAACGTACTGCAATGCATTGTATGATGCATACTGTATTTACATGCAAGCTGGTGACTTCAATTTGTATATGAAATCATTTCATCGGAAACGAAAAATGTATTGACAATAGTTATTGATTTAAAGCAATACTTCTGAATCAAAGGGTTCACGCACTGATATCGTGAACTCCCAGAACTAGCAGATAGCAAAGATCCAGATGAACCTCCTCGTGGTGTATTCTGGTAACATGTTTCGAACCTCGAACGAAACACCTGGCCAACCTATAAAGGTTGCGTCCGGTCAATATAAACTGAGAAGACATGAACCTCTATCGTTGGTCACTTCCATCGTTATTCACCTCTATCGTTGGTCACCTCTATTGTATGGAGTAAAAGATGTACACAGAAAGAAATGACAATGTAGTTAGATACAGCACAGAAGAATGTGGCTCTACAGTCTACAGAAGAGTATTCAGAATCCTATGGACAAATTTTTTTAAACTATGACGGGAGTACCTATCAAGAGCAAAAGAAAGTTACCAACATGAGACAAAAAACAATCCCCATTGACAGTACATCATGAGATGATGAGGATTTAGAGCACAATGCAACAAGTCAAATTTTAGGCAAAAGCTGGAAACAGAAAGAGGAAGACACCAGATAGTTTGATATGACATTAGTGAAGATTCTGAGTAGAGGATTCACAACACAGTGTAACAACAATCAAGTTTGAAGCACAAAATAGGCAGTCGACAGAAGATGTGTATAGTTTGATATCATGGTACGAAGGAGAGTCAGTGGTGGAGATATGGATAGAATGTTCTATCTATCTATTGTCTTTGCTTTTTCTGTAAGGTACGAAGGAGAGTCAGTGGTGGAGATATGGATAGAATGTTCTATCTATCTATTGTCTTTGCTTTTTCTGTAAGGTACGAAGGAGAGTCAGTGGTGGAGATATGGATAGAATGTTCTATCTATCTATTGTCTTTGCTTTTTCTGTAAGGTACGAAGGAGAGTCAGTGGTGGAGATATGGATAGAATGTTCTATCTATCTATTGTCTTTGCTTTTTCTGTAAGGTACGAAGGAGAGTCAGTGGTGGAGATATGGATAGAATGTTCTATCTATCTATTGTCTTTGCTTTTTCTGTAAGGTACGAAGGAGAGTCAGTGGTGGAGATATGGATAGAATGTTCTATCTATCTATTGTCTTTGCTTTTTCTGTAAGGTACGAAGGAGAGTCAGTGGTGGAGACATGGATAGAATGTTCTATCTATCTATTGTCTTTGCTTTTTCTGTAAGGTGTCACATGACTGAATGATGATCGGTTTTCTGGCTATGGCACGTTTGGTCGTTTGATATGCAGTAATATTGTTATGTCTCAGAATTTTTGTAACCTCCTTGAATCCACTATTTCTGTGGTCTTCCTTTGTTAACTTGCTGTTTCCATTTTCATGTTGCATGCTCTTGCCGCTGGCCAATAAGGGTTCATTTTCATTAAGTGGACGAAGCATTTCAGTCTCTGTTTTTCAATATATATGGTCACAGATGTTGTTCCTGCTCTTGTAATTTCTTCATATCTGACATAATCCCTTCTTGTTCTGTTTGCTGCTTCTCTTAGAAATCTCATTTCACACATTGTACGCTTTCTCTCTTGTTCTTTTGTTAGTGCCCATGTCTGACATTGATAACACAATGTTGGTATGAAAATTGAATTTATGATTCGTCTTGTGGTTTCCATCAGATAAATCTGGGTTTCAAAATTGATATAAGTTCATAATTACATAATTGGCTTCTTTGAATTCTTGTTTCGAGTTCTCTGTCTATTCTTCTGTTATCTGTAAAAATCGTCCCAAGATATTTCAATGTCTGCATCTGTTTCAGTAGGTGATCATTTATCTTTATGTTAATTGTATTTGGTTCTCTGCCTACAGATATTACTTCTGTTGTTGTGTATTTTGATCTTCATGTTGAGTGAGACAGCTTTCATTGAGTGAGTTTATGTGATCTTGAAGCTATTCGATCAGCAAAGAGTAGTTAGTTCATGTGTATAGTGTCTGGTGGTGTTTTTACTATTGTCTAAACCCAGGTGGACGATGGTCAGAATATACACACTTGCCGTTAAGCGTAGAGGCGACGACTGGGAGCTTTAGTTGTCTATTCAAGTCCAGATGTGTCACCTTGGCTTTGTTGAATCCGTATTTTTTTAGGGTTGTCTTGATATTATTTATCCATCTTTTTATAGATCTTCCTCTGACATTGTATCCTGATCTTGTTATATGTTCTTGTCGGTAGTTGGTTATGATTCATTCTCATAAGGTGCCCAAACCATTTTATTTGTGTTGTTTTTTTTTTGCATATACATTTATCCATATAAATGATAAACAATAATGGTGATACGGCACGCCCCATGTATAACTCCTGATGTTACCGAAAAGCACTTTGTAAGTTCTGCACTTGTTCTAACTGCACTTTCACTATCTGTGTATATGGTCTTAGTCTACTAATGTTCCTTTTATTCCATAATTTTCTAGAATACTCCAGAGTAGTTCTCTATTTATTCGGTCGAAAGCTTTCACTTGATCCATAAAATCAATATTTGTTTGATTGTTGTATTCTATTGTCTTTTCATTTATTTGTCGTAGAGGAAATATTGCATCTGTACATCCTCTTCCTTTTCTAAACCTGAACCTTTCTGGGCTAAGCACTCAGTCCAGAAAAGGTCTTACACATTTTTCAAGAATCTTAGCGAACATTTTACAGACATGACTAAGCAGGGAGATATCTCTGTATGTGTCACAATCGTTGATTCAAAATTTTACCGACTTGACTAAGCAGGGAGATATCTATGTATGTATCACAATCGTTGATGAAAAATTTACCGACTTGACTACGCAGGGAGATATCTATGTATGTGTCACAATCGTTGATGCAAAATTTTACCGACTTGACTAAGCAGGGAGATATCTCTGTCACAATCGTTGATGCAATATTTTACCGACTTGACTAAGCAGGGAGATATCTATGTATGTGTCACAATCGATGAAAATTTTACCGACTTGACTAAGCAGGGAGATATCTATGTATGTGTCACAATCGATGAAAATTTTACCGACTTGACTAAGCAGGGAGATATCTATGTATGTGTCACAATCGTTGATGCAAATTTTACCGATTTGACTAAGCAGGGAGATATCTCTGTATGTGTCACAATCGTTGCTTGATCTCTTTTTTCTTCCATATTGGTACTATGGCAATTTATTGGGACAGCTCTTTCTTTCCAAGCCTTTCTTTAGATATCAAGTTATCCCAGATAACTCCAGCCGACACTGTACGTTACGAGGATTTCATACGAATTCATAACTGCTGTTCCACACAGCTTCTTCGTATATTGTTTCGTAAATTGTGTTCCATAAGGGCCTTTTGATCAAAACGCCGATTATTTATTTATTGGGGGGGGGGGCGATTCGTAAAACGATATTCGTGTGGTACATATTTCACCTATTGGTATTGGTTTTTCCAGCAGTTCGGCAGGAAACATTGTGTGTATACACGCACAATATTCATTGTTGGATTCTCGTCTCGGCTGTGCAAGGATCTACTTCTAGACTTCGATATAATTAAAGGTCTCCCTGTCTGTTTAGTGGATGAATATGCGGTCCATTGTCGACGCCACTAGGCATTAAACCAAGGCAACAGGGTTGCCACATTAAATTCCCACCAACAAAAAAGAAGCAAAACGGTATCAGAAGTTATTGGGCATGTGATGAGAAGGAATTCTTTCATGCTCGTTCTCAAACCTCAAGAAGTTTTGAGCGCAGAATGAATTATAAAATAGTTTACAGCATAGCTGTGATATCTGCACCTTTTAGCCTGACATGTCCAACTCCAGCATAGTGTATAAGTTACTTGGAAACTTTATGGAATGATGCAATGAATCACACCAACACAACCTTTTTATTCGGAATTTACTACATGTGAGCCAAATAACAGTATCACTGTTATATGCTTTCCTTTGTGATCTTGCAAAACATTGGTTACGACTGCCAGCAAGGTGTAGTCGAGAATGGGAATAAGCTGTGTTGTTGTTTTAATTGCGCCAATCGGTCTGGCAAATCTTGGGAAAAACATTTAGTAATCACAGAAAATGTCCCTGTTAGGAATATATCCCTCCATAACACGCAGACTGTCTTAGAAAAATAAGTCATATAATTTTCTCAAATATAACACGAAACTGCAGCCGCAAAATATAACAATATTATTATCTTATTTCTAATACTTCGCGGGGATAAAACAACAAAAAACAATGTTCATGACAAATCTGTTTTGACACTCTCCCGCTAAATGTATTCCATAGACCACAATTTACAGCTGAATGCTGATGTGTTGGGCCATTGGTGCAAATGATAAGGTGACACAACGCATTTCCATTCTCTTGACTACATCCTGCAGGAAATCTAGTAAGACCACTGTCCTGCAACAAGAAAGATCCAGCGGGAGTTTGAGAATGAACGCTGAAGAAGACGATAACACTCTTGCTGTTTGACCGCCTTACGAACTAGGTAACAAAAAATGATGATGTGTCTGCAGAAATATTTTGTATCCCTACTTAAATAGTACTTTTTAATAAACCAAGAAAAGACCAAAGAAGCTAAACTAATTCTCTGAAAACAACTAAACTTGAAAAAAAGCCAAATGTGTGAAATTTGGCTAATAAAAAGCAAATGTGGCAACCATGTAAAGCAGTGGGTTGAAAAATTATCGCCCTTTAGCTATTCTTTCCCAGGTCGACGGCCGTCCTTAAAATAGAGCACAGAGAACAGATTGCAAAGAAGGCGAAGAAAAGACGGATTTTAAAAAGACGTTTCATGCAACGTGGAGCGCAAACAGGGCCTAAAAACTGGATGGTTTGTGAGGAAAAAAAACAAAAAAACTTAAAAGAGCGATTTCTTCAATATTTGAAGGCACACTATGCACAGGACACAAGAATTGTGAGTTTGCTATAGAAGACTGCTCTCCTTTCATATATGTATGCTGTGTACTGGAACTTGGCGCGTGATACAGGAGACGGCGCACGGTATTCGTGTTTGCCTTCTTTTGTGAGAGTCTTTGTGTATAAATAGCGGTCATGTCATGTGTATTTATTTCTTGGTGTGTCACTACAGTTCTTTACACTTTTATTGACTTATTTCGACGGTGACATTACATCGATTGTTGTGTTGTTGTTGACGAGATAAAAAAAAGGGGGGAGCAAAGAATAGCGAGTCACTACCGCCTGTCATGCATGTAGTAATAAGAGGCGAACGAAAAGGGTGCGGTGGTGTTAGAATTCCCGATTATGTACAAGATGAATTCTTGTATCTGCGGAACGATTCATCAACACACACTTTATTTCCTGAATCGGTTGTGTATTATGAACCAAAGTCATTGCACCGGGCAGACGCATTGGCGATCACCCTTAGCAGATGACAAAAGGATATGCATGTTGATGGTTCCTGTGGCTCGCTGGTTATACAGATAGCCAGCCAAAAGGCGCACCAACAACCATGGATACCATGCAATCGGCTAACATAACATGTCTACTCAAACCGACCATGCTGTGTAGACATGTTCAACTGCTAGAGGGTTTTATTGATGCATTTTTTGTCTATGAAGGGAGGTCTTCCAGTGTGGAAGAATCCCAGGATCATCACGTTATGCTTGCAGCTCAGCATAGAGTTCTGGGTCAACCATCTCATTTTTCTGTCAAATTTGTTGACACATCTGTACACTTAGCATTCCCCGCCACCTAAGAGTCTGCCACACGCGGAGAAAAGTGAAATTCCCACTGGTCCACATATCTTCGTCATTCGTGTGGATCATTTGATAAATGACAAAAATTGAGAAATTTAGAAAAGACATGCTCCGCCGAAGAGAGATGTGTCGGGCCATTAGCGCAAATAAACCGGCGACACAACGCATCTCCATTATCTGGACTACATTCAGCTGGAAATTTAGTATAACGACAAGAGAGATTCAGCGGGATTTGAGAATGAACGCCTATGAAAAAAAGACATGCAATGACAATTACTTTTTCCATAAGTGATAGGTTGTCAGCAACGAGACTCAGTGACTGACGATATTACAACAAGACTACATCAGGACTAAAGACAACAAACAAAACCAGCAATATACCAAACGTAAGAAAGCACATACGATGGTAGATCAAAGTGTGGTAAGATACATATCATGGAAGATCGCAGCTGGAAGGCACCAGCAAAGTTGGGAAAGAGACATTTTTGTGCATCCTATACTAGATGTACATGCTCTAGTTGCCACACGGACGACTCTTGCAGGTTAGCAGAAAGTAATTCAGAGGATGGATTTTCCTTAGCACGTCTTGGTTCTTGCTGTCCATGGTATTCACATCACTCTTTTATATCACGTCATTTCGAAGGTCTCTATTCTCTTGGCTGTAGTTTTATTTATTGTCCATGTTTCACAGCCGTAGGTCGCCACTGTGAACACTGTACAGAAAATAAACGTGACCTTATTACGTTTTTGATTATTGCCGTGATTTCGTCGGTTACTATTTATAAACTTGTATTCGCCTACCAAACATATGGACGACCGAAATGCACGGAATAATACAAATCGGACTTTCAGATTATCTATCTATACACTGGAAAGTAGTCGTGTTACCATCCTCTTCTGTAAGGGGGAGAGTTTGCGACATTTTGTTTTTAAAGTCAACTACCCATTTTAGTGTGCAATTCCTTTGTTTTCATGATATGTGTATTGCGTGAGTGCGTTTGTAATAGTGAGTTTTACCTGTATTTTGCTAAAGTTCTAGTACTTCAGCGTGCATTCTCAAACTCCCGCTGGATCTCTTGTAGAGGGAGTATGGTCTTTACTAGATTTCCAGCGGGATGTAGTTCAGAAAATGGATATGCGTTGTGTGGCAATTTTATTTTCGCTAATGGCCGGATACATTCTGTCTTCGGCGGTCCTGATAATAAATATTTTGATTTCCTTAAAAAAAACCCTTCAAATCCCCAAACCATCCCCTTTCTACGAACTTGCACATGTCAGGTGGTTTTCTTGAATAAGGAGTACAACCACTTCACTAACAGAAGATCCAACCATTGAGATATCACTGCTTCACTAACAAGAATCAACAGGCTGACTACAAGTTACTGAAATATTCAGGAACACCCATTGACTAACTACCGGTCTCAGGCTGAGATTTTTCCTGTTCTGTCCTAGGAATTGAGGTCAGGGTGTGGGCACAGGACACCACACACACACCTGTCGCATTTTACCACCAGTGTTTTAATATGCTAGTTTAGCAGACTTTAGCCCCGTTTTCACAGGCTCTGCAGCCTTCAACCGTGACCATCTATGATACTATAAGACCTAACTGCAAAAATAAAATAAACAGGTATACATTGCCCACGTTTTTTTTAATTATTGTCACGATTTTCATTGGTTATTATTAATATATACTTTGAGAAATCTTGGCTACAAGAATCCATGCACATATCAAAACGAATTTTTGCATACAGACTTAGATACTACCTTCTTTTTAACCGGCAAGTTTCTTTGATCTGTAAACCAAATAATATTTTACCCCTACAATTTGATATCTAATTCCATAAATGTGATTTTTGAGGAGTCAGTTTTAGCTGTGAAAACCGTAGTCGCTTCCTATGTACATGCGGTTCATTAACTATGCTTTTCTCCTTGAATAGGCATTGCACTAAGCCGAAAGCTGAAGCCTGTGTATGAAAGAAAGCTCGGAGAAACTTCCCCACTGCACATAGAAAGTAAGAGCTAATCGCTTGAAATTTCTGGGCCTCGAGAAGAACTATGTTTTGCTTACACTTAAACCGAGTCCCTCGCCTGTTATACGATGACCGTCTATATATATAAGACCTATTAACTAATAGGAAATTCGGCATTCTAAAATGACTCATCTGATTTATTCTCTTGATTTTCATTGGCTGTCACACAAAGTACTGTATCATCAGATTGATCGATGAATATCAATATAATAAATAGTCAATGAGTCACTAATAAAGCTTGATTTCCAATGAGTCCGTAGGTCTTATATTGTAGACTATCGTGGTTATACTTGTATTATCATTGTGGGCTCATTTGATTGTTTTCATTTACAATCCATACTATTTGACTTCCCGTGAAAACTGACTTGTCATTGACTGTCCATACAAAGCATGGGTATAGACCTCAACAGCATATAATACTTCATTCGTGACGTTTTTTTATATTATTGTCGTGATTTTAATTGGTCACTACACCCGAAGTTTCTCGGCAAAAGAAAGGTCAATGCCGATAAGGGAAGTCAACTGAATCAAAGCTTTCATTTCATAAGAAGAGGCTATTCAAATGTTTATTGGGCGTGGGTTTAGCTGCCCCGTTCTATAGAGGGTCAAAATACACAGAAGCCATGCTGAAATCGGATGTGTCAGGCTGAAAGGCGCAGATATCACCGTCTATCTGTAAATCATGACACAAAACATTCCATTCTCCAAAATACACCATGTTAATCTGCAGGAATTTGAGAAAGAATACAGATTACGGAAAATTAAACATTATAATGAACCCACCTTCTGCGAGATCTAGGCGTATGTGTTCTCTCTCCGGATGCTCTTCGTGCAGGTAGGGTTCGACGCCTCTCAGATACCACGTCTTGCCAAGATTCTGCTACACTTCTTGTGGTGTAGGGTGGAGGGCTGCTGGAGTTGGTCAGATCCTGAAGAGATGCTCCAATTTTGCGACGTTTCCTGGCAGGGCTCTCGGTCTAATGGAACAAAGTTTCAAAAAATAGAGCATATAGGTACTTCATCAACCTGATATGTTTTGCAAAAAAAATTTTTTTTTTTGCCATTCTACATTTTAACACTAATCCTCCCTGCAAACATGGAGAGACGGAAACAGGCTTTCGAATACATGTGTTATATGCGAATTTTGAATATATGTGTTATAGGCGAATTATGAATACATGCGTTATATGCGAATTTTGAATACATGTGTTATAAGCGAATTTTGAATACATGTGTTATAAGCGAATTTTAAATACATGCGTTATATGCAAATTTTTAATACATGAGTTATGGGCGAATTATGATATACATGTGTTATAGGCGAATTTTGCGCAACTCCTATAAAGATATACATGGAAATCTATGACATCCGCCCTATGTGTCGTCTTTGTTGATATATCAGCTTAGCTGATATATGTGCCTTTTATACCCGACGCATCCGAATTCAACATGGCTTCTTGGTCCCTTTGACCCTATATGGTATGGGAAAGTCAACTCCACCCCATAGCCTCCTTAGTCCGCCTCCTAAGACATGGATGGAAGGTAAACTGTATTGCTATTCTTTACTCCCCTATCAGACCCTGGAAACAGGCGAAGAAACTATGATCGGATGAGATCTGTATTCAGGAAGACGGAATGCGTTTCATCGTGATTTACTGCATGGCTGACATATCTACCATATCCGGCTTCAAACATCCATCTCCATGATGACACGTGTTAGTCATTTCCACCGTCTACGATGTGGGTTATCCAACTCCACATCGCACTAATCTAAATCTCCTCTACGTTTAGTTGTCTTTTTCTAATCATCGCTCTAACTTCAGGTCCCGACTAAACCACACATTTGAGGTCTTAATGAGTGAACGCATGATCTTTCAACGTATCCCTGGCAATCAAGTCTCTAACTGGAGAATCATCATGTAACGTCGCGCAATTTGACTTCTATGATGTTCAATAACTGTCGACAGAAAGTATACACCTATTGTTTCCCCTGCTGACAGCAACCATAGCCATCGACAATATAAGAAAACTGGCTAATGGGAAATCAAGCCGTCTTAATAACTCATTTGATTAACCAAGCAGTTCTTGTGTGCATTCCACGTCATTCACATAGTATGGGAAATTAGATAGCAGATTCAGGGACGTAGATATGATCTCTTCAAGGAACGGGCGGAAGATTTTACCTACACATAAAGCGGGCATAGTTACTGAAAGTTATGTTCCCATTTACTAATGGATGAGTGGTGGGGTTTTAACACCTCTCTCCTAGCCTCCCCTATATACGGACCTGAGCTGATCAGCTATGTATTGAAGCTCAACTCATCCAAGCAACCAAAATTAAGCCGCCACTCACGAGCTTAAGAAGAGAACAGGACATTCTTAGACTGAGCCACGTGACTTAAAGAATATGTATAGGAGATTGGCTTCGCATATGAGTGGTCCTGTGTTCATTTCCCAGTTGAGGCGGAAATGTTTTTCAGATCGCAACGGCTCCCGGGTCGACCCAGCCTTAAATGGGTACCGGATTAATCCGGGAAGTAAAGACTGCGTGGGAGAGGAGATGGCTGCCGCCCTCATTTGCATAGCCTCTGAAATGTGAGATCGCTAAAATCTCACACCCCTACGGCATTAATAAATGCTATGGGTTACTTTACTTACATAGAGGATTCGGAATTGGCGACACCGATATGTGCAACCTGTAGAAAACAATATATTTTACACAACTCTCCACTGCACCATACCATACACACACACAAACTATGGCAATAAAGCCATGATGGCAACCTGAAACGGCTCTGTCTGATGGACAAGCTCTATGGGCCTGTCACGGATCTGGAGACCACAGGAGAACAATAGGAAGAAATCAAATAACCTCACTTGAGAAGAATGATTTCCATGCGTCCTCGGAACTGTAAACTGAGAGACACTGTTTTCAACTACAGATGACCTTTAGTCCTGTCTGCATCTGGTCATCATTGGCTAAAGGTCAATTCAAACAGGAATGTCAGAGCTGTCTACAGGACGATGAGAAAAGATTAAAAGGAACTGCCAACAGTTGCATATGGCCTTAAAATATAAAAGCATAGCACAGGTGACAAATGAGGGGACAAGAAATTTCATTACCTTAGCGACAGGTGAAGAAGCTGCCATCCTCAACTTGAGATGTCACAGTGCACCCTGCATTGTGACAACTCAGAATTGGCAGATCAGGAGTGCAAGTTTAATTCCCAGATAGAAGTAATCTTCGCCCAGACCGTCAAGTTTAGAAATATGTATTTCGGGAACATCATTTTTCATCGCATATGGTAATTGTTGTTATAGCTGTACAGACGCAATATTCCTACTGAGACAACTGAATGAAAAAGCAATCGAATACAATCAAGATTTAAACACATTATTTGTAGACCAGGAAAAGGCATTCGACAGAGTAGATAGAAACATTTTATGAGAAACCGTATAAATTTATAACATCGGAGGACAGTTGTTAGATAATATAAAAGCGACATATCAAAAATGTCAATGCTCAGTAATAACAACAGATGGAATGACTGAACCTTTCGAAACAAGATCTGGAGTAAGACAAGGCTGCATGTTTTCACCTCTACTGTCATACATGGACAGAATCTCACATCAACAAAGAGAAAAACATTGTACATAAACCTGATGAAGAACGTAATAATGAAATCAACGAACTACTATTTGCCGATGATCAAGTCTAATATACAAAGATGATGAAAATTTGTAAAACCACATCAATGCATTGCTATTAGCATGTGAAAAGTACAACATGAAGATTAACGTTAAAAACAGAAGTTATGAAATTATCAAATCTGCAACACCAATGAATATAACAATAGATACCACAGTGAAACAAACCAAATAATTACGTAGCATTTTTTCCGAAAATGGAAGACTAGACAAAGAAATCTCGTAGAAACAGGGTGCTTGAAAGCAAACACGGTGACCTACCAACTTTCACCATTACTTCTTCACTCAGAGATCAAGATGGAAATCAAAAAACATATATACAATTTTTATACCAACACTCTGCTACCAATGTCAAACATGGTCTTTAACAGCCTCGCAGCAGAGGAAAATCGTTATATGTGAAATGAAGTGTCTGAGAAAAGCTGAGATCGTTACTAAACTAGATACAATAAGAAACGAAGAAATTAGGAAAAGAGTTGGTATAATATCACGTATCGAACATATTGAGAGACAGCAAGTAAAATGGTTCGGTCACCTTATGAGAATGAACCCAAACCACATACCAATAGGAGCATATAACAAAACAATATCACGGTAACGCCAAAGGTAGACCAAGAAAACGGTGGATAGATAGCAACAAAAGTCTTGAACAAACATGGACTAAATGTAACCACGGCGACACATCTGGCATTGGAACCACATCTTAAGCTCCCACCCCTACGCTTAACGGCAAGTGTGAATAAGAGCAACCATCATTCACCTGGGGATAGACAATAGACAATGGTTATTGTTTTCTATACTACGCTCATCTTCGCTTGATGATGGAGGAACATCACCATCATTTCATCGCTCCATGTAGTATAGATTATATAGACCAGCATCATATTTCATACACATTTCATAGATCGGCACAACCTTTCGTATAGATTATATTGGGCCAGGACCACCTTTAGTATAGATTATATAGAACGGAACCACAGCTGGTGCCCCTTTCTTATGGATTATATCAGCTGGCACCCCATTTGTATATATTATATTGCCTTACATGCCTTTACAAACTAAACTCGTGTATTTCAAAAAGGAAGCAAGTGTTACAGTCAATCTCATGTCAGGAGATCATCCATGGGGCTATAGTTACACCCTCCCCACCCCCAGCAATGTCGTGTCTACGGCTCGACTACGTGTGTGTAGTTCGTCCATCACAGGTGATAATGACCATTTTTTATATTCACTTTTGAAAATTCAGTTATAATTATGTTCATACGTAATAGTTCATAGATGGCTAATAAGCCCTAGTCAAGCTGTAAATGTTCTTGGACAGTTCGGGCATGAAATGACGACTGTATGCTGATTTTTGGTCCATCCGTGACTTTCTAGCTACTCTCCGCTGTTGGGCTGCAGCAGTTCTCTTTTCATAAGATGATGCGATCTTTTCGACTACAGTATAACTTAGGATAAGACCGATATGAAAAAAGGCGTTGAAAAGGATGTAGAGTATTGACTTCATTGCGCTCGGGTTACCCACATGTACTCCGCCCATCCCAACGAAGCTGCACGCCGCCTGTCGAGAGTACCTCTCATATAACGTAACTCCGTAACTTGAAGCGATAAATCCCCCTAATCCCCATGGATGTCTGAGAAAAACTTTCTAAACAAGACCTCGCGAGCGGGACTCAAACCCACGATCGAACACAAAGCAAACGGTTTTAACCACTACGCCAGACAGAGAGAGAATCAAGTCGACATGCACGTCCAAAACAAGGAAGTCTGCCTTGTTTTACTATTAAAGTAGTGATTCCTGTCAACCTTATAGATTATCTACTTCTGACGTACGCATTTCCTATAGAGAGAAATCAAACGTGAAAAGACAAACGTCACCTACCACGCATGTTTTAGTAGGCGACTAAGAGGGATTTGGGGGTGGGAAGTTGTCATATCCCATAAAGGTGTTCATCATCATCAAGTGCCGTCTCCGCAACGAAGGTTGGCTGCAACGTATCTCCAACATCTCCTGTCTCTTGTCTTGGTGGTGCACTCTGCTAGACTGTAACCTGTCCATCGTGTAATGTTACTCTCCCACTTGTATCTCTGCCTACCTCTTGCTCGCTTCCCTTTTTGACTTTACCCTCAAGTAAGGTCTTCAATAGGGTGTCATGTCTTTTCATGTGTCCAAAGTATTTTATTTGCCTGATCTTTATTTCTCTTAGTAGTTCTTTCTTCATATTAAGTGTCTTTAGCACCTCTTTATTTGTTTTCTTCTCTTTCCATGATGTTCTCCCTATTCTTCTATATACCCACATCTCAAAGGCATCAATTTTGTCTTCAAATTGTTTATTTAGTGTCCATGTTTCTGAGCCATACATTAATATGGAATAGATGTAGCATTTTATAATTCTCATTTTTAACTTTGTAATTTGTTTAGATATTAATAATTTCCTCATGTCATTGAATGTACTTTTAGCCATTCCGATTCTCCTTTTAACTTCTGTTTCACATCTGCCATCATTTGTGATTGTGTCCAAGATATTGATACTGCTTTACTTGTTGTAGTTTCTCTCCCTGTATGTTTATGTTTACCTACTGTTCTTCTGTGTCTTTGCTGATTATCATGGTGTTACAGTGACTCAACTGAAGTGGCTGTATCAGGCAGAAGGGCGAAGACATCGTAGCTAAGCTGAAATCCATGGCACAACTCATTCCATTCTCCTTTGGACACATTAAAAGACATGACACCTCATTGAAGACCTTACTTGAGGGTAACGTCAAATGGAAGATAGCAAGAGGTAGGCAAAGATTGCAACCAACCTTTGTTGCGGAGACGGCACTTGATGATGTTTGCCAATCTGCTTTAAAATCATCTCCGATATGCTAATTTTGTCTTGAATCCGAGAAACAGTTATGGGAGAGAAAAAAAAATCATTTGTAGGATCTAGAAACCATCAAGCTGGCTCGTCACGGTCCACTGACTCCTTTTCTGATATCCAATATATTTTCAGAATCCAGTCAACAGCGAGCTGTAACAACAGGCATATCCCAGTATCTTCTCGGATGTTTACGTTAAATTGTCCGTTGTCTCAATTCTACATTGAATATCATTTTATATTTTATTTCTTATGTTGGTGAACTGCAGAAAGAATATAAATGATCGACCAGATTGCAGATTATTTCATTTTATCTCAATTTTTTTGGTCATAGCTACAAATCTATCCACTGTATTATTTCCATTCTATGCTTTGTTCTCTACTATTATCCACTATGTTCATATCCGGTCTGTGTAGGATCTAATCTATACTTTTTTGTTCCTGAAATCTACCTTTTCTTTCTCCTAGCTGTTTCGCTATAGCAGAGATTGGAACTGTTCTGTGGGCATAATTCCGGTTCGACAGACAGGGATGGTGTATGACCCTCAGCAATATAAGACCTACTGGCTCAAGCTTTCCTGAGGACTCACTTGAATATTGTCGTGATTTTCATTGGTCACTATTATTATACTTTGTGAGACAAGCCAATGAAAATCAAAGACATATAAGTCATTTGAAAAGGCTGAATGTCCTATTAGCCAGTAGATCTTATATTGGAAAAAGCCTTGATTTAACATGACCATTTACAATATGAAACCTACTAGCTAATTTGAAATCCAGCCTTCTTAATGACTCATTTGACTTATCCACGACATTTTCACTATCACACTTTGTGTGAAAGCCAATGAAATTCAAGGGACTATTCAAATGAATCATTAAGTTGGCTGGATTCCAATTAGCTAGTAATTCGCGCTCATGGATGGGGGTCACATCTGTAGGAGTTATGGAAGAGCATTTTTTAGCCCTGTAATCAAAAGCATCACCCAGATAAGTTTCTTTTGGCAAGGCACCCCTAGAAATGAAAGCTTTTTTTGTCGACTTTCATTTCTAGGGGTGCCTTGCCAAAAGAAACTTTTTTCTACGTCTTTCTCTCGTTCGTTCGGAGCACGAGTAGCATTCGCAACATTACAGATTTTACATAGTCATTTTCTTTTTATCGGTCTATAGCGCCATGGTTTACTACTTGCCGGCGATAACTTGAGATATTATATTGTGAGTTCTGGGGCCAATGCACATTGTAATTGTAAAGTGTAAAGTAAAAATGGAATATTGTGTCCACACCTGCTCCTATAGCCTCTTGTATTCTCTCCATTGGAAATCACATTTGGGAAGCAATATTAGCTCCAGTCCAGACCATGGACGTACATGCCAGAGTGTACCAGGTGCACGGGATATGAACAGGTGGCACATGGGATGTGATGAAAAGCAACTATGTGCAGGACGTGTTAATTCCCTGTCAGTGTCCAGACTTCAAACTTGTTTCGGGCAAAATTGTTAGAGCCCCCTTAGATGGCCGGGATTTCACAGCTGATTTCCACACCCATCTGTGACCATGATCCACGGCTGGGTTGCCGTGGAGACCTGACAGGAAAGAGTGCTTGGCAGGAGAGATAAATCTAATGACTCCATTAATGAATGTTACGAAAAGGTAGGGAAAAACCCCAAACCCCTAGCTTGAACCCCACTGAGTAGGAGACTTCTCACAACATTACATATCACTGACAGTTATGTGTCATGCCAAAAGGCGCAGAAATCGCAGCAATGTTGTAAACTATGACACAACGCATTCCGTTCTCCGGACTACATCCTGCTAATCTGCATGAGTTTGAGAACGAACGCAGAAGAAGTCTTTCGGAGGTGCAACAAAAAAGTCTTCCTGTACACGTCGCGGCGACATCTTTGGCAAAGCGGCCTTTATTTCCACAGCCAAAAAGCCTCCCTGCACTACTTAACAGGAAAATGCAGTAACGAATTTTTTTTAATTTTAAACTTTTCACTTCTGAAGGCTCGCAAGATACAATCCAAATAACGGAGTGTGTGTGTGTGTGTGTAGCATCATGGTTCAAAATACGGCTGCTATAATTTCGGCTTTCCATCCCACACTTTCTACACAGGTCAAGGGGGCCGCATAGCATAGTGATTAGCGCACTTTCTTTGCATATGAGTGGTCCTGTGTTCATTCTCCAGTTGATCCGGAAATTTTCACACCGCAACAGCTCAGGGGTCGGCCTTTATTGGGCACCGGATTAATCCGGAAAATAAATGCAATGAGGGATGAGGGAGAGGAGTACCGTGCCTCATATAGCAGGGTCACTGAAAAGTGAGATTGCTAACAACTCACACCCCTACGGCATTAATAAAAGGATGAACTTTGCTTTTACTTGAGTCAATATACTGCCTGTGTTGCCGGGACCCACAAGGGGAGACGAGAATAGTTCGCCGTAAGAGGCGAATAAGGAGGTTATGATTTGGAGTTGGCTGTCCCATCCCATCTAGGGTTAAAGGAACTATGCTGATGTGTTATACCGAAAGGCTAAAATATCGCCTTTCTCAGTTTAAAATAAAAGCTACGCTGTAAACCATGACATTTCATTTCGTTCTCCGGACTACATCCTCATAATCTGCAGACGTTTCGGAACGAACGCAGAATTATCAATATATACGGAAACAGGTATAGGATATATTTGTTACCAGCACCATAAACACATACTAGAAACGAGACAAGGCGATAGACGACATTTCGACTAAAAACCCTTCATCAGGACGAGACAATACACATAAAGGGTCACTTTGATACATGCTGTTTCCTTCGCAAACCCACTCCCACCGTTAATTAATGTTATTTCTTCTTTCATGCTTGGTAGGTGGCAGTTAACTATTCCCGACTCCCCCTTCGGGCCCCATTACTTCACATGCGGGTCAACATAGAAACGGCTGGTTTCTCACAACATAAAACTGCAGCTGGCATTCACCTTTACTCACACACCAAGGGTCAGAGAAGGGGCAGACGGGTATATCTAATCAGGTACTATTTCTTCGAAAAGTACAGCAACCACTGTTCCCACGGTAACCGGAATGTTCTCCACTCAAACTTCGTCTATGTCAGCTCTTCGCTCCATGCCCGGAGCATCTCACCCCGTCTCCTTTGTGTTTGTGAACTTGCGTGTTTGTGTGCTAGGGTAACAAGAGAAACAGGTCAATGGAAACGTTGGTACACTTCCAAACTACTCTGCCAGTTACAATTAAAATGCCCTGGTCGGACGTAAAATGCCTGAGACAACCCCTATTGTCATGTGGGCACAGCGGGGCATGGAGCAGACACACAAGAAAAGGGAAACCCTACTACAGAAACTCAGGTAGTAGTTTTTTCCCCTATCCCAGGGAAATTAATATCAAACGTTTATCCATATCCATGAATGCGTGATAGCTCAGTTGTTAGTCTCTACTTGTCGTTTTTTATTTATATGTATGTTATCCTTGATAAGACCTTTCAGTCGAAACGTCGATTTGTGTACGTGCCTATGTTTGTTTTGTATTACTATAAAAACTTTATTACCCAGTTTCACGCTTTACCAGTTGTTAGTGAACTGGTTTCCTAGTCTGGTGTTCCAAGATTCAATAGTAAATATCTTTAAATCACCAGCTGATCCTAGGTCGACCCAGCCTAAAGAAATAGGTATCAGATCTAGGAAAGTAAAGGCGGCAGGCATGATGCCTACAACATCATCTCGTGTATGCAACAGGATTATGAAAAATACGTCGTAGATTCATCCTTGAATGAACACTCTGATCACCTACCGGTTTGCTGGACCTGTCCTAGATTCATCCTTGAATTAACACTCAGATGATATTGATCTTATAGCTGGGTCAGAACAATCATTGCAAGAATTAACAGCAAAGTTGGAAAAAGTTACCAGCAAGTACGGATTGGAAATCAATACAGATAAGAGCAAAATCTTGGTAAACAGCAGAGACACAGAAAACCAGACTAATATCGTGATGTATAAGCTTGAGGAGGTGAATACCTTCAAATACCTCGGATCCAGTATATGCAGCGATGGTAAATGCAAAGCAGAACTAAAAATAAGACTGGAGATGGCTTTAGCGTCCTTGTCAAGGCTAACTGTGATTTGGAAAAGCAACATCAGTGTTGGAGTGAAAATCAAACTGTATAAGTCGCTGGTGCTTTCTGTTGTGTTGTATAGTTGTGAGAGTTGGACACTCACTGCGGGCATGGAGAGAAGATTACAGGCTTTCGAGTACAAATGCTACAGAAGAATTCTACGAATTTCCTATAGGGAACATAAGACCAATGTGTACGTAGGAAATAAAGTAGAGATGTGTGCAGGTGTTCAGGAGCCATTACTTTCAATAGTGAAACGACGAAAACTAGCATGGTTCGGACATGTATGCAGGCACGATTCCTTGTCAAAAACAATACTGCAGGGAACTGTCGAGGGTGAAGAAGCAGAGGAGGACAAATAAAGACATGGACAGACAACATCAAGGAATGGACAGGGCAATATATTTCCACACTCATCCGCATCGCTGAGGATAGAATTCGCTGGAGGACTCTGTGTGCTGAAGCATCCAATGTGGTACCCCTACGACCCTGAAAAGTTATGGGTTTATTGACTGATTGATTGAACACTCAGATCTCCTACCGGTTTGCTGGACCCGTCGTATATTCACACTTGAATGAACACTTAAAATATCACAAATCTCAATGAATACATCCTCTGAGATTATCACTCTGTTTACTTTATCCATGCTATGAAATGGTATGGATAAAATTGATATCTCGACGACGGCATTGGTTTCAACGAAAACTCTGATTTTATTTGATTAGATGATTTTGGGAACATATTCTGCCTGATATCTGACATCAAGAAAGAATGATCAGATGCCTAGTCTTCAATGCCGTAGAAATATAGTGTTGGTTATGTAACAGTACTTTGTGCAGACATCCAATGAAAATCACAGGAACAGTCAAATGTCATCACTGTATAATTGACGAAATATATTTAGTGGCAGGGACGACCGCAATTTAAGACATATTTCATAATGGAAACCCAGAATCTCTAAATGTGTCATTTGATTATTATCGACATTTTCAAGATGATTATACTTTGCAGGGCATGCAACGAAAATCTAAGGAATACTAAAATGAGTCGTTTTAAAAAGTTTGATTTTCCACTAGCCAATACGTCTCATATTGTAGATGTTCATGTACCACAGAGTCTATCATCAAGTATATAGGGTAATTGACTTTTACCGTGATTTTCATTGGTTGACGACACACTAGTATACAAAGCGACCAATAAAAATAACGGATAGTCATCATAAAGTGCTGTCTCCGCAACGAAGGTTGGCTGCAACGGACTTGCAACTCTTGGATTAGTGGCCCTCAGCTAGACTAATCTGTCCATCACGATATGTTTTTCTCCCACTTGTATTTATGCCTACCACTTAATCGCATCCTCTCGACTTTACGTCCAATAAAGGTCCTCAACAATGTGTCATATATTTTAATATGTCCAAAATACTGTATTTGTTTGATCTTTATTTCCTTTAATAGTTCTGTTTTTATACGACTTGTTGTTAGAACCTCTTTGTTCGTTGTCTTCTCTTTCCGTAACGTTCTCCCTATTCTTCTATTTGTCCACGTACACACACAAATCACGGGAATGAAATCTCAAATAGCATCACGTTTGAATACTGGTACCGATAAATCTACATGACTATGGGGGATTCGATACCGCCATGTAATGAGCAATAGGTTATGCGTTCCACGAATGTCAAGTAATGGCGATATCGATACGCGTGCTGAATGAGACACTGTTTGGTCGATGGTCAACCCTAGACCGTGGACACTATAAAAACTGTAGAGCGGTGTGTAGACATTTGAAGAGATTTGGTTATGTCACTTTAGTGTCACCTGTTGTCATACTCGCACATAAACTTACAAGAACGGTCAGCTAACCTCACAGCACATGTCAGTTATCCTCGCACATAAATGTACAGTAGCAGTGACCAGCTATCCTTCACATACACAAACTTCCATTAGTCCCTAGTTATCCTTCATGAACACAAACTTCCATTAGTCCCCCGTTATCCTACACGAACACGAACTTCCATTAGTCCCCAACTATCCTTCGCGAACACACACTTCTTTAGTTCCTAGTTATCCTCCCCGAACACAAACTTCCGTTAGTTTCCAGCTATCCTTCACGAACAGACTTCTTAAGTTCCCTGTTATCCTCCCAGAACACAAACTTCCATTAGTTCCCAGCTATCCTTCACGAACACAAACTTCCATTAGTTCCCAGCATTCCTCCCCGTACACAAACTTCCATTAGTTTCCATCTATCCTTCACATACACAAACTTCCATTAGTCCCTAGTTATCCTCCCCGAACACAAACTTCCATTAGTTCTCAGCTATCCTTCACGAACAGACTTCTTTAGTTCCCAGTTATCCTCCCCGAACACAAACTTCCATTAGTTCCCAGCTATCCTTCACATACACAAACTTCCATTAGTTCCCAGCTATCCTTCACATACACAAACTTCCATTAGTTCCCAGCTATCCTTCGCGTACACAAACTTCCATCAGTTCCCAGCTATCCTTCGCGTACACAAACTTCCATCAGCTCCTTGCTGTACATAAATTACTGCTAACACATTAAGGTTTTGCGCGCCACAGCAGATGCATGCGCCAGTCCCAACTGCAAACTGACGCAATCATGCATTGATACGATAGCGCTGATACATCGACCTCACACGGACAAAAATCTGGCTATGAGAAAATATTGTCATTCAATAAGGTCTTAACGAAGACAGTTGTAATACACATCTTTCTCATTTGCATGCAATTTCAGACGTGAATATGTAACGAAGATTAACAGAAACGAATAAAAATATTTACACGGGGGGGGGGGGGGGGGGGGGGAGCGCTCTCACAGGCCACAGAAAAGTAACTATTTAAATATCTAATGAGAAGATACATTTTTTTTAAACAGCCCTGAAGAAGATTGGCAAGCTGTTTTAGGTTCCAAGAGGGCAATGATAGACAAAACATTTCAGACCTATTATCCTACATAGCAGTTTCTGACATCATCTGCGCGCTGTCTCAAAACTCCTGCAGATTAGCAGGATGTTGTCCAGCGAGTGGAATGCATTGTATCGTCGTTCACATATTTGCTGAAATATATGCGCCTTTCCGCCGAAGACGGATGTGTCGGGCCATTGGCGCAAATAAAACGGCGACACAACGCATTTCCATTCTCTGGACTGCATTCTGCTGGAAATCTAGTAGGACATGTCCTGCTACAAGAGAATTCAGCAGGAGTTTGAGAATGTACGCTGAAGAAGAAATATGCGCCTTTCGGCCTGACATATCCGAGTTCAGCGTGGCATCTAGGTCACTTTGTCCATGTGATAGGACAGCCAACTCATCCACCCTCCTTCCCATGCGTGAAAAGTAAACAGTGTTGCTATTCTTTCTGTCCTTTCGGGACCTGGCAACACACGGGCGATTTCTGACATTTAAAAGTTGGGAAGGGGTGGACTTTTAATCCATTCATAATGGCAACATTGGTTGTGACTCGCGACCACCTAAGATTTTGACGTGTCTTTAGACGCCATTAGTAGCCAATGGATACACCATCCCTTCCAAATTAGGCTTTCTGTATCATATCTACTGAAAAAATAGCATGGTAATGAGACAAATCGATATTTCTGAAGCACAACGTATACATTCACTAAGATCAGCAGAATAATTCAATCTACCAAAAGTAAAATAACATAGTTGCCATTATAAATCAATGCTCATCTAAATAATAGTGTATCATATCTCCAGCTTGTTAATATTCTAAGGATCAGCTGCGCGGATAGAGCACATGTGTTCAGCGAGTCGAGCTTGCCGATACTTCCTTCTGCTCAGCAGACGGCATTACTGACAGCTGTGATGCGTACTGAGGACTCCCAAATCAATACTAGTGAGAGCAGCTGAGAAAGAAAACGGGGTTAGATATTGATGAATGTGGGTTGATTAACACGGATGTGCTGGACCGAAAAGAGCAAATATCGTGGCTTTGCTGCAATCTAGTAGCAAAGCACACTTATTTGTTACAGACCGAACTAATTTAACTCAAATAATTCTTCAACGAAACGTTGTAGCATATTCTATTCAGAATATAGCCAACAACCCAGCGGTTTTTGCTGTAGTACCTTTCTATGCAATATAAATACGCTCAGTAATTTGCCATTACTTTCTGAACAGTTCCGATGAACATTTGCGTACGGATTTGAACAAGGTACCTTAGCCGAGTGAGACGTGTTGTGTACCATTCCGCCACATAACCGCAACTTCTTCTTCTTCTTCTTTCGTTCGCTAATAATCTGCAGTGTTGTTTCTTGTATAAATTGGACAGTGTTTTCCATTTCTTGTTTTGTACCATAAAGTTTAACATTCATTGGTGTATCAGAAGGCCAGTATGTGCATCTTAATGTGTCATAGTTTGCACATTCTTGAAGGATATGTTCTGAAGTATAGTTGACTTGTCCACAATTACACTTTGCTGGTGTGCCAATTTTAAATTTTGCATACATATGGCTGTTTAGTCTATTGTGTCCAGTTCTCAGTCGAAATATGATGACCTGTTCTTGTCTGTTAAGTAGGTGGTAGTCGTCCCGTGGAGGTAAGTTAGGCTTTCGTTGTGCCTTTATCATGGATTTCTTTTGGTGATAGCTGATTGGTACATCCGGTTGCTGCATGTTAGCACCTTCCTTGGCGAGTTGATCAGCTCTCTCATTTCCTGCTATTCCACAGTGTGATGGAATCCATTGCAGTATAACTCTACACCTATTTTGTACTATGGACTCTGGACTCTTTTATGGACTATGGACTCTTTTTATGGACTGGATTCTTTTAACACTGAAATTTTATTGGATTGTAATGCCTCTAGTACTGACCTTGCATCTGTAAGTATTACAATAGGGTGTGAGGTCCTGTCCAATGTTAACAGTTTCTCTGCAGCTGTATAAATAGCTTTGACTTCAGTCATAGTTATTGCAGTAATTCCCTGTTGGTATACAAGTGGTATCAGTGGTGACATCTGGGTATTCTACATACACACCATTTCCTCCATTTTTTAACTGAATTCTGTGCTGATCCATCTGTGTATACTCTGGTCCATAGATCACTTGGGTAAACATCACCAAGGAAACTAAGAGCTGCTACTCTTTTCTGCAGATTATTCTGATGTCATCCCCATGCACACCTGCTACTGCTGTTTGGATGGTCACTGGTAGGCATGTCCGTTTTCCCCATGGGGTGTGTTCTGGTTGAGATGTCAGTGGTATTGTTACCTCTGTCAGATCCGATACCTGTCAACGTAGACGCTTGGCCTGGTGTATGAAGCTGCTTCTTTTAAACCGCCCTTGTGACAGATTCTGGAATCTTTCCTTCATTGGGTGACTATGGTGGGAAAGAAACTTTTCTCCATGAATTATAATTTTAGTATCTCTACGCTCTTTCAATGACTGCATCCCTTCGATATTCTGCATTTCTATGATTGGTGTGGATCTCATTGCGCCTGTAATGATTCTAAGTGCTTGGTTCTGTACTCTATCTAGGTTTTGTAGTGTAGTGTTTGATGATGAACTCCATGCTGTAGAACCATATTCCAAGTGTGGTCGAATGGCTTGTTGGTATACATTTTTTATAATTCTTTCATTAGCTCCCCAAGTTGTCCCACTCAGTTTTCTTAGTATAGCTATCTTCCTTTTAGCCTTTGTTTCTGCTTTGCTGATATGATGTTTCCATGTCATTTTGGCATCAAATGTTACACCAAAATATGTGGGTTGGTCATCTAATTTTAAGATAGTTTTATTTACATAGATGTTTCCTGCTCTTTGTTTTGGTGAAAGTGTAAAAAGGGTTGTTGCTGACTTCTCTATATTGATACTTACACACCATTTGTCAGCCCAATTAGTCAAAATGTCCATGGCTCTCTGAAGCATTTTTGTGGCAACCATGGCGCTCTCATGTATGCACCATAGAACCAAGTCATCTGCATATAGTGCTGCCTTAGTTCCACATGGTATTTCTTCAATTAGATCATTGATAAATATGAGAAAAAGAGTGGGTGATAGAACTCCTCCTTGAGGCACTCCATGGCGTAGTAATACTTTCCTACTTTTTTTGCCATTTACTTGTACTCTGGCTCTTCTATTGTGAAGAAAGGCTTTAGTCCATCTATACATATTTCCACATATCTTGTAGTTTCTATAACCGCAACGAAACAGAGGTTCTCAATGCGCAGAGTATTTATTTATTTGTTCTCGCGTTTCCCCGAATGTACCATGTACCTCTTAAAAGAGCAACAATGTACACTGTAGAGAGTATCTTTCAAAGCACGTAACGACAACAATGCTTATAGCCTCAGATAAAAATGAATGATAGACCTCACGGCTCTATTTCGAACCCACAACCTTACAGTACAGGCAGCATCACTGCTGTCTTGTATAATAGTTAGTTAGTCGTTGGATCATCGTCATTGCACTCCGGACAAGTCCATAGGTGCTCAGATCTTTCCTTGAGTGTATCCGCCATTACACGTTGACTGACAGTCCCAGTACGTTGTTGATTGACCATCATTCTTTTTCGCCCACGAAAACTCTCCTTTCTAGCGACACCACATTTCAAACCAAGTTCCTTTATTCTAATCATGGAACAACAGTCATCGTCGCTTGTACAGTCATTTGTTCGTGAGTTTTCACGTAGGGCATTCAAAATGTTTGCCCGATCCATCGCTCCACTAACAGCCGTAGAAGCAGCACTTCAATATGTGCCCCCCCCCCCCAACGGTACAAGTACGACCAAAATCGGCATAGTTTATAGAAAAATGTCAAATTCAACCTATTTATTTAATATATTTATTTGACGTTTATTCTCACACTCCCGCCGGATCTCTTGTAACAGGACAATGTTCCTACTAGATTTCCAGCACGATGTAGTCCAGACAACATAAATGCGTTGTGTCTCGTTTTATTTTGCGCCAATTGCCCCGACACATCTGAGTTCAGGCGTTATTTGGTATACTAGAAAACAGTTGTGCTGACGTCCATTTTTTTCCAACTCCCCCCCCCCCTCCCTCCAAGTCAACATTTGTCAGATCCTCATCCCCCTAGTTGATCTAATTTATGAACCTCCTCAGAACTGTACTGCAGATTTTCTTAGTATGATGTAATTCTTCGTAATGTCGCCCATTGAATTTATTTTGATTGGTACCAGCCTGATGAGGACACCTCTCTGCATCATAGCACGGCACCGCCCTGGACATCCCCTAAAGGACGAAGACCATAGAAACTCAAGGAATGACGAATTGACCACTCATGTTTCCTATACCGGGCGGTAGAGTTCTACTTTCAGCTCCGGGGGGGGGGGGGGGATGTCTCTCAGCAATCTATTTTATGGGGAGTTTACTCGGAGTGTTTATTAGCTCTAGATGATTGTTTTATTCATGTTCTGGCTGTGTATGGTGAAATGCTAGTCGCTGATCAGTCTTCTACTCGGGAGAGAATTTTGCCATGATTTTCATGAATATCGACTCATTTTGTTTGCTAAAACGGATGTATTTTCTCGCAGGCGAAACTTAAGTTTTGCTAATCACTAACATAACACACACACAAACCGAGGTCTCGGACAAAAGGGCCTTTATTAAGAATACATTTTTTTTAAACTACGAGTAAGAACGGCACTTTTGCCGTTCACTTAACAGAGCTAAATATAGATATATGTGTTATTATGTGCAAGTGCGTTACCAGTGTTTAGCAAAACTTCATTACACTTACAAAGTTTGCTTGTTGGATTTCAGTTTTGTTCCGTAACCTAGACACGGGTTCTCAACAGGCTTCATCGCATAGGATATTATTAGGTACGGAGGAGGGGGATAGCCAACATTACGCACATCATCCTTAGTTGCATCTAACAACATTCATGGCATGTGACAGTGTTACCGTTGTATGTCACAAGCAAAATTACAAATACTAATAATAAAAGTATTCTGCATGCATTTCTTTGTACCGGCGTTTTATCTGAGTGATAGCACGTCAATGTTTGTATTAGCCCAGGGCTCCAGCTAGACTAGTTACACCTCTGCAGTAACCACTGTTGTTGCCACGCTAGATCGTTAACGTAGACATAGTCATCCCCTTCGACGACCACTGCGTGATCGATCCAGCATCGCCCACAGGGAAATACAACAGATCCTATAGTGTGCAGTGACGTCAGGACTATTTTTGTATGGGTGTTATTTCCGACTTAACAAAACTGATTCCCGCATGTTATCGATAATATGTACTCACCGCGGCAAAACTGAAATCCAACAGGCGAAACTTGAATAGTGTAATGAAGTTTTGTGGAAACACGCATAACACACAAAAATCGATGTATTTACCAAAAGGCCTTTATCAGGAACACATTCACCATAAGAATGAACCACTGACGTTTACATGGCAGAACTAATTATAGACAACATTTCTGAGTTTTACATGGTCCAATAGAGGTCACAGAACAATAACACACTGTGATCTGCATACGTGTCAAAATAAGACGCTAAGGAAGAATGGGAGCGATGTTTAAGTATTTCGGTAAGTAACAAGTCACGGCCAGACAAAATCAACAAAGGAGTTAGAATGGAGTGGAAGCACGTGTTGCCAGTGCACGGAATGGGAGCAAAGTATAGGAAAAAAATGTGGCCATGTTAGGCATGTCGTAAGAGAAAGCTAAGGAGCGCCATAGTCTAGTTGATAGTGTAATTTTCCATCACACGGCTGACCTAACTTACAAAAACGTAGGAATGACCCTTTCTTAAGGTAGCACACCCCCTCCCTTCAAAGATAATGTTGCCCACGTAAGTATAGCACAACTACAAAATATATACGGCCACATGACTCATAACCTCAAACAAATGTCTTGATGCTACGTCAACCAACACAGCCCACATGCGTAGTTCCGTGCAAATAACACTGAATTTAAACATATATATATTACAACAAGTAGAACATTATCAATATCTTGGACACATAATCACAAATGATGACAGATGTGAAACAGAAGTTGAAAGGAGAAAAGAAATAGCTAAAGTACTTTCAATGACATGAGGAAAATATTGACATCTAAACATATTACAAGCCAAAAATGAGAATTATAAACGGCTACATATAGTCTACATTTATGAGTTGCTCAGAAACATAGATAATAAACAAACAATTACAAGACAGAATTGATGTCGCTGAGATGTGTATGTATAAAAGAATAGAGAGAACTTCGTGGAAAGAGGGGGGAAACGAACAAAGAGGCTCTAAGAACATTTTTCATGAAGAAAAACCTATTAAAGGAAATACAAATCAAGAAATAAAGTGTTTTAGACATTAAAAGACATGACACCTTGTTGAAGACCTTACTTGAGGTTAAGTCAAGGGGATGCAAACAAGGCAGCTTTTCAAGTAAAGAGAAATTTTACGAAATGTACAGGTTAGGAGACCGCAACACCACAGCAAGACTGAATGTGTTGTAGGTGCGTTTCAGCCAACCTTCCTTTAGCAGACGGCAGTTGATGATGATGAATCCTAGTTGCAAGATGCCATAAATCTGAAAACACCCCAGTATCCGTTATGCCATATATCCAATGAGAGTGAAGCTTGAAAGTGTCAAGTGACAAGACGTAATTATTGGGTGTATAAGATATGCTAGGCTGAAAAATTGGCCCTAGGCTCCATCAGCTCGTTTTTAACAACAGGTTAACCATTGAATTTTGTCTAAAATTATCCACAGGCAAGGTATGCCTTGGCGAAATTTCTGACAGTTGAAAATGTGGCAGGAAAAAAATGTATTATACTTTAATTAAAAGTTATACAGGGTGTCTATAAAGTAACAGTGCATTCACTTACAATGCTGTAAATTCTACATCAAATCTAGTCTGGGTATTTAGTGCATATCTGAGTGAAGTTATTGACCATGAAACATTTATGAACAAAACACTACTGCTCATTTCAACCGGGTACTGGGTCAACAACAGATCATCACCTTTCGAATTAGAACTTCGCCGAAGACGGATGTGTAGGGCCATTTGCGCAAATAAAACGGCGACACAACGCATTTCCATTCTCTGGACTACATCCTTCTGGAAATCTAATAGGACCATTGTCCTGATACAAGAGATATCCAGTGGGAGTTTGAGAATGAACGCTGAAGAAGAAGAATTAGAACTGGCCACTGCAGGCTAAAGAGCCACCTGTTCAGATGGTCCGACAAATGAATGTCCATGCGGAACATGCGTACAGACCCACTGAACACATACTCCAAGGATGTCCAGAATACAAAGAATTGCGAGGAAAGATATAGCCACACCGGCCTGAACTGTGGCAAAACAATTTGAGGCAGTCGCTCTGTATACTTTTTTAAATATATTTCTTTATTTCCTTTTTTTTTGTTGACTTCTGTATATTTATCTATCAATAGTCGGATACTAATAACAACTTTATGGTCAGTTGCTGATCCAGCGGTCTTATGCCCTTTGACCCAATGCCATTGTGTAATATATGCATGTGTTTGTGAGCTGTTGTTTTGTTCCATATAATGTGTTCCTTTTATCTGGTCCTGGAGGGAGAAGAATTTTCCTGATGTCATCCAGCGCTGGGCATTCAAAAAGGTGGTGGTCAACAGTTTCATATGGATGAGTGCACATCCGGCACCCTGGAGTGTGTTGTGGTTGTATTCTGTTCAGGTGATTGTTAAGCTGCACATTTTGTCTGAAGATGATACTCTGGTCTTTTCTTTCCAGGAGGTTGATGTTGTCTTTAGGATTTGGGCTGGTCATATATTTATAGATTTCCCTCCCAGTGTTTCCCATGGCCCATCTGTTCATTCAATTTTTTTAATTACAGATTTCAACATCATTTTAACTGTGTGCATTGTTGTTTGTGTACATGATTGCTCTTGTTGTGCTCTCTTCTTTGCTAGCCTGTCTGTCTTGTCATATTCAGGTGTGTTTGAGTCGCCAGGAATCCACTGCATAACAATGACTGCATAAGACGTAAGCAGTAGGTTTGCATGGTGATATATTTCAACTAGCTCAGGTTTACAATGTCCATCACATTCCAGTGCTTGAAGAGCAGACAGAGAATCTGTAAAATTCACAGTGTTTTGGACTTTTCATGGAAAGACATCAAATATGGTCTTCAGGTGGTACAAGGCAACTTCTACTGCTGTTATTTCAGCTTCATAGTTAGAAAATATTAGAATCTCCCCACAGGTATCAAACAACCCATCAGATGTTTTGACTGGATATTCTATATAGACACCATAACCTGCTTTGATGGTGGCTTTAAAAGCAGACCCATCTGTATGGACATGGATCCATTGTTCTGGGTTGGTGTTTATTGTTTTCTGTGTTGCTTTCATAAGAATTACTGGGTCGGAACTTTTCGTTGCGTTATCTCTTAATTGTGTCTTGATTTCCGGTAATTTAAAACTTGCGTATGGTGGTAAATATTTTTCTACACTTTGCAGTTCTTGTCTCTTGTCTGGGAGGTGATAACTGTCTTTTATTTCATTGACATAGCATGGCTAAGGACTGCCAGTTTTCTACATGTTGTTTATTTGGGTGGTATTTGTTCATTCTTTTGCTTCTTTCATAAGCTTCAATTGCAGCCATATCTCTCCGCATCTCAAGGCGTTCTACATTTGTATGTATTTGACATGCAGCCGCTGGTGTACACTTCATTGCTCCACTAATAAGACGTAGGGCATTGTTTTGCACTCTGTCTAGAGTTTCTACATTTGTCTTGGAACATGTGAGGGGTGAACTGTTTGTACCAACTTTATAGACACAATATAATCTTTAAACAGAACGTGGAATGTTTGATGTTTCATGGGCCTCTATAATATTCCATACTTATCGTTGGAGACCAAGACCTTATATATAAGTGTGAATGGAAATGCGTTGTGTCGCCGTTTTATTTGCGCCAATGGACCAATACATCCATCTTCAGTGGTATAATTGTATTCGTATATTCAGTCAGAGCAACATGGCGCTGTGTAAAAAGTTCTTAGTACTATATCCCACACACCCCCAATGTATTGTCCTTATTAGGACTTTCAGACCAGACCCAAGGTAAAACTGACTAGTCCCGTAAAGGACAACCCAGTTCACTAGGCCACAGAATACGCCTCAATATAACCAATAGGAGTTAACATCCAATGTTGAAAGAAAATGCGCTCTGCCTTGCTATATCTATCGCCCAGTATGCTGCCATTACCTGACAACTAATCTAACTTCGATATCTTAGCAGTATCTGACCTAATTTGCTATTTGTCAATATGTCGAGTCCATCGTTTTATGTGCATTCCTGTGAACTTATCGGTTTTTCGTACTTCAAAATTGACGTTATTTATTTTTTCAGTGAATTTCTTTGATCACTTTGTGTTATTTTGTCTTGACAGCCAATTAAAATCACGGAAAAGTCAACTAGCATCCCTTTTGAATGATGATTCCGAAGGACTATTAATTGACATGCTCCTTTATTTTGGTTGGTCATCCTACACACAACAGCTTTGCTTCTTCTGCGTTCATGTTAGATTGTCAGGTCTGCGGTCACGGCGAAGTCTAATGAGGCTGCCCTATAGCTTTTGCCTCAAATCTGCATCAACCGGCCAGATCCGCCATCTTTGTCCTGTGTATGCTTTTCAGTAACAGTTTTGCTATTCTTTACAGCCATCTTGTACCTTGGAAATACACAGGCTACCCTGTGCATTGAGGAGCGCGGTAGCCTAGTGTATAGTGAGCTTGCCTGCTATCATCTGGCTACAGCGTGCCGGGTTCGAAACCACGTCCGGACATTTAAAAAAATCAGGGTTGTGGTTTCTCACTTGACACGACCACTCCTCCAGTCGACTCAGCTGTAAATGAGTACATGACGCATGAGTTAGGGAAGGTAAAAAAACAGTAAGGAAGGGAATTGGCCACCCCATCTAATAGTTGCTGCGGCTTAGTACATGAAGAGTTATCTTCATCCCCGACGGCAGATGCCATGGGGGCCTACCTTTACCTTACCCTATGCATTGGTATACTTCTCTCTGCAAAGTTCATTCTCAAACTCCCGTTGGATCTCTCTTGTAGTTCTGACTATCCTACAATTTCAGAAGGAATATGTTGCAATATTCAAAACAAAACTCTCCTATATAGCACATCTTTATCTTGTCAAGAGATAAAGATGCCATGATGAAGTCAGATGTGTGGACCCACATGGTATGAGGTTGAGAACATACCCACTGATAGAAATACATAGAATATCCTAGTTCGTCGTATGCACATAAGGATGTGTAAATTCCATAGGAAACCCACTTGAGTTTGATTGGATCGAGACGTTGCAACATAAGAAACCCACTTGAGTTTATTGGATCGAGACGTTGCAACATAAGAAACCCACTTGAGTTTATTGGATCGAGACGTTGCAACATAAGAAACCCACTTGAGTTTATTGGATCGAGACGTTGCAACATAAGAAACCCACTTGAGTTTATTGGATCGAGACGTTGCAACATAGGAAACCCATTTGTGTTTGATTAGATCGAGACATTAGCAGTAAAGGCACATGTACAGGAATTAAATACGCCTTCATTCATTACGTTTTTTAAAATATTATTGTCGTGATTTTTGTTGATCACTATTTAAATATTTGGAGCTGCATGACAAAATAACCATGGTCGACCAACGAAATTCACGGAAATAATAAAGAAATCAGGCTTTCATGTCATGTCTACATTCTGCACACAGATCTTTACTGGAGTTCGTTTATGATTGGATCAACCCATGAGCCGATTACGATCATAAACATACAACGGAAGAGTGACCTTCAACAGAACTAGGAGACCACTGTTCCACAGTGTACACAAAGTGTAGACATGCGTGTACATTGCTGCTAAATTTATATGACATATCGTAAACCCCAAATATCTCATCTATGGTTGACTCGGGCATGTTTGGCTATAGAAATGTTAAGCATGTTCTCAGGGCCGGACTTAGACTTGATACGGCCCTAAACTATTTGAGATATGGGGCCTTTATATGTTCAGATATTATATATCAGTGCCAAATATGATTTTTGGGGCCCACAAAAAAGTGGGGGCCCTAAGCTATAGCTTGTGTAGCTTATAGGTAAATCCTACGCCGCATATTTTTATCCTTGTTAAGCTATATAAATCCGTTGCTGTGTGTCACAGTTTGTGGCTTTCTGTTCAAAATGTCCGTTTTCATCTTTTTATTTTTGGAAAGTTATTTTCTATTCCTCTTCGATCTCTAATCAAGTAGCCAGACTTCGGTTATTCAGCATGTTTCCATAGCAACCACTCGGATGTCGATTTGCGTGTTGATTAACTCTGATTTTCAGACTCTGAAACTGTGCCTTAAGCTCCGTACGAACTTTGAAAATTACAAGCATCCTAACCATCCACCAGGAGTACTTATTAAAAAAACAAAACATTTCTCCGTTCTGCAGTAAGTGCCCGCATAATACAGTACAACTTTGTTAGATTTCTGATTAGTTGCATCCCTTTCTCTTCCATACTCGTTATCAAACATACACACAGACAGAGAGAGAAAAATGGCGACTAGATATCTTGCTGCAATGGTAATCCACATATATGGATTTGAGATTCGCCCTTGAGTTGCCAGGCAACGAAAGCGATAGCAACACTGTGACCTGTAGATACGTTCTCCCTAAGGCGGAGTTTTACCTCCCAAAAAAATGGTAATTCGTACGTTTTCCTGTATTAGATCTTTTTGATGAAAAATTTGATGACTTTTTGTGAGAAATCGTTGGGGTGTGGGGGCATGTGGTCCGCTTTTTGGCCATGTTGTTAACGACATTTTCCGAATTGCAAAATGGGAAATGTACGAGAGTTTGAATACCCCAAACTCTCCCCTATCTACGGACCTGCAGCCATGTTTGTATTAGGTTTGTTGTGTGGTAATATAACGTATATGCTATAGACTGTAAATACCCAGATTAAACACCATATGGGAGAATATGTACAGCAAGGAAAATAAATCTATATAAATCTCTTACTTATTATTTTGTACGGATGTCAGAGTTGGACAATTGAGTCGGAAATGGAGATAATACAGACTTTTGAAAACAAATGTTACAGACGAATATTACGCATCCATTATACAGAACATAAAAACAACATATACGTGAGAAACAAAAAAAAATATTCGTTGGAGGACAAGAACATTTCATGGCAGTGCGAAGGCGTGGTACACTTGTGTGGTTTGTCCACATAAGGCACGATTCCCTTTCCAGAACTATCTTGAAGGGAACAGTTGAGGTAGCAAGAAGAAGGAGTCAGAGGAAAGTATGAATGGATAATATTAAATCCTGGAATACAGTCGAAGACGGATGCGTCGGACCATTGGCGCAAATAAAACAGCGACACAGCGCATTTTCATTCTCTGGACTACATCCTGCTGGAAATCTAGTAGGACCATGGTCCTGCTACAAGAGAATTCAGCGGGAGTTTGAGAATTACCGCTGAAGAAGTACTATTGAAATGTGTGTCTTACCAGCAATGTTGTCTTTCTGTGGTTGTACTCTTGAAATGTGTCTTTTGTCGTTGCACTCTTGAAATGTGTGTCTACGTTGTCTGAAATCAACCATGCTGAATTGGATGTGTCAGGCCGAAAAGCGCAGATAACGCATTCCGTTCTCCGGACTACATCCTGCTGATCTGCAGGAGTTTGAGAACGAACGCAGAAGAAGACAAAATTCACAGCAGAAACAGACACAATAACAAATGAACTATCACATTGGCAGATATCACAAACACATATACAATAATGGTTAATACTCACACACACACACAATAATGGTTAGTACTCACACACACACACAATAATGGTTAGTAATCACACACACAAACATTCACACACACAATAATGGTTAGTAATCACACACACACACACAAACATTCACACACACAATAATGGTTAGTAATCACACACACACAAACAATAATGGTTAGGAATCACACACACACACACAAACATTCACACACACAATAATGGTTAGTAATCACACACACACACACAAACACAATAATGGTTAGTAATCACACACACACACAAACATTCACACACACAATAATGGTTAGTAATCACACACACACACACACACACACACACACAATAATGGTTAGTAATCACACACACACACACACAAACATTCACACACACAATAATGGTTAGTAATCACACACACACACACAAAGATTCACACACACAATAATGGTTAGTAATCACACCACACACACAAACATTCACACACACACAATAATGGTTAGTAATCACACACACACACAAAATAATGGTTAGTAATCACACACACAAACACACAAACATTCAAACACACAATAATGGTTAGTACTCACACACACACAATAATGGTTAGTACTGATCCCAGATAATAAGATCATAAATATAATTATTTTAAAGCCAACGCGCCCTGATATAGCCACACAGGACTCGGGTAATAGGTTTAAAAGAGCTTGTCTCGGCTTAAAGTGGCTTTAACCTCATCCTTTATGGCTGCATATAACATGTTTTTATCAATTGTACTCTTCCCCCCCCCCACAACTCCCAAACTCGGTTAACAAATATTAAGAATTCAGAAACCCCAGGCTTAATTATGCACACAAAAATGTTTCCCCTCTCCGCTTAAAAAAAAAATTGAACACAAAAAGTTCGAGTAAAAAACATGATGCACACATTTTAAGATTAATATTTCAACAAAAATGTAACCAATGATATAATTAGTGTATTAAAATACAACATTGTTGACATCCACTTTTTACCCCCCCCCCCCTTGTTAAATGATACTCTTTTACACCACCTCCCCTTGTCAACAACTGCCACTCTTTTACATCCCCCCTCCCATAAATTATTAACAAAACAAACTGAGAACAGTCGTCAGATTATCATAGAATCAAGAGTCCCAATACGAAAAATAATCGCCGAAGGATAACCATTTTGCGCCCATTTCTGACCCCGGTAACATATGGAAATATTTCATCTCTTCTGGTGGTTTTTAACCAACAACATCTCTACTGCTCCACACAGCACCATCAACCCAATAATCAACCGTCGACTCAGAGATAACGCGTATTACGTCACTAATGTTTGTGCACGGATATGCTTCTGGGATATAAAAAAAAAGATTTCAATGGCAAATACGGGATGAGAGGAGGGGGGCGACAGTTGAAGACAAAGAAGTGAGACAGATACAGACGTGAACCGAACTAAACTGGGGCGGTGATAGTGTAGAGTGGACCCGTGGATGTAGAGAGAGAATCAATCACTTCCTGTGATATGGATGGATGCACGGAGATTGAAGAAGTCGATATTACCTGCTGTTCAGTGTAGGAATATTAGGCGAAGAGTTTACTCTATCTATACAATGTGGCCCTTGTTTGCGGCGTCAGGGTGAAAAAGTTCTCTGGAGATGGCCTTCTTGTGTGCTGTTTGTAAGCTTGTACATGTGGCTTCTTTGATCCATCTTTTACATGGTCTTCCTCTGGCTTTATAGCCGTAATGTCTATGTGTTATGGCTATTTGTGGCATGCTATCTGTTGGTAGTCTGGAAGCGTGTGAAAACCACTCGATCTGTTGTCTTTAGATGTGTTCCAATACTGGTATTGTTTTGGTCTGATGTTATCGTTTCTAATTCTATCTCTTAATGACACTCCGAGTATTCTTCGATATAATGTTTCCTAAGTAACTGCACTCATTTACCTGTTTACGGTGTTCATCATCGATGGAGTGCTTTTTTTTTTTAATTTGCCATTATTTCTGTCTTTTCAATATTAATCTTCATGTTGAATTTTTGACATGTGTGGAGTTTGTTCATATGTTCTTGCAAATGTTCTCATGTCGCTATTAGTACTTGGTCGTCAGAAGAGTTTACTACCAGTTGCTAGGGATTGCAGGTATTGTGCATTTATGCCTGTTGATTTTAATTCATTCATAAATGTTCTTCTGGGCGTTGTTTTTGGTCTTCCCTGTTTTCTTTTCCCTTTTGGTGGCCACATGAAGGATTGTCGTGGGATTGTGTCTTCCTTCATTCTAAGTACGTGACCGATGTATGTCCAGCGACGTTTTCTGATGATGTTCGTCACATATTCTTGTTTTGTCTCCTCTCTTAGTATGTCTTTTGATTTGAAATCTTTCCAATTAGTATTTGTGATTTTTCTAAGGCATCTATTCTCGAAGGCAACTAACTTCTTATCCATTATTGCGGTAGATTTCCAACTTTCACATCCATATATCAATGATGGAATCACACTTGCATTGAATAGTCGCAGTTTAATGTGTTACTTGCGATCTTCGATCTCCAGATGTTTGAGAGTTTGTTAAAGGCGTTGGAGCGATTCAAGTCTAGATTTCTGAGTTGGTATCCCCGTCTGCTGTTATCTTGCTTCCCAAATATACGAAATTTAAAACGTTGTCTAGTATATTATCATCTAGTTTAATTGATTCTGTCAGGCCGGTAAAGTTCATGATTTTCGTTTTATGTGTGTCTCACAGATACTGATCAAATATTACCCAAAGATAAGCCAAAGACGGATGTATCGGGCCATTGGCGCAAATAAAACGGCGACACAAAGCATTTCCATTCTCTGGACTACATCCTACTGGAAATCTACAATGGATCATGGTCCTGCTACAACAGAAATCCAGCAGGAGTTTGAGAATGAACGCTGAAGAAGAAGCTGAAAGACTAATCACTGAACTGCTGAAGAAATGCACAGAACACTGGCCAGCTGTGGACATGATAGAACACACACCACAGATATGATCAAATAGAGTGTAGGACACTCTCAAGATCACCGAACTGCTTAAGACATGGATATGATAATGAACATTGATATATCTGATGATAGGACACTATTGACCTGTCAATGCATATTTGGAACACAGATCAATGTCTATCAAGACATGATACAACAGTTTGAACAATGTCCAGATCGAGATATGGTAGGACATTGACCACAGATCTGCTAAAAACATAGTTAGGAGAAAGATCACTACTTCTGCGTTCATCCTGAAACTACTGTAAATTAACAGGATGTAGTCCGGAGAATGAAATGCACTGTGTCATGTCATAGTTTACAGTTTTGCTGTTATCTGCCTTTTGGCATGACACATCATACTTCAGCATGGCCTCTAGGTCATTGTGACCATATACGGGATGGGACATTCAACCCCATCTCATAACCTTCTTAGTCACCTCTTATGAAATGCATGGAAAGTAAAGTATTGCTATTCTTTGTTCCCCTTTCAGACCCTGACAAAATACTGTGACACGGATCAATGACTAATCCAAGATATGATAGGACACAAATCACTGACCTGTTATGATGATGATGATGTTCGTCCGTCGTAATCGACGATGACCAAAAACTCAACCATAATAATAATAACAATAAATAATAAAAATAATAAAAGTTAATAGTGCGTTTTTAAATGACTAGCAAGTCCAATGTGAGCACAAAATGTTCTTTTACAGAATTGACAACATTAGAAGGTATCTGTGTGAGGTTGAGATGTTTTTTCTTTTCTACGTGTCCGCTTCTGTCTTGCAGTTTCTTGTCTGAATTCTTCCGTCGCTAGTGCTCCCGTTCTAATGCTGTAACGCCATGCTGTTCTATCCTGAGCGAGGCTCTCCCAAGCGCCTACGTCAATGTTAAGATGTTTCAAGGATGAATTTAGCGTGTCTTTGAAGCGCTTTTTCTGTCCAACAGCTTTTTGAAATCCTGACAAGATGGCCTGCCCAGCGTGCTTGCACCTTCATAAGTATTGTGTGTATACTTATTGAGGTTGATTTTTCCAAGACCTCGTAGTCTGGTACTTTGTCCCACCAATGGATGTTTAGTAATTTACGTAGGCAGGTAAGATGGAAATGATTTAATTTTCTTGCATGTCTAGCATACACTGTCCACGTTTCACAGGCGTATAGTAGGGTTGGTATAACAGCAGTATGATATACTTGAAGTTTGGTGGTTGTTCTTATACCTCTTCTGTCCCATACATTGTTGCGTAATCTGCCATCATGATAGGACACAAATCACTGACCTGTTATGATATGACACAAATCACTGACCTGTTATGATATGACACAAATCACTGACCTGTTATGATAGGACACAAATCACTGAAATGTTATGATAGGACACAAATCAATGACCTGCTAAAAACAGATAGGACACTGACTCATGATCTAATCCACATGAAATGACACTGATCATTGACCTGCTAAAGACATAGATAGGACACTGATTGTTAACCTGCCAAAGACATACTGTCAGATAGGACACTGATTGTTAACCTGCCAAAGACATACTGTCAGATAGGACACTGATTGTTAACCTGCCAAAGACATACTGTCAGATAGGACACTGATTGTTAACCTGCCAAAGACATACTGTCAGATAGGACACTGATTGTTAACCTGCCAAAGACATACTGTCAGATAGGACACTGATTGTTCACCTCCTAAAGACATACTGTCAGATAGGACACTGATTGTTCACCTCCTAAAGACATAGATGGGACACTGATCATTGATCTAATCCAAGACATGATAGAACACTGATTATTGATCTAATTCAAGACATGATAGAACACTGATTACTGATCTAATCCAAGACATGATAGAACACTGATTACTGATCTAATCCAAGACATGATAGAACACTGATTAATGATCTAATCCAAGACATGATAGAACACTGATTATTGATCTAATCAAAGACATGATAGAACACTGATTACTGATCTAATCCAAGACATGATAGAACACTGATTATTGATCTAATCCAAGACATGATAGAACACTGATTACTGATCTAATCCAAGACATGATAGAACACTGATTATTGATCTAATCCAAGACATGATAGAACACTGATTAATGATCTAATCCAAGACATGATAGAACACTGATTATTGATCTAATCAAAGACATGATAGAACACTGATTACTGATCTAATCCAAGACATGATAGAACACTGATTACTGATCTAATCCAAGACATGATAGAACACTGATTATTGATCTAATCCAAGACATGATAGAACACTGATTATTGATCTAATCCAAGACATGATAGAACACTGATTACTGATCTAATCCAAGACATGATAGAACAATAATTACTGATCTAATCCAAGACATGATAGAACACTGATTACTGATCTAATCCAAGACATGATAGAACACTGATTATTGATCTAATCCAAGACATGATAGAACACTGATTACTGATCTAATCCAAGACATGATAGAACACTGATTATTGATCTAATCAAAGACATGATAGAACACTGATTATTGATCTAATCCAAGAAATGATAGAACACTGATTACTGATCTAATCCAAGACATGAAAGAACACTGATTACTGATCTAATCCAAGACATGATAGAACACTGATTATTGATCTAATCCAAGACATGATAGAACACTGATTACTGATCTAATCCAAGACATGATAGAACACTGATTATTGATCTAATCCAAGACATGATAGAACACTGATTACTGATCTAATCCAAGACATGATAGAACACTGATTACTGATCTAATCCAAGACATGATAGAACACTGATTACTGATCTAATCCAAGACATGATAGAACACTGATTATTGATCTAATCCAAGACATGATAGAACACTGATTATTGATCTAATCCAAGACATGATAGAACACTGATTACTGATCTAATCCAAGACATGATAGAGCACTGATTACTGATCTAATCCAAGACATGATAGAACACTGATTACTGATCTAATCCAAGACATGATAGAACACTGATTATTGATCTAATCAAAGACATGATAGAACACTGATTATTGATCTAATCCAAGACATGATAGAACACTGATTACTGATCTAATCCAAGACATGATAGAACACTGATTACTGATCTAATCCAAGACATGATAGAACACTGATTATTGATCTAATCCAAGACATGATAGAACACTGATTATTGATCTAATCAAAGACATGATAGAACACTGATTATTGATCTAATCCAAGACATGATAGAACACTGATTACTGATCTAATCCAAGACATGATAGAACACTGATTATTGATCTAATCCAAGACATGATAGAACACTGATTATTGATCTAATCAAAGACATGATAGAACACTGATTATTGATCTAATCCAAGACATGATAGAACACTGATTATTGATCTAATCAAAGACATGATAGAACACTGATTATTGTTCTAATCCAAGACATGATAGAACACTGATTACTGATCTAATCCAAGACATGATAGAACACTGATTACTGATCTAATCCAAGACATGATAGAGCACTGATTATTGATCTAATCCAAGACATGATAGAACACTGATTATTGATCTAATCCAAGACATGATAGAACACTGATTATTGATCTAATCCAAGACATGATAGAACACTGATTACTGATCTAATCCAAGACATGATAGAACACTGATTACTGATCTAATCCAAGACATGATAGAACACTGATTATTGATCTAATCCAAGACATGATAGAACACTGATTATTGATCTAATCAAAGACATGATAGAACACTGATTATTGATCTAATCAAAGACATGATAGAACACTGATTACTGATCTAATCCAAGACATGATAGAACACTGATTATTGATCTAATCCAAGACATGATAGAACACTGATTATTGATCTAATCCAAGACATGATAGAACACTGATTATTGATCTAATCCAAGACATGATAGAACACTGATTACTGATCTAATCCAAGACATGATAGAACACTGATTACTGATCTAATCCAAGACATGATAGAACACTGATTATTGATCTAATTCAAGACATGATAGAACACTGATTACTGATCTAATCCAAGACATGATAGAACACTTAACAATGCACTAAAAACAAAGCACAGCTTTCAATTACCTTTCTGCCTGACTCGTCAGAAGTAATGTATCCAGAGATTACTTGTGGGGAGTGTTGCATTGGATGGTTATTGCTGTAGTGGTCTGTGGACAAGACAAAAAAAGACCTAGTTACATATTATAGCTTGATGATAATAATGCAATAATCCATTTAGATGTGAGCAGGTAGATCTAAATAGCCCATATCCTTTATGACAAAAGCATACCAGTAGGTCCTCAGTTAAAGTTATCAGGATGACACACTCAAACGGATAAGCTTTGCTGTATCAAAGGTATGGTTGAGGGTCATTTATGGTTTTTATTTTAGTCTTCGAAGGCAGACATTCCAGTGTGGCAGTATCCGGGGATCATCATGTCCTGCAAGGAGTGTAGCAGATACATCTGGGTCAACTGGTTCATCATTTTACTGTCAGATTTGTTGATCCATCTGCTGTGATGTCCCCTTTTGCTGGTTTTTCCTGCCTCCTAGCAGCCCGTCACACCCCCTTCCCTGCCACCTAGCAGCCTATCACAAAAGGACAGAGGTGCAATGTTCACTCGCTTGGTTCTCTCCTTTATCCATGCAGACCATTTGACAGAAGACAAAAATAAGAAATTGAGGCAAGACATGCAGTGACAATGACCAACCACGCTTTCAAAGCACTCCATGCTGATGACCTGGCGATGTGGGTTGCTGCAGATCACATCAACACAGTCATGAGTAGAATGCAGACAGCACTCAGCAACATCAACAGAAAGGCTGGAGAGTACACATCAACATTGTTAAAACAACAACAATATGCCAAAAATAGCCATGGTGATTCCAAGTATATAAATGGAGCTAGTGGTCACCATGCTAGAATGTCAGTCCCAGAACCCTGAGGTCCCAGATTAATCGACAGCTGGAACAAGAATTTTTGTTTTTAATGGAGGTGCAATAAAAATTATTCCCATACACGTCTGGCGAAAGCTACGACAAATTTGCTTTTATTTCCACAGCCTAAGAAGCTTCTCTGCACTCCTTAACAGGAAAACACACAGTAATGAGGAAAAAATAATTTTTTTTACTAAGGAAAATGTCCACTTCAACTATGCTTTTTTGAAGCCCTGGTTATTACAGCTTGTGTTGAAGATAAATAAGACAAGTTCTATCATATTCATAAAATCATTCAACAATACAGTCACACTACTCTTCGACTCCCATCATATCATGCTCACTTTAACCCGATAGTTAGTTTGGATCAAAGGGCAAGTTGCCAAACAGAACACAACGTTTAAAATATGTGATGTTGAAACTCTGATATGTGAGTACCTCTCCAAAATAGACATTCAGTTTTGGAAAAAATGTTTTGGATCATGTAATCTGATAGGAAGATGACTACTGACACCGACATTTATTACAATTTATGCAACCATTAACAATAATCAACCTCTTGGAATTATCAGATTAGAAATTTTGAAGAAGTTATTTCGTGGACAGACCTCATAATGACCCCAGATAAATACGTGCATGTTAAGCACACCATTAGCGACATATACAGTGGAACAAAATACATCTCATCCAGTATAATAGAGTATATAGGCGCAGTTTAAGAAACCCTGGGATCTAATGGTGACAAAAGGACAGATTAACTTCTGCATATTGCAGTGGCGTTTACTATTACGCATAGCATAACTGACAGCACATACAACAATTTGACCTAATAAGTATTTTTTTTAGAAGATACGTCTTTGAATGCAATGTTACTTGATAGTAACATGTTTACTGTAATACCTAACATTTGACAACACTCATTTGCAATGGACCAAAAACTTCAAAGAGTTTCTTCGATATGCACAATCCAAAACCGTTTAGATCTAAATGATAACTATTTTTTGCGTTGGATAAAATCTAATTTAGCATGCCTGATATCTTTACGGTCTAACAGGCAGTTTCTGAGATATTCGCTTGAAAGTGTGATTATGAATTTATAAACGAATTATAGTTATTTGTAAGTATGTTGCTTACCGTCTTAGCATACCGGACGTGTGTGTAAAGATGTTCAAATATTAGCTTCAGTCAATCTCTCAGGGTGTTACAGCTATTTGGTTCATGTCATGTGTTGGTTGTGTTCTTTTTTTAAAAATGTTCGTGTTCTCTACGTGCGACCCGATCCTTACTCCCACTTCAGCACTTCGATTCTATCTCATTCTCAATGACCTCAAAATTATACGATTGTGCAGACCTCTCGTAGAATATTTAGTATCTCTGCTCTGTCCATAGGTTGGCCGCCTGTTATAGAGGCATATCAGCCAGATTGTCGGCTCGCTCGTTCTCTCGACACCCGCGTGTCCGGGGAAAAAAAAGAGGATAAAAGTGATTTTGCGAAACAGGTGTGAACCAACGACATCAGCTCACTCTTGGGATATCGTCTGGGAATGAATCGTGTCTTGATTTACAATGAACGCCTTGCGAATCGACACATCAGAATCCAGCATGACAAATTTGTAGGGGGGGGGGGAGATTATCAACCTTTTAGTTGCTAAAACTCTTAGCAGCATCTTGCTGCATGCGTAGTAGGTTTATTAAGTGTTATTCTCTGTTCACATAGTAAGTGTTATTCTCTGTTTGCATAGTAAGTTTATTAAGTATTATTCTCTGTTCGCATAGTGTTATTCTCTGTTCGCATAGTAAGTTTATTAAGTATTATTCTCTGTTCGCATAGTACGTTTATTAAGTTTTATTCTGTTCGAATAGTAAGTTTATTAAGTGTTACTCTCTGTTCGCATAGTTGTTTGTTCGTTTGTTTTGCGTTCGCTCCATTGTAACCATCACGGATATCCGTATGATTTCCGCCGGGAGCGTGATTACGTTGTGCCACCGTTATGCGCCTTGTAGGCCTAGCACATCCGATTTCGGCATGCCTTGACAATTCTCACGCCTCTATATCTGTCTCCTGGCACGCGTAGTGGCGACTCTTCGCCCAGACTATTTTTGCTCTCGTCTGACTCGCACGAGGTGTTCCACTGTCTATGAACTTGCCTCGTGTAATTGGACGTGCTGTGCCCATTGGGTACTGAACCGTTTCTCATCCGTGAGCCTGGTTCCTTAAGGAGAAGAACTCAACCGAGGAGTTGGACCCTGGCTCTTTCGCCCTCTTAGCCGAGGTGTCATTCACCGACATCGTGTACCCCTTGTCCAAGTTCGAGTCTCACACCACGCGTTTGAGAGCAAGGCGTTCTCGAGCTGAGCGTCCTTGTCCCAATAGCGCCTGAGCCCATCAGGTACTGAACCCTTTCTCTCTTCAAGTGTATTTCCGGTGTAGAAAAACCTGACAGTAGAGTTGGGCCAGGGCTAAACCGTTGTCCCTTTTGTGCCTGATCCCATTGGGTACGGAACCCTTTCTCTCTGCAAGTGCGCTTCCGGTATAGGAAACCTTGACAGTAGAGTTGGGCCAGGACTACCATCGTTGTCCCTTTTTTGCCTAAGCTCGTCGGATACAGAACCCTTTCTCTTCGTGAGCATATTTCCGGTTTAGTTCGACATAGCTCGACATTTGAGATGGATTAGGTCTTTTTGCTTTACCAAACGCCAATGAATAGGTCTGGGTCTCTGCCTGTAAGGGACACAGGTAACTAGAAGCTCGTCTCGAGCTGACTAAGCTTGTAGTTCCCCTTTCCTAGGGACTTTTCACTTTCTATTTGCAGTTCGCGCTGCCCTCTAGCGCTGTTCTGCCCTTTCATTGTTTCATTGTACTCGGTATGAAATCTATTCGTCTCTCGCCATGCATCTACCTTTACGTGCATTTTACATTGGCCGCCCCTCCAATGTTCGGACTGAGCTGACTAGCTTCACTGTATGTCGACAGTGTCGTTATATGTGGTGATGCTGATGGTGTCGGAGATATTGTCTGTCTCTTGTGCAGTCAAATCTCTTTCTATCTGCTACCTCCACATTCTCGGACACGATCCCCAAATGATTTGGCCAGAATCAGCTCGAGCTGCTGTGTTTCTGTTTCCAGGGTGCACCGCGTGGAGGTACATTTGGGATCTTGGTTATCTGCTAACCCTGGGTCCGCCTAGAGCAATGCGTTCCCTTTGCACCCCTGTTCTCATAGTAAGTGTTATTCTTTGCCCGTATAGTAAGTTTATTAAGTGTTATTCTCAGTTCAGTGTCATTTATTTCCCGCTCCATGTCAATTATTCTCTGCTCGCCTTTCGGGCTCCGGCAGCTCATGGACGAGGATTGATAAACTGGTTGAATTGCTGCAAAACTATGGCTATTAATGACGCTTTTCAGTTGAAACATTCATCTGCGTGTGTTTTCCTATGTGCTTTCGGTGATTCTCAAAACGTGTTATCATGTGTATTAAATTTTCCGTGGATGAGGATTGCAAATTACAGGCTACAGAGATGTGGTTTGAGAAGAATGATGAAAATACCATGGGCAGCTAAGAAAACTAATGCAGAGGTTCTCATTGATGCTGGCGTAAAAAGAGCAAACATTAGGGGCAGACAGTCAAGATTTCTAGGACGTGCTGTGAACACGTAATAACCACTGGAGAGATCAAGGGGAGAAGAGATAGGGGACGACAAAGAGAGAAGTTTCTAGATGGACTTGTATTGTGGCACGGTAGAAGTTCATCAACCGAGCTTATCGACAACACAAGAAACGGCGAGTCGTGGAGAAACGAGATCGACAACGCCATTCCGGATGGCACTTGATTGAGGATTACTATACAAAATAAGTGCCGAAATTGTATGTGTTGGGTCGAAAGTAGCAGATATCGTAGCTTTGCTTATAAGTTAGTAGTAGAACTTCCGCTTAATCCACAAACATAAATTGCTGTTATACTGGTGTATGTCTTCTTCCCCCCCCCCCCCCCCGACATACCTGAAAGAAATACTATGACGATGTGACAAGTCTGAGACAGACCGCCACTTTCATAATAGAGATCAATGTAATCATATGAGCGAATCAGCCCCAAAGATGAGCAAGGAATAGTGACTGTTATCTGTCAGGCATGTCATAAGAGGCAACTAAGGAGGTTTCGGGTGGAATTAGCTGTCCCATCCCATGCAGCAGTTCTAAATTTGTGGGTCGCACGACCCACCATTTCACATTGGTCGCCTAAGACCAGATAAACATGTGAAGCAGCAACGAAAATAATTGTAAGATGGAGGGACAACACAAGGAATTGTATTAAAGAATCGCGGCATTACAAAGGTTCAGAACCACTACCATTGAGGGTCAAAGTGACCCATACGCCATGCTGTAGTTGTATGTCAGACAGAAAGGCGCAGATATTGCAGCTACGCTATAAACTATGACATAACGCATTGTGTTCTCTAGACTCATCATTATGTGCCATGCCGGATGGCGTAGGCGGTCATGGCTCTCCACGGCTCTGTCCACAGTATTATGTATCAAAGTCGTTTCTTTGCCGTGCCAGGTTGTCAAACTGTCTAATATTTTCTCAAGTTGTCGCCCTCTGTCTCTGGTGCCTTCAATCTTGCCTGTTGTGATTATGTTCTCTAAACCTGCCTGTCTTATGAAGTGGCCGAAAAAAAGAAGATTGCCTTTTTCTTATATTGTTGATTACGGTCTGTTTCGCATTTGACTCATTCAACACCTAGACTAAATTCTGCTAATCTGCAGGAGTTTGAGAACGAAATTCCCTTTTTAAAAAGTCAATAACGCTTCCATGTTAGACATTCGGTCCTTTCATTAGTGCACTCTTTACTCTACATATATATATATATATATATATATATACATGAGTAGAATAGAGTGTAAATTAATTTGTAGCCTAACTTAAACAAAAAAATATAGAATAGGAGATGTGTGTTCAAAAAAGGTTCCCAAAAAAACCAAACAGGGAAAATATGACCAAAACAAATTTCATTGAAAGTGCTCTTTAAAATTGGCAAAATGTGATCGGAAAGTGGCAACACTGGGCTGCCGACTACTTCAAACGATTTTCACTGTTGACATATTAATATGTGAGGGGAAAAATTCAGCAGCAGATCTTGGTTTGTGTAGTTTACTCCGCGAAGTAAAGGCATGAAAGCACGGATGCAGTTGAAGTGGCCAAAGGGTGACACGTTGGGGATTACGGACGCCCGGTACTCTCGCGCCAAAATCTGAGGCATGCTATTTCAAATGCACGACAACAACGGCATGGGCTAAATGTGTTGGATTGCCACTCCTTCCACTTCCAATGCCTAGAGGCAGACACGTCTAGGAAATTTGATACACAGAGAGAAAGAGTGAGAAAGCAGGGGACTGCAACAGTGACTGACAACTGGGATGAAGGATAGACATACCGGGAAAATAAAGGGAAAAACAGAAATAGGCAGCATTTGAAAAGAGAAACTGAAAAAGTGACGACATATGGAATGGGGGAGGGTGAATAGAGCACATTTTAAAAATGATTCTCGTAAAAATTCAATAATTTGCTTATTGTATGTTTGTATTTATTTTGGACTTATTTGGTAATCAGAATACCAGCAAATGGAGACTCAAGTACAGAAATTATGACCAGAATTGCTCGCTCTGTCATCAAGTGCATTCAACTCACTTTCAAACATTTAGAGTTATAAAAAAAAAAACTCAGCTTTAATACAAAGCTACGGCTGTTCAACGAATGTGCTATTTCGGCTTAACATACGGGTGTGAAAGGACACTAAATAAACAATTAGAAGACAGAATTGATGCCTTTCTTCTTCTTCAGCGTTCATTCTCAAACTCCCGTTGGATCTCTCTTGTAGCAGGACCATGGTCCTATTAGATTTCCAGCAGGATGTAGTCCAGAGAATGGAAATGCGTTGTGTCGCCGTTTTATTTGCGCCAATGGCCCGACACATCCGTCTTCGGCGGAAATTGGTGCCTTTGAGATGTGGGTATATAGAAGAATAGGGAGAACGTCATGGAAAGAGAAGAAAACAAATAAAGAGGTGCTAAAGACACTTAATATGAAGAAAGAACTACTAAGAGAAATAAAGATCAGGCAAATAAAATATTTTGGACACATTAAAAGACATGACACCTTATTGAAGACCTTACTTGAGGGTAAAGTCAAAGGGAAGCGAGCAAGAGGTAGGAAGAGATACAAGTGGGAGAGTAACATCACACGATGGACAGGTTAGTCTAACAGAGTGCACCACCAAGACAAGAGACAGGTGATGTTGGAGATCCGTTGCAGCCAACCTTCGTTGCGGAGACGGCACTTGATGATGATGTGAAAGCTGGAAATCAACTACATCTTTATTACAAACTATCTACAAACTAAATGCCTTCGAAAACAAATTCAGGAAAATTTCACACACAAACTGACAAGACTAAGTCAAACGAGACACTAAGAGAAGAGACAAAACAAGAATACATCACAGACGTTATTATAAAAAGGTGTTGGACATACATGGGTCACGTACTCAGAATGAATAAAGACAGAAATTTACATGGTCACCGACTGGCAATAGAAAAAGGGGAAGACAAACACAACACTGAAAAGAACTACAGAAAAAGAAATCACAACAGCTGGTATGAAAACGAACGATCTGGAACAACTGGTTGTTGATCGACAAGCATGGAGAGCTATGACATCTGTCCTATTTGCCAAGCTTGGCACAAGAGGAAAATGATGATGATGTTTGTATACCAACGAAGAGGGATGTGTCCAGCCATTGGTGCAAATAAAAACGGTGAGACAGCGTATTTCCATTCTCTGTGCTACATACCGCAGGAAATCTAGTAGGGTCATTTCCGTTTCAAGAGAGATCCAGCGGGAGTTTGAGAATGAACTCTGAAGAAGTATGTATATGCGACGATATGTATATGGTAACTAGCATAAAAACTAAACTAGAGAATTGAACTTACCCTGAACACTTCGTCTGTAAGTGGTCTCTCTAAAATCGTAAAATGGGGAAGTGCAAGATTCTGAAGATGGACTGATATTTGGGCTCAAGTTAATAAGTGGTGGACTATGGGTGCTGATGAGGTTGTCGTTGTTGTCGAGGTTCAGAGCTGCTACTGCGGCAGAGGCTGCAATGTGTTCTGCTGTGCTAGTACGGCAACTGTTATCCGGTCCTGCAACCAGTTCCAAATCTTCAGTGTAGCATGGCAGAAAATGATGATGATGGCGACTGGAGTGACGATGATGATAATGGACGCGTGACGTGTCCTGTGAAGACTCTACTGGCATAATCCACAAAACCTAGGTGTCATCAAGTCTAGAGGAAACAAAATAAATAAAAATGACTTCATTCTTAAGGATGTCAGGTGGAAAAAACAAAAAACTAAATATGAATTGCTTTCTTTCTCGCTAGTGTTCTGAAGAGGCCCGAGAAGGGAGCAAGGAATAACAATGTTACCTGTCACTCATGTCGTAAGAGGCATCTAAGGAGATTCTGCGGTGGAGTTGACTATCCCATATCTTCGTCATCAGAGTTCATTCTCAAACTCCTACTGGATCTTTCTTGTAGCAAGAACAAGGTCCATTCTAGATTACCAGCAGGATGTAGTCCAGAGAATGGAAATGCGTTGTGTCTCCGTTTTATTTGCGCCAATGGCCCGACACATCCGTCTTCGGCTGAGATATCCCATATAGGGTCAAAAGGACACAGAAACCATAATGAAGTCGGATGTATCAGGCCATAATTCACATGAACTGTCACGAAGCTGTAATCTATGACACAGCACATTCCATTCTCTAGGCTATATCTTGCTGATCCACAGGAGTTTGAGAACGAATGTAAAAGAAAACTTTCTTTCTACGTGTGTTACAGGTACCAGAAATTACACAACTGGAAGATAGTGTTCTTCTTCATCCCTCATTCCACACTCCAACTGGATCTCTCTTGTAGCAGGACAATGGTGCTACTAGATTTCTAGCAGGATGTAGTCCAGAGAACAGAAATGCGTTGTGCCGCCGTTTTATTTGCACTAATGGCCCGACACATCCGTCTTCGACAGGTAAGATACCGTAACTTAGTGGTTACTGCAGTATCTTCATGATCAGGTTTGTCTATGTTTCAATTGTTCTCACCCTTAATTGGCCAGCACATATTATTGTGTGATTGGGACAATATAAATGCATTGCTGATTCTTCATGAGTTCTTGATGAGCATCCAGCATCACTGCACAAAAGGAGTTTTCCATAAATGCGCTGCTTGCCATTCCGACAGATATCTAAAAGTATATAAGCTCAATTGTAAAACTACTTTAAAGCAATGATGCGATATTTGTTCATTTCATCACAGTGCACCAGAGTTTGACATTTCCAGGTCACGGATATGTTGCCGGAATGCAAAAGGGGAGCGCAGAATGACGACAATGTTACCTGCCAATCAAGTCATAGAAAGCCGCCAATGAGAGTTATAGGGGGTGGAGTTGCCTATCGCATCCAATAGGGTAAAAGTAATCTTAAGTCATGCTGAAGTTGGATGTATCAGTCCAAACTGTGCAGATATCACAGCCAAGCTGTAAAGCATAACCCAAATCATTCCGTTCTCTGGACTACATCCTGAAAGTCTGCAGCGGATTGAGCACTATTGCAGAAGAATATGTAACTGAGCTGGAAAAATTATTAGACCACAAATAATCCACCATAATGAAATTGGTACCAGAATTAGAAAAGCAAAGGCGGCAGGTAGGACATCACTCTAGCATGCTATTATATATTAAAGTAAACTCTGTTCACTTTAAAAATTAAGTGGGTCAATACACACCCCCACATTACTCCGCGACAACAGACGATTATGGTGCTGGAGTAGGCCTAGTCCCATCCCAAAGTCATCCAGAAGCAGTGCTGAAGTCACATGTGCTAAAAGGGCAACCAATATTGTAGCTAAACTGCAAAAACAAGACACAGCGCATTGCATACTTTGGACTACATTCTATTAATCTACACGAGTTTAAGAATTAACACCGAAAAAAACTGAGCATGACACTAATATCAATTTTTGCCATCCCGTATTTGTATCATCTAGGAACTGGAAAATTACTACGGAAAAATTAAATAGACAAAATATTGATGTTTTGCTAATCACTGGAAGCGTACAGGAAATACACAAACTGATGTTTCGACAAAAAAGACTTTATCAAAAACACAACTTAGCTCACAAGTAAAGGACAGCACTGCCTATGATAAATATTCTAAACAAAAATGCTAAAAGGGAAGGAATAATAAATAGCAATATAAAAAACTTACGGGACAGATGAAACAGAATTAATGGAAAATTGACAGAATACAACAGGATATTCACAATGAAGGGTGGTCAGGCTGAAATACTTTAGTGTATCAAAGTGGTGGATACATCAGTTCTCAAGCGTATATCAAGCCCATTGATCTGAGGAACGCTTTTTTAACGACAGCCATTTGAACATCCCAGAACAATGGTTAATAGCTTGTAGATGTTGACAGAATTGGTCACAGAGTCTCACCCAACTTCCCTCTGTAGTTCATATCACTATGGTTGCAAATGAATAGTATAGATAACATTTCGGGACACATTGTGCAGATGCATAAAGGGACACAACTAAAAGCAGCCATGCATGTCATGGGAGAAAATGCCAATAAGGAGGTTTAATAATGTACGTTGTCTGCCCCATCTCACAGGTCAGTGGCCCAAAAACCATGTTGAGGTCAGATATCACAGCCTGGATGTGAACACACACAGCACATTCCGTTCTTGTAACTACATCTTGTTAACCAACTAACATTCGAGAACGAACTTAGTTGATTTCAAACAATTATATGATAACTAATGGAAACTAGGCACCTCCTAAAATTCCAATTAAAGTGGCTTTCAGTCATCCATTTGTTCTTATCGCAGCCTGAAGTGGCTTTTAAATATTAGTCATTCAGAAGCAGTGCACAAACAGCTGTGCAGTATGTGTGTATGATGTTGTCTGTGTTTTGATCAACAGGTTCATATTCATAGTAACTTGAATACACATTGGAAGTCCTGACTAAAATCGAATATATTTTTTTACAGATAAAGTGTGGTAGAATTTGGCATATGTGTTGATTGATCTATTTTGTGAGGCAAATAGGTGCCAGCTGAACGGACCTGGTTCAATCCTGTCTAATGCTTTCAAATTTTTGCATAAAAACACAACTTTAATCTACATAATAATAAGACCCATAACCCATCAGAGTTGTAGGGGCACCCTTTGGAGACATCACAAACAGTCCTCCAATCACTTCTGTTCTCAGCCATTCAGCTCAGACGAGTGTAGAATAATCATGCCCATATCATTCCTTGTTGTTAATCCGAAATTTATTTTCTGTCTCTTCTACTTCCGCTCTTAACTGTTCCTTGCAAATTAGTTTTAGGAAAGTGAGTCGTATCTCATTACATATCCTAACCAAACATGTTAGAACAGTTTTACAATTACACACACTGAGATTTAAATATATTCATTTAATGCCAAAGTCACATTTTTCTTGCCAATGGCACAAATAAAATGGCAACATAACGCATTTCAGTTCTCTGGACTACATCCTACTGGAAATCTAGTAGGACCATTTTTTTGCTATAAGAGAGATTCAGTAGGAGTTTGCAAACAAACAACAAATATATTCATCTGGAAATTTCAGATTGGTTTTTTTTTTACCCTGCCACTCATTCATTAGATCACAACACAAACAGCTTCAATGAATTGTCATTCACTTTAAGTTCTCCAAAGAGACCCTCGGATTGTGTGCAGTACCTTTTTTTTAAGTAATCTAGTAAACAAGCATTACAACAGGATGTTTGTTCGAGAACCCTATGAATTGCGAGTGAATAGCTCTTACTTCCTCTTATGCAGTGGGGCGTTTTTTCTGAGCTTTCTTTCATACCAAGTAGACTTCAGCTTTCGGCTGAGTGTAATACCTATTGAAGGCAGAGGTTTAGTCTATAATTCAGAATTAGATCTATAATTGCATAGATAACATGCTACAAAGTTTCAATAAGAGAGCCTCAATATAACAGTATGTCATCAACTAAGATTTTCTGTTGTATGGGTGGTTTGTCTAGTGGGTCATTGGTGAGACCTACAAACACAACCGCATGCATACATACAACAGGATGTTGAACTAACCAAAATGAGTAATCGATGTGTAATTTTAATCAGCCACGTACATTATAATATTCAACCAATCTATATATATTACTAACACAACCTTACACAGCCCAAGCCTGTAGATAAGGTGGGCTGGATCGGTGTTGGTTGTAGTTTTCAACCCCCCCCCCAATAAGAGAACATTACTTTTAGTACAGTGGAAACCATGTTTTAAAACATGTCCAGTTGAACAAAATATGTGTGTAACTATCCCAATTCTCTATATACAATTATTCACAGAGTAACTCATAAACTAATTGGTGATTTTGAAAATGTTGAAAAAAGAGGGAATTTTGTTATAAAAGTATGCAATCTAAAGGGATTCCGGTGTACTGGGAAACAAGTCAAATGGAGGGTAATCCCCATCTCCTTAACTATTTTGCAATGCCGAAATCAAATGTGTTGAACTGGAAGCTGCAAAATAACGCAGCTCCGCTTTGAAACCAGCAGAAGCAACGTACTTTAGGCATTCCAGCAGAAATCACATGAACTTGTGTGTTGGTTATCAGAAAGTGAATGAAGAAGAACTATTTCCCACAGAAAATAACAAAAACCCCACTTAAACAAGATTATTAGCAATTTTTTTTAAGGAAAGCCCCCACCTTAAGTGATGTCATATCTACAGCCCTGACACAGACAACTGAACTTTAGCACACAACTTCTACTGCGTTCTGTCTCAAACTTCTGCAGATTGCAACATGTCTGCAGATTGGAATATGTTGTCATAAGTTACAGCTTGGCTGAGATATATGTGGATTTCGGCAAGCATACTTGGATCTCGGCAAGCATTAAGGATCATGGGTCACTGATCCTTAATGGGATGGAGGATCCACTCTCAAATCTCCTTTATCACCTCTTATGATATGCATGTCAGGTAACAGTGTTACTCTTTTTTACTCTTTTCATCTCCAAGTCATGGTAATCATACATAGCCTAGGAATGCACATTGGGTCAAAGGGCATGAGCACATGGACCATGGTGGACCAGCAACCAACTAGGATTGCACATCTCTGGCTGCAACACAACTAAACAGCATATACATTGTTGCTGATTAAGCTGATAGTGATAGAACGTGTCTTTATATCTAGGTCTCCATCGAAGATGGTGTGTCAAGCCACTGGCACAAATAAAACGGCAACAACACATTTTCATTCTCTGGACTACATTCTGCTGGAAACCTAGAAGGACCATGGTTCTGCTACAAGAGAGATCCTATGGGAGTTTGAGAATGAACGCTGAAGATATCTAAACCTATAGCCATATACACCTTAGTCTACTTGAGTGATCCATTTCTTCTTCAGCGTTCATTCTCAAACTCCCACTGGATTTCTCTTGTAACAGTACAATGATCCTACAAGATTTCCTGGTAGTCCAGAGAATGGAAATGCATTGTTTTATTTGCGCCAATGGCCCAACACATCCGTCTTCTGTGGTAGTGATCCATTTAATTAATCTTTATTATACAACTCAAGACATGGACTTTATATTCCAGACATAGGCCAAAAGATGATAGTGCAACAAAGTTGTAAACCATGACACATGCATTTTGTTCTCTGGACTACATCCTGCTAATGTGCTGGAGTTTGAGAATGAACACTAAAGAAGAAACTCCAAACATGCCAGAAGACCCAAAAGGCCTAAAGTTCACCCACAGTGTCAACATACCAGCAATGAACATCAAGTGGCAGGAAAAAAATCACAAACACAGAGATGCTGCAGTGGGCACATGGCATCAATAATGGAAAAACTCAGCATTAGACAACTAAGCTATACATGGGTTAAACGTGACTAAGCTGGTACACACATGGGTTAAACATGACTAAGATGGGTCAAATGTGGGTTAAAGCTGTGTTACATGTGGGTTAAACATGACTAAGCTGGGTTACATGTGGGCTAAACATGACCAATCTGGATTACATGTCATTTACACGTGATTAATTAAGCTGGGTTACATGTAGGTTATACGTAACTAAGCTGGGTTACACGTCAAAGATTAACAACTGTGATTAGCAACACCAGATGACTACTGTGATATAAGATGTATGCAGTCCCAATGAGAGCTGACTTTTTAATCAATCACAATATTTAAAGTTCAAGATTGGCAACACAGCCATATGTACATGTTCCAAGCGAATGAAAGAAGAATCACAATAGCTGGGAAAATATGGGTGATGAAAATGGTGCTTGGAGATCCAGTATTATTCAAAGGTGCAGAAACGTTTTAAATAATTCTGAGGGGCATACTTGAACAGACACATGAAAGCGGAAAGTAAGGCAATGAATACCACTTTAGTTTTACTGAGGCTGAGTATTCTACAACAAACTCTACATAGAACACGCGAATTTCTCAAATTAACTAACAGATACAAAAACAAATGTTACACAACTAATGGATCAGGATATATTGAGCCTTATACTTATATGGAATGAAAACTCAAGTTCAACTGATAGATCCATTGTCGGTTATCGTAACATTGCCTAACTACGTCGGTCCTAGGCCTGTCTTGCTTAATTTCTCAACTTTCTAGCACGCTGTTTTCAACACAAATTTCATTAGAATGCGACATTATCCGACATACATATAGATAATAGGGTTAGTGTGTATAGTTACAGTATTTGAGTATTATATCATATACTATATATGTATGATATATAGGCCTAGTGCCTGGCTAGTCAAATATCTAAGCTTAGGCCGATCTAACAGTGCCAAATCATAATATTACTAACTACACATTACTGGCAGGATTGCTGTATAGTTCAAGTATTAGTATAGGCCTAGTGACACACTACATGACTACAGTAAATTGTAAATAAATACACTATGCCTACACAAATTTTAATAGACTAGGCCTAATCAGAAATCAGTCTAATCTAAACTTAAGGTAAAGCAACGAACATAGGAAGGCCTTGCCTTACTATTACATTGACAACTTAGATTTAGTGGGCGTGTTTGTTTCGACTTGGTTATTACAAGACAACGCCTTCAAATCTTCTTTAATAATTTAAAATATCATAGAGTAGGCCCGAACCGTATTTCTAATATAACCAGCATGTAGCACCGTGCCGTTAGGACCTACATCAACAACTTTCTGAACTAAACGGCGCAGATGACTGTCTGCTTAGCCTAGACTACAAGTACATGCCTTTCTGCTATTGGCCCGCGTGCTTGCTACCGCCAGGCCCACTACAACCTCTTCTAACAACACACTTACTTTATATGCTTACTTCAGTAACAATCCCTTGATGAAAATGAAGACATACCGCAACGTATAGTATCCTTTTGAGTGAAATGTGAACAAGAAACGTGTATGTTACTTCACAACACTAAAACGAATGAATATTTCTCATGCAGTGCGACAGTTAGCTCACAGCAGCTATGCCACAACTCACAATCCTAAATGCGGTCGACCAAAACTGACCCAACTTTTCTGTTGGGAAGGGAAGGGCGATAACTCTCACATTAAAATACTCGCATTGTTACCGTTCTTTGCTTTCATTATACCGTATTGCTGGCGTCCTCTTTTTAATCATCTTCGAGGTTGTTGCAATCTTGATTACCTGAACAGCGATCTCCATTAGTATTTTTTAAATTGTAACTGCAATTTTTGACCTGCCACGCATGTTCTAAAAGGCGACTAATGAGGTTTTGAAATGGAGTTGCTGTCCCATTTAATGCAGAAGCCATGATAATTAAAGTCGTATATGTCAGGCATAGCCTAAACCAAAGATGTCGCAGCTAATCTGTAAACCAGGACACAACGCATTCCGCTCTCCGGACTACATCCTGCTAATTTTCAGGAGTTTGAGAGAAAAATCTGAAGAAGACGACGATATAGTCAAATTTGATTAACATTCACGGTTGAAAATAGCTTACCTCACCAATATAATTATTTTATAAAATGTTTTTAGTACTGTTGTATAATTAGAATATTTATGGTATATCTTTGTGATAAGCAACCTTAAACTTCGACACGCCATATTTTACTTCTCGATTCACCATATATATATATATATATATATAGTCTGTGATGTTTCTCCTTCGCTAACGAAGTTTACGGCATGAAACAAAAATGTGATGAACAAGTGAAAAGGAAATAAAAACCATGTGATTGTCTAATTTGCTTGTTCGTAGATGCCCGATAAGTCCGATTCGTACCCGGAAAATTCTTTTCGGAAAGAATATCGCCATGGTTATAGATGTCATTTAGTATTTTGATGATTATTTTTATGCCATACTCCCCCAGAACTTCTAATTATTCCTTTGTAACATTACTGGTCAATGAGATTTATTGAGGTTATCTTCTTATAGAAGCTTCATGGCACGTTATCTATATAATCCCGTAGTCGTAACCTTCGATAACAGTTACCATGTTGTTCCGACAGGCCGACGTTGTGCTTGAATTAGTTACGAGCACGGCGTGGGTGGGCGGAACAACAAAGAAACCTGTCTCAGCGGCCAGAGTTGTGCCCTGATGTCGACGTCTGTTTCGGCGGCATTGGACTCGAAACACCATCGAGTCGAATATTATATTGTTTATTATATATTGTTTCTTCCACCCCATGCAGTTAATATACAGGATGCCTTCTTTGTTGTACTGTATGTCTGACTATATTGCATAGAATATTTCTCAATTTTTGTAACGCTAATTTGGCTTGTGCTATTCTTTTCTCTATATCATTAGAGCTAGATGCCATCTGATATTAAAATGGTGCCAATATACTTGACTTTATCCACTCGATTTAATTGTGCATCATTGATATTAATACTGCATCTTGGCGGTGTGTATTTCTTTGAAACAACCATCCTTTTTTTCTAATTTAGACATGGGTCTTTATTTTCACTTTATAGTACTATCTATTTATCCATCCATCCATCGTTATGTCTGTCTGTCTACCTAACTATCTATGTACCTATATGTGACAGATAGAAAGGGGAGGAGTCGATATATCAGCCTTGTTTGATATTCGATGATACGACAGAGAGCCCTTCCTTTAACCTTTCATTAACGAGTAAATAAATACGGTATAGTGCATTTGCGTGGTCATTGTAATTGGCAAGCACCTAGCACCTACAGAAGTAGTGCAGGTAGCTAATGTTCGGATGGTTTTGTTTTGACAAACTAATAACAAGGCGATCCGTCTAGACAGTTAAGAAAAATCTTTTTAGAGTCAAGACGGTGATGGTCGGATCAATGTACATATTTATCTAGTTCGCCATAAAGCGCGAAGTAAACTTAATCCGTTAACATTACCATTGCCCAATGGGAGACCGAAAACATTCGACCATAGATGGAGATTGCACTTTTTAAGTTTATACAGCCCCATCGAGGCCAGCAGCTTTAAGTGGTGATAGAACTAAGTTCAGCCATCAGTGACTTTGAAAACTAAGACTGGTCGGGCAGTCCCACTCGAGCAGGACTATATTCCTGTCCAAGTAAGCAGAGTGCTGAAGACGGAAGTAACCAACCAAAAGGCGGACAATTAATCAGAATGGTACATACAAAACACAATGGAACCATGTCTATATTCAAAGATAGGTATGGTGCCTGCCCTGTGACGGACGTCCAGGAAGGGACAGTGCCGGGCCTATACATGAAAAGCCCAAACTCCAATTACAGGAGACCCTTCTCAATTGCCCCGAGGAGCCAGGAGGCAAGGTGTGAACTACAAAAGACAGTGAGTTTTATTTTTGTTCTTCAGCATTCATTCAAACTACTGCTTGATCTCTCTTGTAGCAGGCGATGGTCCTACTAGATTTCCATGATGTAATCCAGAGTATGGATATGCGTTGTGTCGTTGTTTAATTTTCGGCAATGGTCCGACACATCCGTCTGTGGCAGAGTTTTATTCAGGAGAAATAATTACAGATATAGATATGTTTCAATCGAACGAAAGAAGCAGAAGAGGTTGTACAGGATGGGAACGGGGGAAATTGACTATGTTTGACTTGGCAACACAAAATTGGTATAAAAATAATGTTTATCAATTGTCGTCTTGTAGCCATGCAGATTGATGGGTGTTTAAGTATTGGTGGCTGGTAAGCTACAACATTAGCTTTTTGACAACTTGTTTTAATTTCTCTGTCGAGTTTGCCATCCTCCGTAAATATGCTTCCTATGTATTTAAACTCTGGGACTTGTTTTAGTTTGGTACCATTGACAGATATATTTTAATGGCCTGGTGTTCTGCTTATCTTCATAGTCTCTGTTTTAGATGTGTTTAGTTTCAGGTTGTGTTGTTCGCAGGTTGTATGGGATAAGTGTGTGTGTGCCGCTATAATTCGTGTTCAGATTCGTATATTAAACATTGATCATTTGCAAATAGCAATTCGTTGAGTGAGCTGTGATCTTCATTTGATGCTTCTGCTGGAGTTAGTTTGTTTCTTGGGTCTGCTTCTTTAGCTATCCTGTCCATGTATGTTACCAACAGAAGTTGTGATAGTACACAGCCTTGTCTAACGCCTGTTTTTATTTCAAATGGGTCTGTTGTGCCCCAGTAGTTCTGATTACGCTCTGGCAGTTTTTGTATGAAGTTCTTATGTTGTCTAGTAATTGTTCATGTACTCCATAGTCCTCCAATATTAGCCACAGTTTATCTCTGTCAACTCTGTCAAGTGCCTTGGTCGCTTGGTCGTTGAAGGCGATCTTTAGTTGTAGGTCATATTCAAGTTTCTTTTCGCTCAGCTGTGCATCCCATACAATTCCTGAAACCAAATTGTGTCTTATTTAGCTGGGGTTCTATTTTCTGTCTTACTCTCTGTTCTATGATTTTTTTGCGTATATCTTTCCTATGTGGCTGAGCAGAGATATGCCTCTGTATGTCTCACACTCTCTTTTGTTGCCCTTGTTTTTCCGTATGGGTGCAATTATTGCCCTCTGTCAGTCATTTGGTACTTGTTTGACAAAGATACTTCTCTATGGTGAGCTGGAGAAGGGTACACGATCACAAGGTGGCCAAAAGAAGCGCTACAAGGACTCGTGAAGAACTCACTGAAAGTCTTTGAAATAGACCACGATACATAGTATGAACTTGCACAAAATAGATCTACATGGCGTGCAACAATCAAAAAGCGCGCATGATCCGTCTACAGTGGTCATTAATGCCCGAACTGTCCAAGGACATTTACAGCTCGAATAGGGCTTATTATCCGTCTACGAACTTATAATCAAGGACATAACTCTAATTGAATTTTCAAAAGGGGATGTAACAAATGGTCATCTTCATCATCATGTGATGGACGAACAACACTTGTTTAACTTAAGTTGAATGTCAGACTTGTGAAAATCTGGAAAGGTCTGAAATTAAATGCAAACACGTGCATTATATTAGGAACTAGTATAAATGTTGAAAATATTCAGGTTCGAGATTGGGGAATCGAATTCTGCTGGCGGATGTGGAGGTAGACAATCAGTAAGGCAGATTCGGGTTCAGTTTCGGCTGGCAGTCAACCAGAGTTAGAGTTAGAAGTCGGACTCGGAGTCGAGTCTGTGAGGCAATCGACAGCTGTGGAATTACCAAAGGAAATAGATAGATTTGAAAAATCGAGAAATCGTCTCGAATTGTAAGTATGAGGATTAGTTTAGAGACTTCGAAATACGTCAAGAATTCTATGTGTAAGGATTAGTTTAGAGACCTCGAAATACGTCTAGGATTCTATGTGTAAGGATTTGAAACATCGAGAAAACGTCTCGAATTGTAAGTGTGAGGATTAGTTTAGAGACTTCGAAATACGTCTAGGATTCCATGTGTGAGGATTAGTTTAGAGACTTAGAAATACGTCTAGGATTCTAAGTGTGAGAATTAGTTAATATATTTTCGGATATTGAATCCAAGGTAAGAGATACGGCGAAACGAAAGTCTGATAGCATACAACTAGAAAAGGAAAACAATTTCTTCTGAGAACAAAACCTGTGGCTTGCAACGTGGAGATTACCAACCATCATAACAAGCAGAGAAGTTAGAGATCGGTAGACATTCTCTAAAATACTATACGATCGAACAACAATTTGCAGTAACGAAACAATTAAGACGAGTTGTAAAGTGGACGGTCAGAGGAAGTAGATTAATCGGGATAGCGAACCGTTAAATGTAGACGTTAACTCGTAGCAGTAGATCTTTTGATGCAAGTATTTGATTTCTTGTTGATGTGCATAATTGATGCCCTTGATGTCCTTAACTAGTTGTTCTACACAAAAATAAAGTCTTCGAGTTGAAGACGTTGAATGATACATCACTTGTATCGTGTTACTGATTAAATGTACATCAGTTGTCAGTGATTACATATTATAGTTTTTTATACTGATATGTTGATTCGGTTGGTTTTTGTTTCTTGATGTTTTGTTTGTTTGTTTTGCGTTCGCTCCATTGTAACCATCACGGATATCCGTGCGATTTCCGCCGGGAGCGTGATTACGTTGTGCCACCGTTATGCGTCTTGTAGGCTAGCACATCCGATTTCGGCATGCCTTGACAATTCGGGTGGGATACCTTTAGCCTGTGACAGCCTCTATATCTGTCTCCAGGCACGCGTAGTGGCGAATCTTCGCCCAGACGATTTTTGCTCTCGTCTGACTCGCACGAGGTGTTCCACTGTCTATGAACATGTCTCGTGTAATTGGACGTGCTGTGCCTGTGCCCATTGGGTACTGAACCGTTTCTCATCCGTGAGCCTGGTTCCTTAAGGGGAAGAACTCAACAGAGGAGTTGGACCCTGGCTCTTTCGCCCTCTTAGCCGAGGTGTCATTCACCGACATCGTGTACCCCTTGTCCAAGTTCGAGTCTCACACCACGCGTTTGAGAGCAAGACGTTCTCGAGCTGAGCGACCTTGTCCCAATAGCGTCTGAGCCCATCAGGTACTGAACCCTTTCTCTCTTCAAGTGTATTTCCGGTGTAGGAAAACCTGACAGTAGAGTTGGGCCAGGGCTAAATCGTTGTCCCTTTCTTGCCTAAGCCCATCGGGTACGGAACCCTTTCTCTTCGTGAGCAATTTCCGGTTTAGGAATGCTCGACATTAGAGTTGGATTAGGTCTTCTTGCTTTACCAAACGCCAATGAATGGGTCTGGGTCTTTGCCTGTAAGGAACACAGGTAACTAGATGCTCGTCTCGAGCTGACGGAGCTTGTAGTTCCCCTTTCCTAGAGACTTTTCACTTTCTATTTGCAGTTCGCGCTGTTCTGCCCTTTCATTGTTTCATTGTACTCGGTATGAAATCTATTTGTCTCTCGCCATGTATCTACCTTTACGTACATTTTACATTGGCCGCCCCTCCAATGTTCGGACTGGACTGACTAGCTTCACTGTATGTCGACAGTGTCGCTATATGTGATGATGCTGGTGGTATCGGAGATATTGTCTGTCTCTTGTGCAGTCAAATCTCTTTCTATCTGCTATCCCCACATTCTCGGACACGATCCCCAAATGATTTGGCCAGAATCAGCTCGAGCTGCTGTATTTCTGTTTCCTGGGTGCACCGCGTGGAGGTACATTTGGGATCTTGGTTATCTGCTAACCCTGGGTCCGTCTAGAGCAATGCGTTCCCTTTGCACCCCTGTTTCTTGATAAAGGTCCCAGTGGGACCGACACGTCGATAATTGTCTTTGTTCTATATTTTATTGTTATTTCTGATTATTTTATATTGATAGTTATCAACAATAACCTGTGTACTTGAATTCGTATTTACCTTCGTATTTAAGATAGCATTGGTAGCTTCTTATTATGAAAGGTAGCTACATCCTTGTTAAGATGGGTTTCTTGCAAGCAGCATACATTTACTTGCTCTTCATTTAAGATGTATTCGAGTTCCACTTTTTTATTGTTGATGTCTTCAGCATTCCAATGCATTATTTGTAATGTTCTTGTTTTTTGGCCAGTTGCTTTATTCTCATGCCTCCTGGCTCCTCTGGGCAATTGAGAAGAACTTCAAGTAGCTGGGGTTGGACCCTTTCGAGGATTAAGGCCCGGCACCATCCTTGCCTGGATGTCCGTCAAAGGGCAAGCACCATAACATATATCAGATATAAACATATTTATATTGCGTGGGTTGGTACGTGGCATCCTGATTGCTGTGGTGTGCCTCTTGGCTGGTTGCCTTTGACTTCAGAACTTGTACTTGCTAGGTCAGACTGTAGTTTTGCTCGATTTTAGGAGGCTTGTCAGTCTTAGTTTCCAATCTCTGGTGGCTGGACTAAGCTTCATCTCCTCGGCAAAGAGCTTACCTCAATGGAAACAGTCATATATAAATATTGACAAAACCAAAGATTTATATGTTACTCTTAACACGGGTTGTGATCCTGCTTTCCCAAATGGGGGTTAATCAATGCCTTGACCATTGTCAGTCTTTTCTTAACTTCAGCTATTGATTCACCATTACCACTAATGTAGATTCTACGTTAAGTAAACGTCGAAACTTCATCAACCTTCGATTATAAGATTTACCTGTATATTGGTTGGGACTCATCTGCATTGATCTCCATGCCAAATTGTTTAGATATATATTTACAATCTTGATAACTCTTGTAATTATGCATCTGTTGTCGCTATCAGACCTATGTCATTAATCTCTTAGCATCGATCAAAGTTGTTTAGGCAAACCTGTTTTCTATATGCTGCCTAAAATCCATAAGGCATCGAATCCGGGTAGACCTATTGTCTCTGCTTGCTCTTGTCCGACTGAGCGCATCTCCGACTTCCTTGACAGCATTTTTCAGCCGTTAGTCGAACAACTGCCTTTATTCTTGAAAGACACTAAGCATGCCCTAACCATTTTTTCTACCGTCCAGTTGTCTTCTGACCGTACCTATCGTCTGTTCTTGCTTGATGTCTGTTCTTTGTACACTTCTATACCCCATGCAGATGGTCTCAGGGCTCTACAGTTCTTTCTTGACAAGAGTCCCCACCGCTCTGTATCCACTTCTACTCTTATCCGTCTTGCTGAACTGGTGCTTACGCTCAACTCTTTTGAATTTGATGGACACTTTTTCGATCAGATCAGTGGCGTTGCCATGGGAACCAAAATGGGACCTAGCTATGCGTGTCTCTTCATGGGACATCTGGAACATTTAGTTTGGTCTACCTATGATGGCCCGTTCCCATCTCTTTTCCATAGATACATTGACGATGGGATAGGTATCACCGACATGTCCGAAGTTGAATTGTCTCGTTTTATCAACTTCATCGGCAGTTTTAACCCTGCTATTCAATTTACATCTAATATCTCCACTACTTCTGTCAACTTCCTTGACATCATTGTCACCATTCATCCCCCTTACCTTAGCACATCCGTTTACTATAAACCTACTGATGCACATGGCTTTCTTCTCTACACTTCTTCTCATCCTCCTGCTTGTCGCAACTCTCTACCGTACTCCCAGCTTCTTCGCCTGCGTCGCTTATGTAGCGATTACGACGATTTTCTCGACAAGTCCTCTGAGATGATTGAGTTTTTCCGTAGACGATCGTTCCCTGACAGCATTCTTTCTTCCGCTTGGCTCCGTGTGCGCCATTTGTCTCGCCTCGATACCTTGACTAACTCTCAGGGTTCTTCCTCCTCCTCTGATCGGGTTAAACTTGTTCTTACCTTTCATCCCCATAACTCTTCTGTTCGACGCATCATGCTCAAACATTATTCTCTTCTCCAGTCTGATCCTGACACCCGTGACGCTTTCCATGACTTACCTCTGGTGGCTTATAGGCGTGATAGAAATCTGAGGGACATTTTGGTTCATAGCCACCTTAAGTCTTCTGTTCCTGACCATTTTGGCACTGCTCGTTGCTCACGTGTCCGTTGCTTTACATGTCCTTATGTGGTTCAGATGCGCTCCATTTCATTTCCCAAGGCCACTTTCTCCATCGATGAGGCCTTTACATGTGAATCCCGTAATGTCATTTACGTGATCATATGTAAACGCTGTGGCAAACAGTACATCGGGGAAACCGGCCTACGATTGAACGATCGCTTTTGTAACCATCTTCATGCCATCAAGCACAGAACACCCACTCCTGTGGCCACACACTTCAACGGCGATGGTCATCATGGTGCTTTGGATATTCAGGTCACCGCCATCAGATCTTGCACCACCGATGATAGATCTAGATATGCTCTAGAAAATCGTCTCATTTTCGAAATGGGTACACTCAAGCCTTTTGGACTCAATTCCGACACTCTTATGTCTAGTACTGGTTGGGTGTGGTCTTTGTCTTTATTCTTTTTGTTCCGTCATTTACTCATCTTTTTGTTCGTTTCGTTTCCACATATATTTACGTTTTTATGTACTTTCTGACCTTCCGGCATATCATTTCCATATTTCCGTTGGACGTTGTGATAATTTTTCTATTCGTCGTCTTTTAATGTTTTGTTTGTGTCTTGATAAAGACCTTTTGGTTGAAACGTTGAATATGATTTGTGTATTGTAATTTTTATTATTTCTTGTGTGCTCATCATTGCCCATCATTACCCACTAGTTTTAGATATAGTCTGTGGTGTCCCATTGAGACGATATATAAACCTGTGTTTTACGTAAGTCTAATTGTCATTAGCGAAGCAGATTAGCAATTTGGCGACATCCGACTTATGTTGTTAAATGGAATTCCTTCAACACTTCTCTCACGATTGCGTATAGGTAAATGTTAAATAGTGTTGGTGAAAGTAAGCATCATTGTCGCACTGTTTTAAAAAAAGTCACCGACTTCGTTGTTTATGAACATATCACTTTTTGTATCTTAATATAGAACATCTGTGACGACGATGATATTGTCAAAATTAAACTGTATCATAGTATTCCACAGACCTGCATGCCAAACTCGGTTTAAAAAAAAGCTTTGTTGAGATCAATAAAGTTATCAAATAGGTCGTATAGGTGTTGTAAGAGCTTTTCATTTCTTCTTCTTCTTCAGTGTTCATTCTCAAGCTCTCGTTAGATCTCTATTGCAGCAGCAGGACAATGGCCATACTAGATTTTCAGAAGGATATAGTCTAGAGAATGGAAATGCGTTGTGTCGCCGTTTCAATTGCGCCAATGGCCCGACACATCCGTCTTCGATGGAAGCTTTTCGTTTAATAGGCGTAGAGTGAAAGTTTGTTCTTCTGTACTTCTGTTCTTCCGGAAGCCGGTTTCTTCTTCTCAGTGCGTTCGATGTATGGTGAGTATCTGTTTTCACACCTCATTGATGCAGTTTGTTCCCAATATATATTTCTAATCAGTCTGATGTATTTTCCATCTATACCTATTTCTTGAACACATTTGATTAATTTTTCATGTTGGACTCTATTAAAGGTCTTGCTATAGTCTATAAAGCAAATATAGATACTCTTTTGGACTTCTAATTATTTATCTATCACTAGTCGGATACTCAGTATAGATTCTCTGGTTCCTTTGTTTTTCCTAAAACAAAATTGTTGTTCACCGACCTCCATGTCTATATTGTTCTTAATTCTTTCGTGTATTATCTTGAGGAGTATTTTAGTTAAATGACTCATTAGACTTATTGTTCTATATTATGTACAGTCCACAACCCTGTGCTTCTAGGTAGTGGTATGAATAGAGTTTTTATTATATCTGCTGTTATGTTGTCGGAGCCTACAGCCTTTCCACATTTTAATGATTTTATTGCATGTTCTACTTCTACTTTCAGTATTGCTGGTTCATCGTTGTTGTGTATTGTTGGTTTTAAATGGGTTGTGCCGCCGTTTTAATTTGCGCCAGTGACTCGGCACATTCGTATTCTGCGTGCCTTTAATTCGGGTGAACTTCATTAGCCTGTGACAGCCTTCCTATCTGTAGCCAGGCGGCGAGTGTGTATTGCCTCTACGTCGAGACTTCTTTTCTTTCTTTTCGCTTTATACCCCTTTGTGCCTTTCAGCGTCAGTAGTTGAAGAGTTCTCTAGAGATGAATTTTGTGTGTGCTTCATATATGTTTTCGCTGACTCCTTTATTTATGTAATCCATCATTTGCATGGTTTGACCTGGCTTTGTATCCATTGCGTCTGTATATCAATGATGTCGAGTAAAATACGTCGCGCGAGACGGTGACCGGATAGTGAAACTTAGTTAATCCTCTAGGGCAGTGTTTCCCAACCTTTTTTGGCTATGCCGAACCTAAGTCTTTCTAAAATTCTTATGTCCCCCTTTGTAACATATACATATTTTTTTAATATACAAAAATTGAATTATTCCATAAATGAAGCCTAATTACAACTTGTTCGATGCCCCCCCCCCCGCCCTAGATAATCAAATTGCCCCCCTGTGGGGTGTGGGCCCCACGTTGTGAAACACTGCTCTAGGGACAAAGACGGTACATAGGGCGAATATCATAGATTTCCATGTATCTCGTTTCATTGCAACTTGCTTTAGATTTTCATTGCTTCTGATACCGACGGTGAAACGTTCTCTTGTAATAATTCTACGTAACGTTTCTTTTGGTCTTCCTCGTTTTCTCTTTCCATTTGGCGACCACATAAATGGGAAAGTGAAACTGCAAGTAGTGTAGCCAAATAAAAATCTCGATTCAATCAATCAATCAATAAACCCGTAACCCTTCAGGGTTGTAGGGGTACCACATTGGATGCCTCATCACAGTCCTCCAACGAATTATATCATCAGCGATGCGGATGAGTGTATAAATATCTTGCTTTTAAAATCCCGATTACGTGTGAATAGAAACTTCTAAATTTAAACTTGAATTTTCATTGGTCCAAGTACGTCACACAGATCATATGCCGAGATGAAAGACATGAAGAGAAGTGAAATACGTATTCTTTCTTATTCGAGAGCAATATTTCCTTTGGTTTTGTGAGGATTTCAATTTTCAGCAGGTAACTGTCGTAACTTGTGGATAAGACATATCTATAAAACATTTTAGAAACGAAAGATAGTATTATTCAACAGATTTATTATGCAAAAAATGAATATTATTGATTCAAGAGATGCAAAAAGATGTCTCCGTCGACCGTAGTGTCCTCGACCTACTTGTTTGTTGCACTGAACTTCAGTTAGATGTTGAACTAGAATTTTTTTAAAAGTCCTACCAAATGCTGTATTGATCTCCAGCTATAGTGCGAACATTTTTTATACTGTCTATGCCCGCCAAATATGGATGTATCGGGTCATTGGCGCAAATAAAATGTTAAACGGATAACGCATTTTACTTTTTTTTTAGCTTTTTTTTTAAATTTTCATTTTTTATTTCCATTCTCTGAACTACATCCTGCTGGAAATATATCCATGCAAATTAGTCTACTTTGAGTCACATATTTGTATGACTGTCTACATATCTACATTTGAAATGCATGTTCTATTAATTAACATCACATGTTAATAGCTGTCTAATCTTGTCTACTATCTTTATGTGGATGAACTTTCAAGTATCTTTGAATTTCAATTTTCAAGGGCTGTCGTAATCTAACCCAACTGGTAAGTGATGTAATTGTAAACTAATAAACCCATTTTCTAAATTTTGTCTAAATGTAGGCATTAGGAAATCGTAAGGGGACGTGAATGTGGCTTAAATTACTTCCCCCTGTTTTGGTAGCGTCCATGATCGATTTTTGCATCACGCGAAACACTGACCACAGCAATTGTCTTCAGGCAAATCAACGCAACCTTATTTCTTAAAAAAGACAACTGTTTAATTTTTCTCATTCATTTGTGCATCGGATTACGTAACTAGAAATTGGAAATACGCTGTGTACATTTTTCACCAAGCAATTAAATAAACCTAGGTAAGTGTTTTTCTCTGTGCACACGTATATTTATTAGTTTGAATAAAATAGTATGTTGTAACCATGTCTAACTAATGTAACAACCTTTTTTCTCTTTATAACAGAATTTCACTATTTTTGGAAGTTGCCTGTAATTATTATCGAATTTTAAACAAACACACTGCAGATCGGTCACGTGTTCCTCAGCCGCCATCTTGTTTAGCGCTATTCTTTCCTGCCGCGTCGATAATTCTGAAATGTCTCTTATTTAAAGAAATTGACGTTTAACAACTACAATTCCTGCCTCTTTTAATTTCTTTAATTCATTTTTAAATGTTACTAGTAAAAAATCTCAGATTTTTATGTAAAATCATTCAAAATATTAGTACAAGACCATGCCGGGTGCGCGTACTACTGCATCCGTCGCCATGACGACTGAAGTGTTTTCTTAGTCACATCGGTCTATTTCATGTGGATAATTATACAAGAAACACATTTCACATTAAATATATATTATTTATATTGTTTATGAAGTCTAATTACCTATAATTCTCTCATGAATATTTCGTAAAATTCACTTTTTATTGAGAGATGCCTTCTCCTTTCAGTAGGCCTAATAAATCAAATCATCAACCACGCAGACAATGTCAACTTCACTCAGCATCTTCCAAACTTTCTCAATCTTTTTTTGATATCTTTGTCTCATGTTTATTATAAAATTTGCTCAATTTTCTACATAAGACTATTTACATTTAATTATATAGTGCTAATTAGGTATCACAAACATAGGGAAAGGCATATTCATAATGATGTCAAACCATTTTGAAAACTTGGTGCACATACCTACCTAGTATTTCTCCCATACCTTTAACATAGAATTGTTTATGTACCTGTGATACCAAATGCCAATAATAATAATAATCAAATATTATATTTCAGATACAAAGAGGGCTGAGATGACAGATTGTCAGCCACATGCGTGTTGCCATAAAGGGGAGCATAGAAGAGATTTGAATTATGCTAATTAGACACTATTATTAATTATTAATTGGCTCTGGTTGCATTGGAAAATTAACACAATGTAATGAACAGGTGCATCTTGTCTTCCCGAACAAGAGAATGTATATAATTTGTTATATTTTTTAATGCACATAACTTTGATATTCATAAATTAGTGGCTCGGCTTTAAGGCAGGGCCGCAACTTTTTGACAACTGTCATTTCATATTTCCTTATATGTTCCATGTAATTATCATGAGTAAAAATATATTCGAAAAAAATTCGTAACTTTTTTTAGAATTGATGTAGAGACTTGGTTGAGATATCGTTGGACTGCAATTTTCAAGGGCTATCTAACTGGTATTTATAATGATGTAACCCCATTTTGAAAATTTTGTCCTAATGCCTACTAAATGGCTAGGCGTCTGAAGTAAATTATAGTTCTCCGCTGTGACCTTTGCTCTAGTGTCGAGGTGGTTACCTGACCTTTGTTGTGTGATTTGGCAGTCTTACGGGTAAGTACTTAGAGTAAGGTTAGGATTAGAAATAATATTTCTAATGTGTGCGCGTACCTCGCTCTGTGTGTAGCGGGCAGAAATACTGATCGCTCACCACAAATAATAGGAAATTGTAAAAAATGTGTAAATTAAACAGATTATGCATAAGTTCGTCTATGTCTAGATTTGAACTCGTGATTGTCAGATGTGACGTCACGGCAGCCATTATTTTGATTGGTGTTACACGGGAATCCATGACGTTGGATAGTTAAAATTGTCAACAGTGTGCTATTTATAGCACAGCGGAGAACTAATCTTTACTTTCACCGGCTAGGCCTAAATGCACGCATATATATCTCTGATTTTTTATGGACGAATTGCGAATGTTTATTTTAATGCATGTGTAGTCCTATCTGCCTTTTATGTGATGATGTAGGCCTACACTACACTTATAATTATTATTATGTAAAATCTAGTAGGACTGTCCTGCTACAAGAGAGATCCACCGGGAGTTTGGAAATGAATGATGAAGAAGATTTGTAAAACTGCGGATCAACTCTTCACTGCGAACTCACTGTTAACATATTTACAAAGCTGACGTCACCTATTTCCCACTGTGCATGCCCAGTCAACTATTAACCAAGTGGCAATAAACTTTAAAATTATAACTAATTTATTTATTACTTTATAACAAATGATAACCCTTACCCCCTCCCTAATCTGAATGCTAATGCCAGATCAATATTCCATTTAAAATAACATAATTTAATTTTAATTACAACTTCTGCAGTCACACTGCAAAGGTTAGGTAATACCTCGAAACAGAACAAAGGTCACAGTGAAGAGTTGATCCGTAGTTGTGCCAGAAGAATAAAGTATGTGCACTGACTTGTATGTGAATTTTCAAAATGTAAAATTACACCACAAAGCTGTCACAAATAAATGATTTTGTTGTAACCACTTGATATCATTTTTCTAGAGGCGCAAGTTGCTTTTAATTTTATGTTGTGACCTTTGCTCTAGTTTCGTGGTATTTCCTAATCTGTGTTGTGTGATTTGGCTTAATATGTAGTACTTAATTACGGTTAAGTACTTAGAGTACGGTTAGGATTAGAAATAACATTTCTAATGTGTGCATGCACCTCGCTCCATGTGTAGCGGGTAGAAATACTCATCGTTCAGTACAAATAATAGGACATTTTTTAAAATTTGTAAATTGGAAAAGAAACAGTTTATGCTTAAGTTTTGTCTGTATCTAGATTTTAACTCAGTGATTGTCGGGATGTGACATCATGGCAGTCATTAATTTCATTGGTTTTTAAACGGAAATCCATGACGTCACCTAGTTAAAAATGTAAACAGTGTGCTATTTATAGCACAATGTAGAATCAAAAGCAACTTTTACTTTTTCTATGCCCTAGTTAGTAGTTAATAGATGATGATATTTGGGTGAAAATGCAGTATGGGTCTCTGTTGGGCTATAAATACTAATAGCGCACTATTTATGACATCACAGGGGTGCAAAGGGAACTCATTGCTCTATACGGATCCAGGGTTAGCAGATAACCAAGATCCCAAATGTCCTCGCTGTGCACCCTGGAAACAGAAATACAGCAGCTCGAGCTGATTCTGGCCAAATCATTTGGGGATCGTGTCCGAGAATGTGGAGGTAGCAGATGGAAAGAGATTTGACTGCATAAGAGACAGACAATGTCTCAGACATCACCACATATAGTGACACTGTTGACATATAGTGACACTGTTGACATACAGTGAAGCTATTCAGTCCAGTCCGAACATTGGGGGGGCGGCCAATGTAAAATGCACGTAAAGGTAGATGCATGGCGAGAGACAAATAGATTTCATACTGTGTACAATGAAACAATGAAAGGGCAGAACAGCGCTAGTTGGCAGCGTGAACTGCAAATAGAAAGTGAAAAGTTCCTAGGAAAGGGGAACTACAAGCTCCGTCAGCTCGAGACGAGCTTCTAGTTACCTGTGCTCTGTACAGACAGACCCAAGCATTGGCGTTCGGAAAATCAAGAAGTCCTAACCCAACTCTAATGTCGTGCCTTCCTAAACTGGAAATATGCTCATGAAGAGAAAGGGTTCCGTACCCGATGGGCTCAGGCACAAAAGGGACAACGATTTAGCCCTGGCCCAACTCTACTGTCAGGTTTTTCTACACCGGAAATACACTTGAAGAGAGAAAGGGTTCAGTACCTGATGGGCTCAGGCGCTATTGGGATCAGATCAGAACTAACAGATCAGAACTAGTTATAATTCTACGTCTCAGAACAGGACACAACCAACTCCGCAGTCACATGTATACAAAGTTCAAGATTAGCAACACAGCCATGTGTACATGTGGACAGGCAGCACAGAGTGCCAAACATATACTTCAAGAGTGTTCTGAGCATGAAACGCTGAGGCAGACATATTGGCCAGAGGGAACAACACTGGAATCAAAGCTTTATGGAACACTGTATGAACTACAAAAGACAGTGAGTTTTATTAAGGAGACAGAATTACAGATATAGACATGTTTCAAGTGAACGAAAGAAGAAGCCCTGGCCCAACTCTACTGTCAGGTTTTCCTACACTGGAAATACTCTTGAAGAGAGAAATGGTTCAGTACCTGATGGGCTCAGGCGCTATTGGGACAAGGACGCTCAGCTCGAGAACGCCTTGCTCTCAAACACGTGGTGTGAGACTCAAACTTGGACAGGGGGTACACGATGTCGGTGAATGACACCTCGGCTAAGAGGGCGAAAGAGCCAGGGTCCAACTCTTCCGATGAGTTCTTCCCCTTAAGGAACCAGGCACACGGATGAGAAACGGTTCAGTACCTGATAGGGCACAGTGTGTCCAATTACACAAGGCAAGTTCATAGACAGTGGAACACCTCGTGCAAGACAGACGAGAGCAAAAATTGTCTGGACGAAGAATCACCACATACACGCATGCCTGGAGACAGATATTGAGGCTGTCATAGGCTAGGGTAACCCACCAAAATTGTCAAGGCATGCTGAAATCGGATGTGCTAGGCCTACAAGGCGCATAACGGTGGCACATCGTAATCATGCTCCCGGCGGAAATCGCACGGATATCCGTGCTGGTTACAATGGAGCGAACGCAAAACAAACAAACATGACATCACAAATTTCCCCTCGAAAAACCAATCATATTGATTCACGCCTTTTCCGATAATTCTTAGAGAATTAATTATTAATTCTAAAACTAATTATAATCCCCCCCCCCTCAATCTATAAACTAATTATAATCCTTCCCCCCCCCAATATATATAACCTTACGCAACTTATCTAACACTGCAAAGGCTAGGTAATGTCTCAAAAGTAGAACAAAGGCGGGTCAACGGCCACAATGGAGACCTATACTGCATTTTGGCCGATATTTGATATATTGTCCCCATCGAGGCCAGCACCGTGCAGTGGTGATGGGACTTAGTTCAGCCATCAGGGGCTAGAAACTAAGACTGGTTGGGCAGTCCCACTCGAGCAGGACCATATTCCTGCCCAAGTAAGCAGAGTGCTGAAGACTGAGGCATCCAGCTAAAAGGTGTACAGATAATCAGGATGCCACGCACAAAACACAATGGAAACATGTCTGTATTTAAAAATAGTTATGGTGCCTGCCCTGTGGCGGACGTTCAGGCAGCGACGGTGCCTGGCTCTATACCTCGAAAGGGCACAACCTCTGTTGTATGAACTACAAAAGGAGTTTTATTAAGGAGACAGAATTACAGATATAGACATGTTTCAAGTGAACGAAAGAAGATGATATATTGTCACATTGATATAGACCTAGGCCCCCTATACAATTATAATTATTAGGCCTAATTAGCCTATAATAGAAATAGGGCCCAGGCAATATTATTATTAGGCCCTGCCCATTTGGCAACCAGGGCCTGGGCTTCTAGTTCTGGGTACATCTTCATCGTTCATTCTCAAACTCTCACTGAATCTTACTTGTAGGATGAAAGTAAAGAATAAGTCTTCACTGTGCTATAGCATACTGTTTACACTTTTGACTAGCCAACGTTACGAATTTCCGTACAACTTATGCATGCGCAACAACAGCTACGCATGTCGTCAGCTACTTACACAACACAAGACACATTCATCAGAGACGAGATTTTACAATTTTTTCTTTTCCAATGAATTGTACTGCCCGCTCATTATTTCTGCGCGCTATGCACTGAGAGAGGGTCCCCGATTGACCAGCTAAGATAAAATTTGTCTTAATTTTAAGTACTATTTGTAGTTATTCTAACCTTAGCACACCCAAAGGATAGGAAATACCTTGAAACTAGAGCAACGGTCACAGTGAAGACTTATACTTTACTTGCACCCTCTTTTAATAGGACCAAAGTCACACTAGATTTCCAGCAGGATGTAGTCCAGAGAATGGAAATACGTTGTCGCCGTTTTGTTTGCGCCAGTGCCGTTGTGTTTGCAATGCAACACATCCATCTTCGGCAGGAGTTCTGGGCACAAATAATAGGGCCACTGTTACCTGCCAAGCATGTTGTAAGATGTGATGTAGGCAGTTTTAGAGTGGAGTTGGTTGTCCCATGTCATTAAGGGTCACAGTAAACTAGAAGTCAGACTGAAAGGCGCATATATCGCTGTGGGAGTGGTTTAAAAATGTCAACATAATTAATTCCCTGTTTGTTACGAACTAGGCCTAAGCAGCGTTACCACTCAACATTTTTTTAAAGTCTCCAATTTCAAAGATTGTTGGTGTGGGATTGGCAGTTTCCGATCACCGTCAATTCCAAATGGCTGCACTTGGCGGATTTCGCCATAGTGATTTTAATTATATTTCTTCACTGTTTAAATATGATATGCTAAATTTAACGTGACTAGCAGCAATGGCGGCTTAAATAGTAGTTTTCCAATAGCTTCTAACAGCTCTAGTTTCTGATCTGCGGAAGGAAAATGACCTTCAATTTTCTTATAACTTTGATCAGAATGGACCTACCGATACTTACGATTCAGATGAGGTTGATAAGCAATTTTTTAATGAGTTTTAGAGAGCGAGAATGAATCAGACATTGATGGAGAATTAATTAAGTATTTAGAAGTTGAAAGTACTTCTGATCCATACTGCAAGACTGTTTTTTGTAGTTCATACAATGATCCACACATTATGAGAATGAAGCCAAACCAAATACCAATAAGAGCATATAATACAAGAATATCCGGGTGTAAGGCCAAAGATAGACTAAGAAAACGGTTGATAGAAAACATCAAGATAGCCGTTGGTGTTCTTATTGTATCTCTAGGCTTGTGTGAATATTTTTTATATACACCTGCCCGTTCATTCCTCACTGCATTATGTGCTGACTGATCTGTGTATACTCTGACCCATATATCTAGATATTCCTCGTCCAGGAAATTGAGGGTGACTGTCCTTCGTGCACACTGTTCTGTTCGTATAATTGTATTTCATACCTTATGTGGTGCACCCGGCAAAGAAAGCAGCCGTAGCCCAACCCACCTGTTGAGCTTTCCTATACCGGAAACATGCTCGCTGAGAGAAAGGGTTCTGTACCCGATGAGCTCAGACAAAAATGGGACATGATCATTTAGCTCAAGGACATATTTGCTCTCAAACGCATGGTGAGATTCTGATTTGGACAAGGGTTCACAATGTCAGTGAACGACACCTCGGATAAGAAGGCTAAAGAGCCTGGGTCCAACTCCTCTGTCAAGTTCTTCCAGAACTAGGCACGTATGTGAAATGCTTCAGTACCCGATGGGCACGGAATAGGCACAGAACATCTAAATACACAAGGCAAGTTCACTGAATATGGAACACCTCGTGTGAGATGGACGAGAATGACAATAGTCTCTGCGAAGAGTCATTACACACCCGCTCGCCCGTCGACAGATAGGCAGACTGTCACAGGCTAGGGAAACCCACTATCCAAAGTTAAGGCATGATGAAAACGGATGTGCTGGAACTCAGATGTCCGGGCCATAGAGTGAGCCAACAGAGATAACATACTAGCAGTATAACATACTTCACACTTCCCGACGGAAATCACTCGATTTATTCGTTGTGGTTATAAGAGAGCGAATGCAGAAGAAGTATAGAGTAGTAGCAAAAATCATTATCTACAACACGTCTAAGTGAACAAATAAATGGAAGTGACAGAAATCTGATGCAATATATGATATCTAGAAGTGTGAGAAAAACCACATTATTTAACTCCAGAACAGGCTACTGCAGACTTCTGGGCCACCTCTACTAATTAAGGATCTCATACACTAATGTATGTCAATTTGGATCAAGAATACAAAATTCCTGAACACGTGCTGCAACCGTTCATATGATACTGGGCCAGAGAGGGGAGCAAAGATCAGCAACATTGTATACCTTTCATACTTGTCCTAAGAGGCGGCTAAGGCAGTATTTGGGGCATGCTGAAATCGGATGTGACAGGCAAAAAAGCGCCCAACCCCACCTCCCAATATTTGGTTGCAGGCTAAAGTAAGAAAATAGTCATGATTTTTTTCATACTTTTAGAAAAATGTTGGAATTCAGTTTAAAATTGGTATATTAAAAAAAATGTGTTTGCCGTCAATGACTGTCAACATTTTTTCAGACCAGCCTCCTCTCAATTGTTGACAATTTATGGGCAGCCGCTAATTTGCAGGAGTGTGAAAATGAACGCAGAAGAAAAAATCATCATGTTATGTTGCTAGAGTCCAAAATGGAACAAAGAATAGCAACACTGTTACCTGCCATACATGTTGTAATAGGCAACTAAGAATTAAGAAGGTATTTGGGATGGAATTAGCTGTCCTATCCTATAGAGGGTCAACGTGGCTCAAGACGCCAGCTGAAATTGAATGTTAGTCCGAAAGGTGCACATATCACTGCTAAACTGTAAACCAGGACACAACACATTCTGTTGTCAGTAGGTTGAGAACAAACAAAGAAAATGTAGATGAGAATACCATGGACATAGAGAAAAAGATGAATCAGGAGGTGCTAAGAACATTCAATTTTGAGGGTCAGTTCCTAAACAAGAAAGCCGAAGTCTTTTGCTATATAAAAATGGAAAAACGAATATTGGAAGGCATGATTGCTGGTAATAGGGCAAAAGGCAGCACAAGATCACAATGGATAAGAGACAATTCAATTTGTTTAAACATTGGTGGCAGCTGGTCAAAATATTGAGTTCAGAGTATCCATAAAGAATACCTACTTGTTGTTCTGGAAAGAAAATATCAACTGAGTGGTTATTGTGTACTAAAATACAGAATTTAGTCATTAATTTGTGCTAAAATATAGGGTGGTGCAGCTATGGAATGATAATTACCAAAAAATTGTGTATGAAGCCCAAAGGCGTGTGAGAATAATTGATGACATTTTGAATACAAACTTATTTTATCTGTTGCAGATTCTAACAGCATGCCATCAGCAGCCAGACAGAGACTTCCTGTTGATTTGTGGTATCAGGGGCATCGAAAGCCCCTATGTGGTAGCCCTGTGCCTTTTTACCACACTCATGAGATTCAAGCCAATCCTGGCCATTGTGATGTCTTACTCGAGGACAAACAGCACAATTTTCAGGGTGGCAAAATCCATTTAAGTAAATTAAGAAGGGGAAGCCCCAAGTCTGTGACACGAAGTAGAGTCAACACTCCAATTATTGGGGTGTCAGATTCTGAAAACAGTTCTGTTATTGGTGGGATGGATACTGTTAAACTATCAAGTTCAGCAAAATCAGACAGCTACTTAAACTACACTCCTTCCATTGTGTTGTGTAATGCCTATGCAATGGAGTCAACGTTTGCACCACATCCCAGTGAAGTACCGTTTCCCCCACTTAAGTGGCTACAATCTACTTCAAAACGTTCTCTTGTGATCAGTGACATATCTCTGAAAACAATCTTGGGCTTCCACGTGGTTGCGTAATGATTCAGAAAACTCCAGAAATAAATGACTGGTAGCAGACGCTCACGCACAGACAACGAATGATGTTTATCGCTCAAAGGATAAATGTATATTTGACTTGAATAATCTTTCATTATTTTGCATATATTCATCAGCTTGCCATATATAATTGTATGCTTTCAACAATTCTGTTGTGATTTGCCTTGTAGTTTTATAACTTTTAAAAGGGTAACACATTGTAAAATTGAGATCACAAGTGTAAGGTTATGTTAGATATATACGAGGGACAAATTTAGTTTTGATATTTGGAGGACTGGGGATAATTTCTTATGCATGGTATGTTTTGTTACTTTTTGGGCGGGAATGTATGTTCATTTATTTGGTGAATGGAGACTTCGTATAAGTTTTAAAAAATAATAAAAAGTACCAACTATGGTGAGGTACGATCTCTTTGATATTCGTCCAGTTTGGTTATATCAGACCTGTGACCACTACAAATAAAGAAAGTCATAGTTCATATAATCCTGTCACCACAAACTCAGTGTTAGCATGGGTTTTCTTGGTAGCTGTGGGATATGTTATGAGTTTCATTTCCTTGGTAGATGGGGAACTTATGTTATGTGTTTTATTTTATTGGTAGTTGAGGGATTTCTGTTATGAGATTTATTTTATGAGTGTCATTTCCTTGGTAGATGGGGAAACGTTATAAGTTTCATTTCCTTGGTAGATGGGGAAACATGTTATGTTTCATTTCCTTGGTAGATGGGGAAACATGTTATAAATTTAATTTCCTTGATAGATGGGGAAACATGTTATAAGTTTCATTTCCTTGGTAGATGGGGAAACATGTTATAAGTTTCATTTCCTTGGTAGATGTGGGACTTATGTATGTCATTTCCTTGGTATGTGAGGACTTATATATGAGCTTAATTTTCTTAATAGGTGGAGGGCATATAATTTTATAATTAGGTGGGGGACTGTTATTTACCCACGGCAAACCAACATAATCACAACAGAATTGCACTATTTTCTTCTTTTCACTCAATCTTCTAAATCTCTTATGGTTATATGTCACTTCATTCTCATCATGTGCAACATATACGTTGAGTTACAATTTTGTTACTTGCAAGATGTGTTCATGTTAATTTTGTGACAAAAGAATTGAAACTTAAGTTTTGACTATTAAGTGAGTGTTAGTGTAATATAGAAAAAATGTGATGAATTTCATTTCATAGTGTTAATTAATTCCATTGTGATGAATTTTATTCCATAGTGTTAATACAATTGTGATTTTCTGCGTTCGTTCTCAAACTCCTGCATATTAACAGGGTGTAGTCCAGAGGATGGAATGCATGGTCTAGAGCTTAGCTATGATATTTGCACCTTTTTTCCTGACACATGACTTCTAGGTCATGTTGACCGTATATGAGAGGAGCGTGGTCAACTTCACTCCAAAATCTCCTTAATCGCCTCTTGCGACATGCATGGAAGGCTAACAAAGTTTTGCTATTCGTGGTTCCCCTTTGAGGCTTTGGCAACACACAGGAGTCTATTGTGACAAATTTCATATCATAGTGTGAATTAATTCCATTGTGACGAATTTCATATCGTAGCGTGAATTAATTCCATTGTGACGAATTTCATATCGTAGCGTGAATTAATTCCATTGTGACGAATTTCATATCATAGTGTGAATTAATTCCATTGTGAAGAATTTCATATCATAGTGTGAATTAATTCCATTGTGACGAATGTCATATCATAGTGTGAATTAATTCCATTGTGACAAATTTCATATAGTGTTAATTATTCCTAGAATTAATTATGGATTTGCGTGAAATTCTCATTTTTTATATGCATATTTTTTATCCCTACCCATAATTCAATGAAAACATCAACATTTATCATTTCCTGTTTTATGTTACACAAGTTCATTTATTTATCTGCGGTTATACTTGGACTGTAGCAAAAGAAACCTCTTAGTGATATGATTTTTGCATCGTTCACAGTTAGAGTTTATGTTTGGAAGTCAAAGCTAGTCCTGTTGTCTTGTCAAGTAATTCAACCCATTACATGTAGTACGTTTTATGTGAAATATTGTCGTGTGAAAGGGGGTGGGGGTAATAAATAGTACTTAATTTTCTAGATAATTTGTTTCTAAATGTTACATCACTCTTGAAACAATTGTCTTAACCAGCACTTTTACATGCTGCTAAATTGTAAATTTTTAAACCAGAGTCTTGTTTGGTTTGTAGTGCAAGTTTGCTGGAGTTTTATAAGGATGTTTTGTTTGTAGTGCATGTTTGCCAAAGTTTTATAAGGATGTTTTGTATGAATGTGTTATGCACACTTCTAGGTGCTGGAAATGGTGGGAAATTAGAAGAAAAAAAACAATTCAGCTGAGGCATTATTTATGTTGGAATATTTCAGTGAAGAAAGCATGCAGACAGGATTAAAATAGGTGCCATAAACCTGTTTTTAACATGTGCATGACTGTGGCATGTCTCTGATGAACATATTTATTTAAGGTATGTGAGAAGTTTGATATATTGTCATATCAGAAATCATTCTTTAAACCTGAAAGTAGCTATTGTCCAGTTTTGTGGGTGTGTTCTAACAAATTGATAGCAAATCCTATACAAGATGTAACCATCAACCCAGCATTTTATTGGCTATAGTGATTTTCTTGGCAGTATTGCCATTGCTTTCTGACTGATCCGTATGCACAATTGCCTGCAGTGGGATTTGAACCCGGTACCTTGGCAGTCACAGACGCACTCTGTACTTCACAGCCACCAAACAGGACAGGGGTATTCTTACCGGTGCAGAAATTGTATGTTTAAAGAGATAGTATCTGTATTATTTACTGGCAGCACTACTGTGCATTTGCTTGCCTTGTTTTTTTTGTGTTTTTCAATATTTATGTTTACACACCTTCTTACCCCTTACAGTTATGTATTTGAGCAATTTCTGATTTCAATTTCTTATTGTAAATCTTAATAGTTTGCAACTGTCTGAAAGAAAATAGATTTGCATTGTAAAATTGTTTCAAAATATTTGACAAGAATGAACATTTTTGGTATAGGTTAGCAAAATACAGGAAAGTTTATGGAAAGAAAAAAAATTTCAGATAATAGGCTCATTTCAGGGGAACACACAAAAAAATTGGCGGAGATTAGAAGAATATACCAGAGATTATTTTAAAAAATTGTATTGGCAAAAAATGTAAATAGAAGGGGAAAAAAATTATTATTCAGACAATTGCCTACAGGTTGAAAAATGTATACAAAAAGAAATGAGTTTCAATATTATATCATCTAGTTTGAAAGATAAAGATCTGAGAACTGGAAACATGTAAGAAAATTAAAAAAACAGTAGGTAGTGTGTAAGACATGCAGATGTTGAGTATCTTTCAGTATTGTTAGATTGTTGTTTTTTTCCCTGCTTGTTCTGAATCTCCAACCAGAGTTTAATCTCTGTTATAGCAGGACAATGGTTCTACAAAATTTCCAGCAGGATGTGGTACAGAGAATGGAAATGCACTGTGTTGCTATTTTATTTGCACCAATGACCTGACACATCCAATTTCTGCATTTGTTAGATCTTCAGGCCGGTTATTGGATTGAAAAGCCAAGCCAAAATTCCAAGATAAAAAAAAACAGAATGAACAATTGATCTGATTGGTTTTGTGCTGTTTGTGATTATGAAAAGTGTGTACATTTTATAAGACTTGTTTTTATATGACTATCTCAAACTGTATTCTTACTGGAGAGGTGTGTAATTGATTAGCACAAAGTTAGTTTCTGTATTGAACTATATCAAGACTTTCGAATGCTTCATGTTGGATATATTGATATCTGGGTCAAAGGGCATGAGTCCACACACCGCTGGATCAGCAACTAACTGACTGAAGTTGTGTACTATTCATGATAGTGTGTGCTTAACAATGATACAAATTATAACTGGTATAAAGAATTGAGTTTTTGTCAGAATGTCTTGAGATGTCAAAGATGTTTCATTGTATTGAGAACGTGACAAATTTGACGAGATGTCAAAGGTAAATGTTTCATTGTATTGAGAACGTGACAAATTTGATATGAAATGTCAAAGATAGATGTTTCATTTTATTGAGAATGTGACAAATTTGACATGAAATGTCAAGAATAGATGTTTCATTGTATTGAGAGCTGTGTCCAATTTGACATGAGATGTCAAAGATAGATGTTTCTTTGTATTGAGAATGTGACACATTTGACATGAGATGTCAAAGATAGATGTTTCTTTGTATTGAAAGCTGTAACAAATTTGATTAACATTAAGACGTGTGTGAGCATGCAAAAAAATTACAGACAAGAGTTTCAGATTATGAATTTGACAAGGATGTTACAGAACTAACTTAAGGTTTGAGACTGGACATGTGAATTATTGTATTCTTAGCCATACCATATTTCATGAAACATTTTTGAGTGAATCATATTTATTATCTTGTGACATATAACCATAAGACTTCATCTCTTTCTCTTCAGCTGTCTTTGCTTTTCTTTGGGCCCTTTTTAGGGCCCTCAATTTTCCAGAAGGTATTGGGTCTTCAAACTGAAATATACAAATCTAACTTGTTACTATCCTTTATGTCAAAGTCTGTGGTTGTTGTGTGTTGTGCCAACCTATTTCTATTTTGTGATGTTTTGTCTTCTGATTGTCTCCTGTGTGTTGCTGGAGCAGGACCAACACTGTGACCTGTAATGTATGTTGTAAGAGGTCACTAAAAAGATTTGGGTGTAGAGTTGACTGTCCTACCGCATAGATCAAAGTGAACCAAAAGTCATGCTGAAGTCAGATGTGTCAGACTGTAAGGTGTACATATCACAGTCAATTCAATGCAGATCAGATGTGCTGGGCAGAATGATACAAATAATGCAGCTCTGATATAAAACTAGCAGCACACCAAACTTCACACGTTCTCCGGCTCAAATCACTCGCACACTTCACACTCTCCGGCTCAAATCACATGAACACTTGCATACTTCACACTCTCCGGCTCAAATCTCATTAATACTCACACACTTCACACTCTCCGGCTCAAATCTCATTAATACTCACACACTTCACACTCTCCGGCTCAAATCTCATGAATACTCGCACACTTCACACTCTCCGTCTCAAATCTCATGAATACTCGCACACTTCACACTCCGGCTCAAATCACATGAATACTCACACACTTCACACTCTCCGGCTCAAATCACATGAATACTCGCATACTTCACACTCTCCGGCTCAAATCACATGAATACTTGTGCTGATTATTTGAGAGTTAACGCAGAAGACTCAAGTTATAAACCACGACACAGCACATTCTGTTCTCCGACTACCTCCTGCTAACAGAAGATTAAGAATGATGCTGCAGCTGGAAGGGCAACAGTAGACATTTCTTGAATGACAGAGGATTGAAGTGGAAGTATGTTGGGACAGAACATGGTGTCGTCTCCCCACACCTCAACAAAGGTATGTAAATATCGTAGTATAGTATAGAGATAATGACAACTGTTGAGCTTGGCTCAAGTAAATAAATATTTTTTAAACATATGAAAAGACATGACACCTTGTTGAAGACCTTACTTGAGGGTAAAGTCTAGCAAGAAGGTAGGCAGAGATACAAGTGGTAGAGTAACATCATGAGATGGACAGATTGCAGTCTAGTAGAGTGCATCACCAAGACAGACAGGATGTTGGTCTGTTGGCAGCCAACCTTCATTTTGGAGATGGCACTTGGTGATGATGATCAGCTTGGCTTTAGCCTTTTTATTTTCAGAAGTAAGTCCCAGAAGGCATGTGAACAGACTAAAAAATGAGAGAGAAAGCCATATCAAGTGCTTTTGGGGGAATTCTAATAGCTAACAATTCATCCCAGAAAAAAAGGATGTCTTCCAGGCAAACGTGGCGCATTTTTTTCTTCATTGGTATGTTGTAGTCATATGATATGAATTTGTCACTTGTGTGTTGCTGGAACCCGAAAGGGTAGCAATACATACAATACATGTCACTCGTGTGTTGCTGGAACCCGAAAGGGTAGCAATTCATACAATACATGTCACTCGTGTGTTGCTGGAACCCGAAATGGTAGCAATACATACAATACATGTCACTCGTGTGTTGCTGGAACCCGAAAGGGTAGCAATACATGTAAGGAGGTGTGGTAGTGGATTAGGCTGTTCCCAACACGAAGATAGTCATAGTAACCTAAGAGCAATGATGAAGTCAAATGTTTCTGGTGGAAAGGTGCAGCTATTGCAAGCTGTAAACGATGACACAACACTTAACTTTTCTCTACACTACATATTTCTGCATTCTTACAGATCAGCAGGATATTGTCCAGAGAACGGAATGGTCATTGTTACAGTTTAGCTGTGATATATATACGCCTTTCGGTTGGACACATTCGACTTCAGCATGGCTTCCTGGTTCACTTTGACCCTATGTGGGATGGAAGTCAATGATGTTTGACATACATGATGGCAAACTGTTGCTTGCTTTGTATTTCCATACGCCCAGCGGTTGTTTAGTCAACACTGGTACAACAATATAGTATGGTTATCTTTCCCTGATTTTATGTAAATTGTGAAACAAAGGCGCAAGTGATTGTGAAACAGTATCGCTCTATGAGAAACTTCAGGGTGTATTGATGATTGGTTGCTGGTCCATGAGATCATGTCTTTTGACCAAAGGTCTTTAAAATGGCGTTATATTGCTGGGAAGTCTGGATTTTTTGTCCATCCCGGGCCAGAGCATAACTATCACACCACAGGAAGATAGGTTTCAACCTATGCACTGTTCCGAGCCACTGCAGCCAAGATACGGTTCACTGTGCTCATTTCCCACCACCAATTGACTACTGGTTATGCCAAACTTCTCTATTGCTCCAGGCATGCAACCAAATGTTTAAGTCAAAAGGATTGTCACATCCTGAGTCACTGTGCCTCTATGATGGGCATCAGCCATAGGAAAAAACGCCTTGTCGGTTTCCTCCTCCCTAGTGCTGTGAGTACATCTCTGGCTCCCTCCCAACCACAGAGGGTGCATACATACATGCAAATAACAAAAATCATAAAACACATTGCAACAACAAAATAAAAGCTTGAGAAGCATAATTATACAGATGACATGCCATGAAGCTTCTATAAGAAGATAACCTCAATATAATGGCATGTCATCTACTAAGGTTTTCTGTTTCATTGGTTGTTTGTCTAGTGGGTCATTGGTGAGACCCACAGATGCAACCGCATACATGTGTATTGATAAAACTCAGTGTTAACTGAAATGTTTAGAATTTTGCAGACAAATAGCAGAGGCAAAGCTTAAAGTAATTTCAGTTGTTAGAACTAAGGAGAATGATTGAGAATGCAAAGAAAAAATACGGTCCTTATCACTTTTCTATAACAGAACAAGAAATACTGAAAATGAGAGTAATGTTAAACTGGGCAAAGTTGATAAATAGAGATAAATAGAGATAAATAGATAATGACAACACACAAGTTCATAACAATTCTAGAATGAAGCTATTACAAATTTTATTTGAACTAGAATTCTTTAAGGCGTATATATTTATTACAGAAGAAATAGTCTTGACGTTGTCTATTGATGACCCTCCTGCTCCAATTTTATGGATCTTATTTTAAATGTTTTTATATTCTCTTCACAAGATATTGATAATGTTTTACTTGTTGTAGTTTCCATGTATGTTTATGTTTAGCTCCTGCTCTTCTATGTCTTTGCTGAGTATCATGGTTTTTGTTTTTTGGATCTTATATCCAGTCCATATTCATTACTTGATTTATTGACTTGATTTATTAGTTTTTGTAGTTCATGTTCACTTTCTGCTAAAAGAACAGTGTCATCTGCATATCTACGGTTGTTTATTATTTTCCCATTGATCTTGAGTCCAGGCATTCCTTCTATATTTTTAAAGATATTCTCTGTGTAGATATTAAATAGGCTTGGTGATAAAATGCATCCTTGTCTTACTCCTCTGTTTACTTCTATGTATGGTGAGTAGCTGTTTTCATACCTTATTGATGCAGTTTGTTCCCAATTTCTAATCAGTCTGATGTCTTTTCCACATATGCCTATTTCTTGAAGACATTTGAATAATTTTTCATGTTGGACTGTCAAAGGCATTGCTGTAGTCTATGAAGCAAATATAAATCATTTTTTGGACATATATTATCTATCAACAGTCGGATATTAAGTATGGCTTTGGTTCCTTTGTTTTTCCTAAAAACTGAATTGTTCTTCACCGACCTCCGTGAAGATTGGCATTGTTAATGACACTCTGTTAACAATGCCAAATTTGGACACTGGTGTCTTTACAATTGAAAAAATTAATCATTCCTGAAATAAAACGCTTAAGAAAGTCTGTTGAAAGAATAGACCAATTATGAAATGACATCATAAATAGAATATGCGTTATGCCGGGCATGTCATAAGAGGTGACTAAGGAAGTTATGGGATGGAGTTGGCTGTCATTCCTATATAGGGTTAAAGTGAGCCAGGAGTCATGCTGAAGTCTGATGTATCAGAATGAAGACATATATCGCAGCTAAGCTGTAAACCATGACACAACACATTCTGTTCTCCAGACTACATCTTGCTAATCTGTAGGAGTGTGAAAATGAACGAAGACAATCATGCTTGACTGTGGTTAGCTTTCAGGTTGGTGTTCAGTATGGGAATCAATTCTCTCATAAGGCTGGCTTACTATCACTACAGACATCCATCATTAAGTGAAATCGGTAAAACACTCAAAGTATAGGGTGACACAAAGAAACGGTCATCTCCTAAACTTAAATAACTTTTGAAATAAATATTCAATTCCTTTTATTTTTCAGATTTATAAAGAAAAATTGATGTTTTAAGAGTCTACCAAATTCGACCTTCGAGATGCCATGGACTACTTGAGGAAAAGATATTTATAGTTGAGGCATATTTTCGGTTGAAGTCTATCCACGCAGCTCAATTGCACTTCAAAGAACGGTTCAGATGTTGAGAATTTCCTGTCCACTCAATGATCTACAGATGGGTCAACAAGTTCAGAACCCATGGGACTGTGCATAACCTCAATTGTACAGACAATCACACTCTGGACGACCGAAATCATCAAGGACACCACACAACATTGCTGATCTAAATGTGCCTGCAGCGCTGAGGAGCTCATTTTGGAGCACCAGTGAAACAAAGAGTTTTTGTTGTACAGACTTGAAACTTTGGAGATGTCTGCTACACAGGCTTGACCTAATGTAGCTAAAGTTTTGTGTCCTAAATTAGGAGTGTACTGGATTTCGGCTCCGGCAAATCCAGAATCCGGCCATTTTTTACAAATCCGGCTCAATTTTGCCGGATTTGTGTTGCCTAGTCACGTGAATTTTCTGTACATGTTTCATGAGACCAAGCCGAATTTTAGGCAATAGCAAAGTAGCACTTTCGATTTACTATTTCTCGCTGATGTAAATATTTTAAGAGATAAACACCCATTTTGAATTTTAATGGTGCATTACTTCATGAGTGTGGGACTTGAATATTTCGTATTTTCGTAAATTTCTTTGGTCTTGCCGATAAAATAAAATGAGATCAAAATCTAAGTCATACAGCGCCGTTTGGGATTACGTCAAGGTTAAAGACGATGATTCAGTGAAGGTAATATGTAAGTTGTGTGACAAACAGTTATCGCGTGGACGATCAGATCGCTCCAAAGACTTCTCAACATCATCAATGCAGACCCATTTGTGATCGATGCACAGGAAAAGCTATGATAAAATGATGGAAAAGAAAGCATCGTTGGAGGCCAGTGTATTGGCGACCACATCTATGATGAATCTGGGACCATGTTTGCACAAAGCAAGCAGCAGTACCCAGCAGTCAATTGTGCAGGCATGGGACTGGGCCAAAAAGTGGGACTTCAACAGTCCCAATGCTAAACGCATTCATGCTGCCATAGCCCGAATGATAGCCATAGATATGGAGCCTTTTCAAGTAGTGGAACGACCAGGTTTCAGAGAGCTAATGCATACAAAGGAAAAAAGGTATGAATTACCTTCAAGAAAGTACTTTGCTGAACATGTCATTCCTGACATGTGTAAACGTCTGAAGGTAAAAATTGCAGCAATGATATCTGACACTGATTACATATCATTCACAACAGATACGTGGACAGTTGAACACACCACTGTCATTTATGGGCCTCACTGGCCATTGGTTAACAGGCGCCTTCATTCACCGCAGTGTAGTCTTCCATTGTACTGCATTTGATGAACATCATATGGCCACAAACTTGCTTGCACATTTTGAAATGATGCTGGATGAGTGGTCAATGGCATGTGAGAAGTGCCATGTTGTTATGAGAGACAATGCATACAACATTGCCAAATGCTTTCGTGATGGCAGCTATTCAAGTGTTGGATGTTTTGCGCACACACTGCAGCTATGTGTGCATGATGGTCTTTTGAGTCTAAAGTATGTTGCTGACATCATCAGTACTTGAAGAAAATTGGTAGGACATTTCAAACACTCTTCTTCAGCAACCAGTCGTATGCATGAACTTCAAAATGAATTAAACCTACCACAACATCAGCTTATCCAGGACATGACAACACGATGGAACTCAACATTCTATATGCTACGACGTCTGTTAGAACAACGGCGCAGCATCAGCCTGTACTGTGTGGCACAGCAGTGGGTAGTCACGAAGAATGTGGTAGCTACTTTGGTAACATTTGAAGAACTCACTCGTGAAATAAGTGCAGCTCAGACATCAACAACAGTTGTGATCCCATTAGTGAAAACAATCACGGCTTTCCTCCAGAATGAAGGCAGTGATGCTGGGATCAAAACTATGAAAGCAGCTCTGCTTGAAGGTGTTAGTAGCTGATTTTCGTGCATTTAATCTAGCAGTATTTACAGCTGTGCCACACTACTGGATCCTCGATTCGAGCGATGCTTTTTCTCAGAACGTGGTAGAAGTGATGCACGAGCCGATTTGCTGTTAGCAGCTAACTCCATTATTGATCCAGCAAACACAGTCAATCCACAGGATTCATCAGCTACTAGCAGTAGTACTAGTGTTTTGACTTCTGTGAGCACTGCCACACAGTATGAGTCCAGTCTATGGAGCTGTTTTGACGAGGAAAAATCCCACCACAGATCGTTCTGCCAGTGTCAAAGGCAACAAACAACATTAACACTGAGGTGACACAGTACCTGTCAGAGCCACTTCAAACTCGACAGTCAGATCCAGTTTAATGGTGGCATGCCAATAAGCAAAGATTTCCAAGTATGGCTAGACAGGCGCATTTCTTGCACCACCACCTACAAGTGTGCCATCGGAAAGGCTGTTCAGTACTGCAGGAGACATTATCACTGATAGCCTTTTACCACAAAATGTGGAGACGTTGATTTTCCTGAAATAAAACTCGTCCCTTCTTGACTCTGAGAGTTCAACTTCACAGCCATAATGAAGGCTGACTAACTGAAATAGTGAAAGTACTTAATGAATGTATTTCAAAAATTCAATCTGTTCAATGTACTGTTGTTGTGAGTTGTAACCGAGCTGCCAATATGCCAACTGAAAAAAATGTGAAAACTGAAAATTAAAATTACTAAATTAGCATTATGTGCTTTTGTATTATGTTTCATCTTGAACTTATGGAACTTAATATTACTTATTCTAATGTAAATGTAATTATTTTACATTTAAATGATTTAATATGAGTATATGTCATCATTGTCATGTCTATCGTAATAAACTGCGGTAATCAACTGTCGAATGACTCCACTAACTTAAGTCAAGTGATGTATTACGTTATTTAATTTATATTGTTTTATTTGTAAATCCGGCCGAATTTCAAAAATTTGAATCCGGTACAGTCCTAATCTAAATACAATTTTGGAAGTTATTCATTTTTTGGTGAAGTCTGTTTTTTGTGTGTCACCCTATATTATTTGTCACATCAAAGTCAGATATGTCAGGTTATTGGGACACAAAAAACAGGGATACAGCGCAATTCTGTTTACTGGACTAAATTCGGCTGGAAATCTAACAGGATCATTGCAACAAGAGAGATCCAATGGGAGTTTGAGAACAACAATAAGTATTTTTTTGCTTCTGATGTCACTGAGAAAAATGTACCTCAACATTTTTGGACATACATTCAACAAATCAATTAAACATCGACTCCAACTATATACTTATACCATATAAGAAGAGAAAACACAGGTCATGTTACAACCACCACCTGGCAAAAGCTATCTCGAGCCCTGCATAAAGGTAAATGGTGTAGCACTGAAAATTGTGAATAGATTCACATACCTAGGTAGTATGCTATCACAAGATGCCAATGTTAATGATGAAGTATATACAAGGATCGTTAAGACAAGCGGCAGGTTGTATGCAAAAAAATGTATGGCATAGAAATGGCATTAACCTACAGACTAAGCTGAAAGTCTACATAGTGGTACTTCCAGTGCTGTTATACGCTAGTGAAACATGGACTGTGTATAGATGTCATGCGAGGAAACTCAATCACTTTCACACAACTTGTCTCAGAAAAGTCATGAACATCAGATGGCAAGACAAGATTCCAGATACCACTGTCCTTGATATATCTGGTATCCCCAGCATTGACGCTATGATACAGGCACAGATTCGTTGGGCAGGTAATTTGGTACGTATGCCAGATCTAAAATTTCATCTAAAAAATTGCATATAAGCATCATCTGAGTCCATTCTTACCAAGCTTTGAAGGTCATATGAAAAAATTCACAGCCCGTATACGACACCTGTTGATTGGAAAACTACACTGGAAGCTGCCATTACCGGTATGGGCTAAAATTAGCCTGTCTATTCGTATGGAAATTGCAAAGATAATCAATCTAAAAGACAATGTTGAAATCGGGCGTAAACAGCCATTTTGGAAATGAATCGAAAGTGGCGGTTTGGGATTGAGTTTGTTAATAACCCTTTTCAAAATATTAGTTTTGAACCAAATCATTCCATCGATGGGTATGCACTGCCAAGTCATGACTTTTCCCTTTTAATGTTTCCTTTGTTCCTTCCAATACCATCATGTAATGGATAATTCTTATTAGCACTGATCGAGCATAGGCCTATGTCTGCTCTAAGAATCCTAGTAAGATATTTCAGCAAGAAGCTCATTACCACTATTTCTGGCATCCAAGAATGATACCCGTCCGAGTGTTGTTGGGGCTGTAGATATAATAGCAACACTGTCTGCCTTCCATACATATCTTAAGAGGCGACTAAGGTTATTATGGGATGGAGTTGGCTGACCGATCTCATATTGGGTCAAAGTGGTTCAAAGCCATGGCTGTAGGAAGTAGTATGAATCAGGCCGAAAGGCGCAGATATCGCAACAATGCTGTAAACCATGACAAGGGATTCCGTTCTCTGGACTACACCCTACTAATCTGCAGTAGCTAGAGAATGAACACATTGAAGAATGATACAGATACACCAGTTTTAAATGTTTCTGACATATTTGATGCCTTCCCATCAAAAGTCCAAAACATTGTTATTTTTACAGACTCTATGTCTGCTCTCCAAGCATTGGAATGTGATAGACATTGTAAACCCGAGCTAGCTGAAATATACCACCATGCAAACCAGCTGCTCACATCTTATGATGTCAACATTGTTATGCAGTGGATTCTTGGCCACTCAAACACACCTGGTAATGATAAGGCAGACAGACTAGCAAAGAGGGGAGCACAACAAGAACAGCCTTATACAGAAACAATAATGCACACAGTTAAAATGATTCTGAAATCTGTGAACAAAGAAAATTGGATGAACAGATGGGCCATGGGAAACACTGGGAGGGAAATCTATAAATATATGACCAGCCCAAATCCTAAAGACAATATCAACCTCCTGGAAAGAAAAGACCAGAGTATCATATTCCGACTGCGCACACAACATTTACAGCTTAACAATCACCTGAACAGAATACAACCACAACACACTCCAGGGTGCCGGCTGTGCACTCATCCATATGAAACTGTTGACCACCACCTTTTTGAATGTCCAGCGCTGGATGACATCAGGAAAATGCTTCTCCCTCCAGGGCCAGATAAATGGAACACATTATATGGAACAAAACAACAACTCACAAACACATGCATATATCACACAATGGCATTGGGTCAAAGGGCATGAGCCCATGGACCGCTGGATCAGCAACCAAATGTTTCTGACTTCTTCAGCATTCATTCTCAAACTCCTGCTGGATCTCCCTTGTAGCAGGACCATGGTCCTACTAGATTTCCAGCAGGATGTAGTCCAGAGAATGGAAATGAATTGGGTCGCTGTTTAATTTGTGCCATTAGCCCGACACATCCATCTTCAGCGGACGAATTCCGACTGATTCTATGAGTTTGTATAGTAAGATAAATATTGAGATATATATCTTTATATGTCAACAATGAATTCTATGCTGAAGAGTTACCGGAACTTTAAGTTTTTTTGTGCCTGGACATGCCGGGTCAATGAAAGAGCAGACTTGCCAGTGTAAGCGGTGTTTCATTTTCCGTGTCTATGATCAGAACATAGGATGTGAGTTCTAGAAACGAGTGGCATAGAGAAATAAGAAGTGATCAACCAACATTAAAGTGCAACAGTCAATGATCATGTGTTGAAGGACATAGGATATTGGAGCAACTATGCATGAGCGGTGGTTGAAAAGTTGTGCACTGTAGTGTGATGGAATCAAGACACTTACCTGAAAATTTTGTGAAATTTAGTCCTTCTCTATGTATTCCATAGGTGTCAATTTAAAAAAAAAATCCGTATTTTTAACAATTTATATCCGTATTTCAATAAAAACGTACATATTTAGCAAAAAAAAAAACCCCCTTCCATTTTCTGTATAAATACTACCGAGATATTTGAACTCCGATACTTGTTTTACTCCTATATTGTCTATCTGTATGTTTAGTGGACTTGGTGTTCTGCATATTTTCGGTTTTCGTCTTTTGTGTATTGATCTTCATGTATTTTTCTACATGTTGCAGATGGTGAGTTAACATTTATGGTGATTTTGTAGTTGCTCTTTATTTTTGTATATGAGGCTTTGATCCTCTGCGAAAAGTAGTTCATTATTTTATTGCTTGGTTGCTCTGAGTCACTTCAGTAATCAAGTCCTGATTGTCAGAAAAATGACAACCACGAAGCGGATTCTTCATGTTTGGAAACAGGAAGAAGCTACTCGGTGCTAAGTCATGTGGATGGGGTATGATTTTATAGCCACATTGCTGGGCAAAGACAATGGAGTCATGAGCCGGCGCATTGTTCTGAAGTAGACGAATGCCTTTGGATAGCATTCCACATTTTTTGCACTTAATTTCTTAAGAAAGTTTTGGTAGTACAGATATCATTATAAACAGCAAACATCTCATGAATTTGTTCTGCAGATTTACCCTGTAAGTGTAGGAATTTGATTATTTACCCTGTAAGTGTAGGAATTTGATTATTTACCCTGTAAGTGTAGGAATTTGATTATTTACCCTGTAAGTGTAGGAATTTGATTATTTACCCTGTAAGTGTAGGAATTTGGTTATTTACCCTGTAAGTGAAGGAATTTGATTACGCTACGAGCCTCTGTTTTATTCATGACATGGCTTCATACACAACTGAACTAGTTTCCTGCCAATTTTTATTTCACGCGCCACATGAACTCAAAGGAATTGTCAACCAATAGTGTGTTTTTAAAATGATACACAGCAATCCCGCTTGTCTTTACAATTTCTTGGTTGGTTGCTGATCCAGCTGTCCATGGGCTCACGCTCTTTGATCCAATATCATTGGTTGGTTGCTGATCCAGCGGTCCATGGGCTCACGCCCTTTGATCCAATACCATTAAAATGGCATAATATTGCAGGGAAGTAGGATTTCTTAGTAAAGTGTAAAACTTTCCGACCACCCCTCATATGTGTCCTGAGTGCCATGATGATGTTCCAATGACTTGCTATCTTTCAGGAGGTGTGGATGTCATAATGCTTCGTGAAACTGGTACACACTCAAGAGATAGACCACAAAGTTTGTTTTTTGATGTTCTGAGAAGGGAAAATAAATCACTTCAGATATTAAATTCTGAACTATTCTGACGTGGGTGTTTGAAGCAATGATAGAGCAGATAGGTTGGCGAGTTCTCCCACTGTATCAGGCAGTAGAGCAGTTGACTTTGCAGACATTATTGAACTTATAAGAAACTAAGCGGAGAAACAAATTAATGAGGGAGATTATTCCTTCTCCATATCTAGAATAAAGGTGGCTTTAAATGTGGCATCATCAGAAATGAACATTATGGACTGGAAAAAATGTTAACTGAAATTTGGAACTGTCCGTCATCGTGTAATTGCAAATATACTTAGGAGATTGGAGCTTTATGGATGTGTCCTGTGTGCAATGATGATCTGACAACTAATGTCTTAACCTTTCAGACATCAAAAGGTATTCATAGCTTGCAATGCATATGTTTCTTAACCACTAGTAACGAATTGATGACGTAACCTAACGTATCAGTGTCTTTCCAACCAAGTGATAGTATTTGTGCTAGATTACTATCGTTTCTAATATGTAAACTAGAAAATATGCATTTAAAATCAAATATAGTAGAAATTTGATTATCCGAATCCCCAATTACTGAATCGAATTTGGGTGAAATAATTTTAGAGCGAGAGAGAGGTCCCGGGGCAGTGCGCACGTGCCGTTACTATGTAGTTTATTTGCAATACACAGTTGCTTACATATTACTGAACCTTTATCAATAAAATTGCATTTCAATGTATGATTGTATGTATGTACACTGTTTTGCTTCATTTCTGAGCTATATCCAATTATCTTAATTTTCTATTATCCAAATTGGTCTGATCCCCAATTAATTCGGATTTCTACTGTATACACAAAATCTGAAGCCGTAAACTGTACATTTGTCATGTGAACCATATTTTATTTATTTCAAAACAAACTGTACACAATGTATGTCATACATTTCAACAACCACAAAATTCCATCATCATCATGTGACATATTCTTTCCAGAACGTCTTTGCAATTGATGTCCTGAACCCGACTATCGTGTGCCAATCTGTCTGCCTCCTCCAATGATATCTTCATCCTCATTATGTCATCTGTCCATCTCCTTCTAGGTCTACCTCTTATTCTACTTCCCGGAATTCTGCCCTCTAATATGCATCTTTCCATGCTATTGTGTCTTTTTATGTGTCCGAAATATTTCAGTTTTCTGAAATATTTGTTATATACTGTACACATACTCTGTTATAATCAAACAGGATATTTCTTCTGTGTTCATTCTCAAACTCCTGCAGATAGTAGGTAGTTGACTGTAGAATGTAATGCATTGTCTCATAGTCTACATTATTATTGCAATGTGTGTCCAGTCCAACACATTCAGCTTTAGCTTGACTTGTAGGTCACTTTAAATCACTATTGGATCGAACAGCTAACACCCCCCCCCCCCAATCTTCAAGGCCCCACAACACACAGGTGAGTATATTTGTAAAGGGTCTGAAATTCTGCTGTTACTGAAACATGCGGAAGAAACTAGTCATGAAAACACATCATTATTTATTATTCTATTCACGAAAAACAAGCATCAATATAAAATGTTACGATGATCTTCAATAACAGATCAGACGCCACCGAAGATGGATGTGTCGGGCCATTGGCACAAATAAAACGGGACACAGCATATTTCAATTCTCTGGACTACATCCTGCTGGAAGTCTAGTAGGAACAAGGCAGGTCCAGCGGGAGTTTGAGAATGAACGCTGAAGAAGAACAGACATAAAACTGGTTGAGTTCTAGAGTATCCAGTGAGATAACCTTTTATTTTTCCACAACCATGCAATAAAAAAAATGATCTGAAGCAGTCTGCTATAAAATGTAGGTTGTAAGGTCAAGTAACATACATGACTTCTAGTCTTGTGGTTGAGTATCAATAAGTTCATATACAGCATAAACTTATGAAATAGTTTAAAATGTTATATATACAATCTGTCATTTGAAATATCATTATAGGATGTATACAATTGCATATATACAAGACTTAATCAATGAAACATGACAACACATACATATAATAGACATATTGTTTGTTTGTTTGTTTTTCGTTCGCTCCATTGTAACCATCACGGATATCCGTGCGATTTCCGCCGGGAGTGTGATTACGTTGTGCCACCGTTATGCGCCTTGTAGGCCTAGCACATCCGATTTCGGCATGCTTTGACAATTCGGGTGGGCTATAATAGACATATAATACGCTGGCACCTTTCCATATACAGTGGAATTCCTCTATAGCGCATTCTTTTATAACATATTTCCTTATACAACAACTCTCTTCAAAATCCTCAATTATATTTTATATATTGTTTGTACTGTGTATAGTGAATTCCTGTTAATACAGACATATTTTGTCAGTCCTGAACCAAGTTGTTATAACAGGATTCCACTGTACATGTATTTTTGTTGTGCTAGAAGATGTAAGAAATGCACTATTCTTTTGCTCCTCTTTCAGAACTCGGCAAAGTATGGCTGAAGCTAATCATAAGTTTGGCATTTATCTGATCAACATGAGGATTGAGCACTGTGATCCCTGCACTAGCTGATGTTTATGAGTAGGAAGATGTACATACTGCAACAAATACCCCAGACTAATGTATGCAACTCATTAAATAAACATGTTGAAACTGCGTGTGGGATCATAGAAAAATTGGTCTTGACAATTTCGGATGTTGAACTTAGTTTTGTGACCAATTGTTAAACATCTAGTATTTTTCCTCATCGTTCATTCTCAAACGCCCACTCGATTTCTCTTGTAGTAGGACAATGGTCCTACTAGATTTCCAACAGGGTGTAGTCCAGAAAATGGAAATACGTTGTGTCACCGTTTTATTGGCGCCAATGACCAGACACATCCGTCTTCGGCAGAAAACTTCCAGTCTGATTGGTCATCGGAGGTTCCCCATGACTTGTTTTATAGAGAAGTCCCAGATTGTTATTCGGTGAACAGCGAAACTGGGACAATCCTGTGATATGTGTCATGGTCCTATCGAAGACAATTGTACAGCGGAATAAAACAGAGACACAACGCATTTTCAGCAGGATGTTGTCCAGAGATGGAAATGCGTTGTGTCTGTTTTATTCCATTTTTAGACAACATTTCCATCTCTGGACAACATCCTGCTGGAAATCTAGTATGCCCACTGTCCTGCTGTAAGAGAGATCCAGCGGGAGTTTGAGAATGAATGCTGAAGAAATGTTCTGATATCTGTTTTGCTGCTCCTCTGAGTGACTATGTTCTAGTTTAGAGTTTCTTCTTCTTTTGTGTTCGCTCTCAACTCCTGCAGATTCGAAGGATGTAGTCTGGAGAACGGAATACGCTGTCCCATGGTTTACAGCACTGCGCCGCTATCTGCATTTTTCAGCCTGACACATCAGAATTCAGCATAGTTTTGGGGACCCTATATAGGACAGCCAACTCCATCCCATAACCTCCTTAGAGAACACAATTCTCATAAAAAAGGGCCATATGAAATACATCTATTTGTAAAGACTTTGAATACAAAGCATTTCGCACTTCACAAACCAGAACTTTCTACCTTGGGGTGTAGTAGACACACTCTATCCACCGAAGGGGGATGTGCAAATAAAATGGAGCAAATACAACAGTGACACAGCACATTTGCATTCTATGAACTGCATCCTGTTGAAAATCTATTAGGATCATTGTCCTGCTACAAGAGATATATTCAACGGGAGTTTGAGAATGAACACTGAAGAAGAAGACACACTCCAGATGAAGCAAAGAAGAATCTTGAAACTTAGAAACTCTCAGTAGATAGGGAAATGAACCACAGTAAAATTGAAGTCAAAATTAGATATAGTGGGATCCTGTTAAATCAAATTAGCCCGGGGCAACAAAATATGTATGTAATAATAGAAATTTGCTATAAACAGTACAGCTATTATAGAATAAATATAATTGGGAATTATGAAAAGTGTTGTAATATAGGGAAATTTGTTATAAAAGGATGCGCTATAGAGGGATTCAACTGTAACTTGGCTGAAATGCAACCCCAATTTATGAGAATATCTGTAGTAATGGAATGACACAGCAAGCTGCTCATAACTTTGAAACATGACATAATAAGCTCCAATCTTGTAGATTTAAATAATATGTTTGCATATTTCATTACATGAATCAATAATATTTATTTAAGACATCAAAATAAGCAGGAAACCTTGTTACATTAGGTAATTGTCAAATATCATTATACCACCTTAGCGCTGATCGACAAAATATTTAGGTAATATCCAATGAAGAATGTATATTTTTGAAAACTGTAAAATAAGGAAATTTGTTAAACAAGAGATTCCACTGTATATAGAAAATATTCATTTATTCTCAAACTTCTGCAGATTAGCAGGATGTAGTCTGGAGAACAGAATGTGTCATGGTGCATAGTTTTGCTGCAGTATCTTCGGCCTGACACATTCGACTTCAGCATGTCTTTTAGGTGACCCTGTATGAGATCCAACCTCACAACCGTAGCCTCCTCTTACGACATGGATGAAGGTAAACAGTGTTCCTATTCTTTGCTTCACTTTCGGCCTACGGTAACATACAGAAAACAATCACTCTTGTTGCCGGTATATACTGAATTTCTGTTATTACATAAATATATCACCAGTCTGGACCAAGTTATTAACCTTTAGCACGCTGTGTTTACAATTTGGCGATACATTTCGCCCAAATTGTGTTATGTCTTGATTGCGGAAGGCGAAATCTGCCGCCCTTAAACCTGAATCCAAACGCAAAAACGCAAGATTGGTAATTTTTTGACATAATGTTTTGGCAACATAAAGTAGACATTTAATCTAATTTCCTGTTTCTATTGTTAAAATGGCGATAGACGATGTTGTGTAATTATGAAATTAAAATCTGAGCAATCTGTAGGCATCTGCATTGCGGTGAAGCGACATTACAGTGAATTGAGTTTATTATACTATTCATTCATCGTATATTCAGTGAAATCATTTTTTAATCGGATGGAAAAGTGGAATACTTGAGAGATAAGTTCTTCAAATACATTATTTAAAATATACCACAAGGTTTCCATTATGTAAAATATATAATAGTCAACAAATTTCACAGCTTTCGATCTATCAAGAATACGGTAGGCCTAGATCTAGACGTCTTTATCACTTTCTCACACGTCTCGTATCACACACACAAACAAACTTACACCAATATATGCAGAATTTAATTCTTTATTTATATGTGCAAATATTATTTAAATATATGTAACAACAAAAAGTTATCGCGATTTCAAAACAGCCACCGATGATTGCGTAACATTTCCAAAAACTAATTCCGCGGCAGGAATTGCATAATTGTAAAAACAGCTTGCGTTAATGAGATTTGACTCTTGCATTTGTGCTGCAGTATCACTTCAGATGTAACGAGACATGACTCGCTTTCTAAAATTATTTTGCAAGAAACAGTCAAGAGTGGAAGGAGGAGAGGATAAAAAAATAATCCTGGATAGATATCAAATGAATTGTCTGGGAGTGATTTTTCTACATTTCTCTGATTGGCTGAGGATAGAGTTTGGAAAGCTTTTTGTGCTTATGTTTCCAGTGTGGTATCCCAACGAGCCTATTGGGTTATGGGTCTTATAGTAAGTGGATGTCTGTGAAGAGAAAGAGAGTTTGAAATGGTATGATAGCATCATTAACATTTTCACTGCCACTGATGACGTTTGTTGTGGAAACCTAAAGTACCATTCACTGATTGTCACTACCATTGCTTGTCAAAAAACAGGAATGTTGTGGCACTACCACATTTGCTTGTCAAAATCATCCATAAAATCATTGGAAATGTACACATTTTTAACAATGGTCGAAATAGTTTTTGAAAAGCTTATTGTTGACTGAACGATTTCTGAAAGTTTAACAGCAGTATTGTTATTGAAATATTTACAAAAAATATTTTTTTAAATGATTACATGCAAAACTCATCAAACCTAAAAATTGTTTGGCAGTGGAAAACACTTGGATTGAATAATGATGTCAGTGAAAGTGTTCAAGTGAAATTCATGGAAAGGACTAAACAATCATTAGAATATTATTTTTCTGGTACGAGGGAAAGATTTATAAACCATATAATTGTACAAATACAATAGAATCTGTCGAAGACGGATGTGTCAGATTATTGGTGAAAAAAAGCAAAAAAAACAGCAACACAACACATTTCTATTATCTGGATTACATCCTGATGGAAATCTAGTAGGACAATGGTCCTGCAACAAGAGACATCCACTGAAAGTTTGAGAATGAATGCTGAAGAAGAAATACAATAGAAGATAAGGGAAAAATAGGTAAGATCACAGAAAGAAATGGATAAATTAACTAATGATAGAAATAAATTCATAAATTAGCTAGTGATAGAAAGAAATGTATAAATAAACTAATGACAGAAAGAAATGGAATAAATTAGCTAGTGATAGAAAGAAATGTATAAATAAACTAATGACAGAAAGAAATGCAAAAATTAGCTAGTGATAGAAAGAAATGCAAAAATTAGCTAGTGATAGAAAGAAATGTATAAATAAACTAATGACAGAAAGAAATGGAATAAATTAGCTAGTGATAGAAAGAAATGGAATAAATTAGCTAGTGATATTAGAAATTGTAGACATCTGCTCAATATGGAGGTGAAGTATAAATCGATTTAATGACATGGTATTTGTTAAGTACAGTTTCTTGTAATTAAGTGTATAACCATATATCCTCATTTGCCATGTTGGCTGCTGTAAGGTGATCATAAATTTCCAAAAGCGACTGGTGCCAACTATAAGATTGAAATGTGACATCTTTCTATGCAGTGAAATTGGCTTGCATAATTTTTCTCATTTTATCTGACATTTGTTTGTTGGGGGACAAACAATGTTGTCGTTAACATCTTTTTCTGCATAAGTGGATCATGTGTTAGGCTGGGTAATCACCAAGAATGCACATGAAAATAGCTCTTGGTTTTTTTTCCATCGAAGACAGATGTATTGGGCCATTGGTGAAAATAAAACGGAGACACAATGTATTTCCATTCTCTAGACTACATTCTGCTGGAAATCTAGTAGGATCATAATCCTGCTACAAGAGAGATCCAGCGGGAGTTTGCAAATGAACAATGAAGACTTCGAATTTGGATATTTGAAAATGTTTAGTTAGGTTAGTAGTCTAAATTTTATGCCCGGAATGTTAAATCTGGTGAGCTTGGCCTAGTAACATGATGCAGCCTTGTAATGTGTTGCTTAGTTCTGTGCATCTTTGAGAGAATGTTTTTCATGACATGTTCTCATATTACTGACCACTTTCTGATAATTAGCATACTCCATGTGCGAAATACCTTTCAGCACGTAATATGACAACATACATAAAAAATACAATTAGCAAACATTATTTGAAGGTCAATTGACCTACCGCACAAAATTTAATAAATTGAAAACAACTTAATTATACTATAGCTAAAAATACACAACTTCCCCAGTCGAAACTGACATTCTCAGATCTATATAGATTCAAACAAAATCTGCTAATAACAATTAAAATACAATTTCTGTAGAAAGTAAGCTTACATATCTTGTGTAAATTTATAGCACGACACAAGACTTGAGGAGATATTATCGCTTGTTGGCAAATAAAGCAGAAGGCACAACGCTACTGCGACAGTTTGGCTCTCTCAAACCATTCTGAAAAAGATAAAAAAAATGCACATATACATATTTGAAAGACATTTTGCTTCTATTTTTCCAGTTATTAATGATTTAGTTCAAAGCTTTGGATGTAAAAAAAACAAACTATGTACCTTCAAAATAGTCCTGTTTTTAAAGATCAGACGTGGAGCATCATGGGAAACCCCTCTCTAGATGGAATTTTATTATAATTTTTAGGTCAGCATTTTTGAATTTTATGTAAGGAGTATTAAATTCCATGCGTTGCAATTTTTGACAACATATATAGCTTAAAGGTAGGATTCGTCAAAAGTGCATTAGCTGTATACAGTTTCTGTATAAACATACAGTGGAATCCCACTATACCTCATGTTTATAACCAAAATCCCCAATTATTTTCACTGTGTATTGTTTATATTGTACACAGTGAATTTCTCTATTAAATAAATACGAGGGGGAGTCAATAAGTAAGTCACAAATGGCTCTTTAGAAAAAAACTGAAGACGATAAAAACCTGAAAACTGTTTATTTTTACACATACATTATCCCTTTACTTCTCAACATAATTTCCACCAACATTGATGCATTTATCCCATCGTTTTATGAGTCCTCCCAAACCTGCTGCGTAGAACTGCGTGCTCTGCTTTTTAAGCCACATTTTCACTTCACATTCAACTTCTGCGTCAGTCGCGAAATGCTTCCCGCCAAGGTGGGTTTTTAGTGGACCAAAAAGGTGAAAATCACTAGGGGCTAAATCGGGGCTGTAAGGAGGATGTTCCAGAATTTTCCAACCAAGATTTTTTATTTTCTCCTGAGTTAATCGAGCCGTATGTGGTCTAGCATTGTCATGAAGGAGTAGCACTCCTCTAGTCAGCAGCCCTGGACGTTTTCTTCGAATTGCATCCCGAAGCACTGATAGAACTTCACAGTATGATTCAGAATTCACATTGTCACCTTTCTTTTTGAAATTGGTTAAAAGCACTCCTTGACAATCCCAGAACACTGTCAGCATAACCTTCCCTGCTGATGGTGTAACCTTGAATTTTTGGACACAAGGCGAAGAAGGATGTTTCCATTGCATTGAAGCACGCTTTGATTCAGGCTGGTAGTGATGCACCCATGATTCGTCCCCAGTAATAATCCTGTTCATCATGTCTTCTCCTTCATTTGCGTATTGACAGAGATGCTCCAATGACAAGCCTAATCGGTTCATTTTGTGTTCGTCCGTCAATTGTCTGGGCACCCACCTTGAACACACTTTCTTAAATTTCAATCGGTCATGCATGATGCTGTATGCTGAACCATGTGAGCACCCTATTGCAGCTGCTACAGCGTCTATCGTTACTCGTCTGTCACCTCGAATCATCTCCTCAACCCGCTGCACAGATGCGTCTGTTGCAATGTCAACAGCACGACCAGATCGGATTTCGTCAACAATTTTAGAGCGTCCTTGAGAAAATTTTTTTACCCAGCTGTGCACTGCTTTACGGGACAAACAATTGTCAGCATAAACAGGAAGCATTTCTTTATGAATGTCTTTTGCAGGCAGTCCTTTTGCCCATAAAAAACGCACAACAGCACGTTGTTCATTGATTGTACACTCTGTAAGTACAGTAGCCATTTTGTTTTTTGTGCTGCGCATGCGCAAGGTACAGCTAGCGCCATCTAGCGAACATAAACATAAAGTTCTATGATGATATCAACTATAAACAGCTTTAGAAACCACCTACTGCATTTTCCTGCCATCCAACATCAATTTGTGACTTACTTATTGACTCCCCCTCGTATTTTGTCAGTCCAGACCAATTTTTTTATGTGAGTTGACTGTACTAACAGGTTTAATAGAATTTTTGTTTTACAAGTAATACTATTTTATAGTTTTTTTTCTTGCTCTAAAATTGCTGCAGATTAGCAGAATGTAATCTGGAGAACAGAATGTGTATTCATAGTTTACAGATTGGTTGAGATGGTAGTTTCTTGTGGCCAGACACAGAACGGACACTGGGTCATCTTACTTGTTATGGAATGGCGGTCAACTCCATCCTCAAAACCCCTTTGGTAACATTTTATGACATAAATTGCAGGTAACAGTGTTGCTATTATTTGCTCCCTTTTAAGCCCCATCAATACTCCAAAGACGGATGTGTTGGGCCAATGTAGCAAATAAAATGCAGATACAACACATTTCTGTTCTCTGGACTGCATCCTGCTAGAAATCTAGTAGGAACATTGTCCTACTACAAAAGAAATCTAGTATGAATTTGAGAATGAACGATGAAGAAGATCCCAGTTCAACAACGACTACTAATCCCATTTTGATTTTTAATTATGTTAAGATAAATCAATATGTCTGGAATAAAGTTTTCCCCCTTTTCCACAAAATTGAGGCATATTGGGGAATATGGCGTTAGGCATGTGTTTTCCATGACCAACGATGCTAGAGGATGATGTGGTCAGCATCAAGCCTGCTGCCTTTACTTTTCCAGAAGATCTGGTACTCATTTTCCTTAGGTCAGCCTAGAAAATGGTGATTTAAATATATTTCCATTGAACTGGAAATTGAACCCGGATCACCCAAAGAGGAAGCCAGTGCATGCACAAATGAGCTATCATGACCCCTCAGGAGTCATCTTGAATATTAAGTTAGTCGTTGGATCATCATCGCTGCAAACTGGGCACATCCATAGTTGCTCCTCGAGGAAAAAAAATGAGCACCACTTTCATTTACTTATATCAATTTGTTTGCTGATAAATGTTCAAATGAAAGCTGCAGAGCAGTATCCCTTACACAGCATGTCAACATTCTGTAACTGTTAACTACTTCAAACATATAGGTACAGTTCACATAAAGAAAGCCCTAGATTACAGGTGAAATGATTTCCAAAATAGATCTCATTTTTCAGAAAACTTTGATACCAGTTAGATACCACACACAAAGTTCATTCTCTCAAACAAAGAATGACTCACATAGAAATAGTGAAAACTAGGCCTAGTTTTGATCAAAATCAGAGTAATCTCAATCAATGTTGTTTGCAGGACCTGATTTCTTATTAAATGGATCAATATTGACATAGATTAGCTGTGTTGACTATTCTCAATCATCACTAGGTCTATGGGGGGGGGGGGGGAAAGAACGCGCCACACATCATAAATTTAGGCCTACTCTACAGATCGACAATCGTTGCTACATCAAATTCTAAATTCCTCCGAAGACGTATGTACCTGGTCATTGATGCAAATAAAATGGCGACACAATGAATTTTCACTCTCTGGACTACGTCCTGCTAGAAATCTAGTAGGACAATGGTCTTACAACAAGAGAGATCCCGTGGGAGTTTGAGAATGAACACTGAAAAGAAATTCTACATACTAAACTAATTCCCCAAAAATGTCTGATTCACTCTGAAATTACATTAAAAAAATAGTGTATTAAAATCGCAATCATAAGTAGGTTCACTTATACAATGTTTTGATGAAAACTGAAGTTTATAATAAACCTTTTGCAGTTTGGAAACGATCTGAAAATAACACTGGAAGCCGGAAATATCGGTAATCACACCGGGACTAAATTTAGCACGTCTATTCACATGGAACCGGTCATCATTCTAAATGACTGTGTCGATCAGGTGTGAACAGCTTATTTGGGAATTAATATATAGCGGCCATTTGCAGGTTTATCAGAGATTGAATGGGTTAAATGGCTGAATCATTTCATTCTCTGTTTCTCAATATATTTGACCACTTATGTTGTTTCAACATTTCTTGTAATCTCATCATTCTTCACATGATCTCTTCTTGTCCTGTTTGCTGCTGTTCTGAGAAATCCCATTTCACACATAGTAAGCTCTCTCTTGTTCTTTTGTTAGTGTCCATGTCTGATATTGATAACACTATGATGGTATGAAGATAGCACAAAGACTAGAAATATAGAGAATTGACAAATCATAGATAGATCATGGTTGGTTGCTGATCCAGCGGTCCATGGGCTCATGCCCATAGATAGATCATGGTTGGTTGCTGATCCAGCGGTCCATGGGCTCATGCCCATAGATAGATCATGGTTGGTTGCTGATCCAGCGGTCCATGGGCTCATGTCCATAGATAGATCATGGTTGGTTGCTGATCCAGTGGTCCATGCCCATAGATAGATCATGGTTGGTTGCTGATCCAGCAGTCCATGGGCTCTGGGCCCATGTCCATAGATAGATCATGGTTGGTTGCTGATCCAGCGGTCCATGGGCCCATGCCCATAGATAGATCATGGTTGGTTGCTGATCCAGCGGTCCATGGGCTCATGCCCATAGATAGATCATGGTTGGTTGCTGATCCAGCAGTCCATGGGCTCATGTCCATAGATAGATCATGGTTGGTTGCTGATCCAGCGGTCCATGCCCATAGATAGATCATGGTTGGCTGCTGATCCAGCGGTCCATGGGCTCATGCCCATAGATAGATCATGGTTAGTTGCTGATCCAGCGGTCCATGGGCTCATGCCCATAGATAGATCATGGTTGGTTGCTGATCCAGCGGTCCATGCCCATAGATAGATCATGGTTGGTTGCTGATCCAGCAGTCCATGGGCCCATGCCCATAGATAGATCATGGTTGGTTGCTGATCCAGCGGTCCATGCCCATAGATAGATCATGGTTGGTTGCTGATCCAGCGGTCCATGCCCATAGATAGACCATAAGGAAAAGTGCTTACAACTGTAAAAACAGATTCTTCTTCATTCTTGTTCTCAAGTTCTTGCTAGTCAACATGATGTAGTCTAGAAAACAATAATATGTTGTCATGGTTTATAGCAGCGCAGCAATATCTATGCCTTTCAGCATGACACATCAGACTTGAGTTTGTAAATACATAAAGATCCTTTTAAAACTATAATTCCTAGATAAATAAATTCTTGGAAATATAACTACCACAATCTGGTGAATTCATGGATGATGAAACATTGAAATAATGTTTGTTAAAAAACATGCAAATAGTTCTCATGGAACAAAATTAGTTTATTTTGAAGTAATTCCCCGGCACTCACTCTCAAAGTCCTGAAAGTTAACACGCAGACGTGGTTGAAAACATGCCGCGCCACTGTTTGCAGTGTGGGTGTCAATAGCGACACAAGACAGTGACAAAAGGATAATCATGTGTGACTGTGGTTAGGTTTGAGTTTAGTCACAAGCAAGTAAAAACGAAAGCCAGTTCTTTCAAATGGAAGGCCTTCTATTACACATGTCCACCACTCAGTGCAAGTGGTAAACAATGAACACATTAGTTGCATAGAAATCGGATTTGTCGGGCCATTTGTGCAAATAAAACGGTGAAACAAATGCATTTCTCTGGACCTGCTGGAAATCCAGGATTTTGTTGTCCTGTTATAAGAGAAGTCCGGCGTGAGTTTGAGAATGATTGCCAAAAATAAAAAATTGTGATTGTTAAAAAACAGAAATTTCTCATGGAACAAAATTAGTTTCAATTTATAGTGCTCCTGCGATATTTATTTTGAAACTCCGTGCAGGTAGCCAGCAGACGTTATTGAGAACATATTGTATCACTGTTTGCAGCTTGACTGAGATAACACTACCTTTGAGAACAACATCATTTTTGTGGGTATTTATTAGTCTACCCTGTAGCATGAGATGGAAGATTTACTTCTGTATAAATAATTTCACCCATGTGTTGCCAGGGAACAGGAGAACAGAGATTAGCAATACTGCTACTTGCCATTCATGTCATAAGAGGCGACTAAGGAGTCATGGGTGGAGATGATTGTTATACCCCACAGGTAAAAGTGATAAAAAATACTAGCCTGAAGTAAAAAATAACTAGCCTGAAGTCAGATGTGTCAGGCCGAAATATTTAAATATCACAGCAAAGATGTAAATCATGACATAAATCATTTTGTTCTCTGGATTACATCCTGGTAACCAGCAGGAGTTTTGGACGAGGAGCATGAGAAGAACATGCATCAAAGTTGTGTGTTAAATATTATTCCGGCAGCTTTTTCTTTAGTATATTCAATGGAAATATAACATGCATGAAAACAGATGTGTCTAGAAACAGCAGTTGGACAAATTGTGAATTTCAATATAACTATACATGCAAAACAAGAAATAAAGACAATCTCTTGTCCTTCGACAAAGACGGATGTGTCGGGCCATTGGCAAATAGAACGGCCACACAACTCATTTCCATTCTCTGGACTACACCCTACTGGAAATCTAATAGGACAATGGTCCCTGCTACAAGAGAGATCCAGCGGGAGTTTGAGAATGAATGCTAAGAAGAATCTCTATTCCAGTGAAAGCTCACAAGAATTTCAATATGTCTACTAAACAAACAAAAATAATTCAGAGAAAAAAAGCATGCTTAGAAAAGCATGCTCACCTGATCAATGGACTATTAATTTTGCAGAGTATGTGGTGATGAGGCTTTTGACGAGCTCACAGAATTCTAGTGATTAGAATAAACACAAGGAAATGTCAATACACAAAAAAATATTGTCACCGCGGTGACTAATTATGAAAATAATTGTCTTAATGGAATTATAAATAAAAGAGGTACGGTGAAATTCCTTTACAGTGCATCCTTTTGTATAATACATTTTTCTCTTTAACAACACTCCAAAAAAAAATTTGGAATTATATTTATTCTTTGCACCATGTATAATTACTTTCTGTTATTACATACACATTTTGTTGGTCCGGACCAAGTTGTTATATTCAACTATTCCCAATTAATTTAATATCTATCTCTTTTTGCTATTACTTATTATGCAGCTAGTCAGATAATGGTTATGCACAAAGTGGTTTTGTGACCAAGTCCTTGAATGGCATTATCATTTTTTTCTGTTTACCATTTGGTGCATAGATTTAATTGTGTAATGTAAACACCCTGTTTCAACTCCACTTGAACTAGCATTTTCCAACTGTATGGAAGTATCTTTTAACCTTTAGCAAGCCAGATTAAAAAATACGAAACGTCTCCCTGCCACCGGATTCTTTTTTGAAAATTTTCATTATTGATGGTGACTGTTTTGAAAATGTGATAATTTTTTGGTTGTTAGAGATATTTAAATAATATTTGCACATATAAATAAAGAATTGAATTATGCATATATTGGTGTAATTTATGTACGTGTGTGTGTGATACCAGACGTATGAGAAAGTGGTAAAGACGTTTTTCACAAAAAACATATATTTTATAACAAATAAAGAGGGAAAAAATAAGGAAAAAAAATAATTACCTTACATATCGAATTCCTTGGCAACACTGTCAACTAAATCAAGTAAATCTGTTGTATTTATGTTCTTTCACTGCGAAATTATCAAAATATAGCCGGGGGAACTGTATAAAACATGTAGATTTGCAGTAAAATCGTTCTTTGAGCTTAGGCCTAGAGTTATTTTTTCTGCCACTTCAAAATATTCGATATCAAACGTACAAGTCCCCAAACCAGCACGGCATTCTGTATATTCACTGCTGTGAAACTAAATAACCTAATAATCCATGATTCAATCCACGATTCAATGTTATTTTATTCGAAATACGATGAAATAAAGGTCTGTAAAACCGATCCATCATCATGGCATCGTACCGGTGTACAGATGTGGTCAGATTAATTGCTCTTAAACTTTTACGAATAGCCAGCCATTCTCAAAAACGATCATGTCGGAAGTGGGGGATGTACCGGCTTCGATTGCGCATGTCCCCAGCTATGTGCATGGACTGTGGTACGTGTAAATCTCACGATAATCTCGCTGGGTGGGACGGCCCGCCATCAGCGCGTGCGGCCATTTTGTTTTTCGGCGGCTGGATATCATATCGGCTCGGTGAAGGTTAATACTTGTACTATAATGTCAAAACAATGTATTTACATCAGTGTTGCCATTTTGGTGCAACCGGAATTTCTTCTAGTTTTCTACCCCCACTATTCTTTTCTAGGTTTTTCAACTTTCATATTTTTCTGCAGGTTTCAGTCTAGTTTCTTTCTGAGGTTGTATCCAACTTAATTTTCAACATTTTATCTCTACCTCTTATCTTCTGGGTTGAAAGAAAGCACTGGAGAAACCTCCCCATTACATTAAAAAGGATTAAAGAGCTGTACTGCTCATAATTACTTGGATGGAAATAAAATACAATTCCTACCCCCACCAGGAAGAGATTATAGTAAATTATTGTAGTTTTCTTCTTCAGCGATAATCTCTCAGTCAGGTTGGGGGTCGCATTCTATAATATAGTCTGCTGTTTATTTCATGGTTTCAACTTTCCATGGTGTCCTACAAGCACTTGTTAATTTTTGAGCCTGTCCTACAAGCACTCATTGGTTTGTGAGCAGATTCTACAAGCACACTTGACAGTTTTATTTTGGTTATTATTTAAACTTTGGTTATGAAATAACTTTATAAATTTTATCTTCTTCTTCTTCATCGTTCATTCTCAAACTCCCACTGGATATCTCTTGATTAGATTAGATTTCCAGAAGGATGTGGTCCAGAGAATGGAAATGCGTTGTCGCCGTTTTATTTGCGCCTATGGCCAGACACATCCATCTTCGGCAGAGAAATTTTATCTAAAATAAGATAAGGTATAGAAACGCATTGAAAAAATTAATTGGTCGGACAAGAACATGTGAGTCATTCCAAAAATGTTTATCAATAAATTTTTTTTATCGTTGTGCAATTTAAAAAAAAAAAATCAGGTGTGAGGGGGTGGAATTTATATTGAGCGTAGTAACGGTTAAATAGATTTTATATTGAGCGAAGTAACGGTTAAATAGGAAAATTGGTTTTAAATGTTTGCCCTATATTCAAATTCCACTGTTATTTAATTAAAAACAAATAATTTTATAATTATTGATTTGAAAGTGTGGAAAATTGTCTAATTTGTTCAAATAATATTTATGTCAGATAATCGTTATCTAAACAGAAGAACATCTCAGCCTAAAGACTGTTTAAACATGCCAAATTGGCAAGCACAAAACAATTTTTCTACGTTCATTCTCAAACTCCTGCAGATTAGCAGAAAGTAGTCCGGAGAATGGAATGCGTTGTGTCATGGTTTACAGCATTGCTGCGATATCTGCGCCTTTCGGCCTGACACATCAGATTTCAGCATGGCTGTGGGTCACTGACCCTATATGGGATGTGACAGCCAACTCCATCCCAAAACCTCCTTAGTCGCCTCTTACAACATGCACGGAAGGTAAACAGTGTTGCTATTCTTTTCTCCCCTCCTTGGGTCCGACAACACACAGGCGACAAAACAATAATTCCACGAACAAAACAAACATTCTTTTTACAAACACCAATCAAACGTACAGCAAAATCGTGGTAGGATCCATGAGATGCTAGGGCAGATGAACTGTGACCATCACTGCTTACTGTCGTGTGGGAAAACTGAGATCTATGCTGACTACTATTTAACTTGCGCTCTGTTGCAGCTTTTTTCATCAGCCGTACCGACCTTCTTTTTTTTACTGAGCTGTTATGTGGTGTCTGTAACAAATAAAATGTTTGATCAAGAGAGTGCTTGCTTATATGTCCTATCTAAAATTGTTCTTGCATGCACAGACCAGATGCCGGTTGTGACAGGCACTGAACCATATGCACAGACCAGATGCCGGTTTTGACAGGCGCTGAACCGTATGCACAGACCAGATGCCGGTTGTGACAGGCACTGAACCATATGCATACATCAAATGCTGGTTTTGACAGGCACTGAATCATGTGCATAGATCAGATGCTGGTTTTGACAGGCACTGAACTATGTGCATAGATCAGATGCTGGTTGTGATAGACACTGAACAACATGCTTAAGTCACTTTTCAGGAGGTGTGTGAGAATCATTTTATTTAAATGATCATTTTTTTTAGTAGCTTTGTATGAAATGCTAGACAGGTAGATGATAAACTCACAACACACAGGTGTTAAATCTCATGCATGGCCCTTTTTAGTAAAGTGTGAAAATGTTGGTCTGTGGGAATGTTGTTTTGATCTCATCTACATACAAAAATGATATGTTATTATCAGTTGTTAGACATTCTTTTAATCACTTTCTTGATGACTTTTTCTGAGCTAGTTCTCAAAATTCCTCCAATTGACTTGGAAAGTCATGAGAATGGAATGGTTTATAACTTCTACAATATTTGTATATTTCAGACAGAAATGTTGGGGATATTATCTTGGGACAGTAGAATCCCTTTATAATAAATTAGCCAGGACCAACGAAATATGTATGCATATTTGTATATGCATATATGCATGCACATATGCATGACCGGAACAATTAGCATTCATACTCTTCACCATCTGCTAACAGAGACTGAGCACCAATGTATAAGCCCAGAGTGCAATGAAAGAAGTTCTTAAACACTTGAATACTGCTGAATATGGATGTGTCGGACCATTGGCGCAAATAACACAGTGACACAACACATCTCCCTTCTCTGGACTACATTCTATTGGAAATTTAGTAGGACCATGGTCCTGCTACAAGAAAGATCCAGCAGTAGTTTGAGAATGAACGCTGAAGAAATACTTGAATGTGTGTATTAATACTTATATGCATTAAAGAATACATCAATTGGAGATTTTGAAAAGTAATGTTACATAGGAAATTTTCCTGCGGGGGATACCGACCCCTACCAGGAACGTCCACAGGTGGCGGATAGTGGAAAAGCCTCCTGAGGCCAGCTGTGAATAACCCTCTGGGCAAATAAACAGTCGCTGACCAAACGGTGTCGTTGACCACGAAGACGGGGTGGGATATCAGTCGGCGCTGATATCCCCACTGAAATACCCCATATGTCCATTGACTGGCAGCATCAAAGCGAGTATGAGCTGCTATAAGCTCAGGTTGCTGGAGTGGAGTCACTGACCCCACTCCAGGAATGTGCCGTGGGGGGTAGGGTTTAGGTAGGGTTAAAGGGTTGGGTAAATTATAGAAATTAGAACAAGAGAGAGAGCAATGTTCTTAAATCACCTTCCCTGATTGAGAGCTGTCTTAGATTACAAGAAATAAACCACAGAGGAGGATAATGAATACCTGGCAACAACAAAATTATCCTAGGAGAGGGGAACTCTACCTCAAAACCCCGGGCAGATGGTGCTCGTTAACCCTGTTAGGCAAGCTGTCTAGGAGAAGGAAAACTCCAAAATGAAACCTCCACTACCCTGTGGACAACCCTTGGATGGATAAGGGCTAGGGAAACACATCCTGACTCAAAAGTAAGATGGAAGACGGAGACACTGGACCGAAAGGTACAAAATAGTCCAGCCAAGGCTGAAAACCACAGTGTCAAGCAATGACTTCACATGTCAAATAAAAGGTTACAGATGATTCGTAGAGCATATACAGGTTATGTAAGACCAGCTTTGGAATATGGAATGTCAGCATGGGGGACTGCAGCCAAGAGTAACACTCAAAAGATTTCAAAGATACAAAACCGCAATCTCAGAATTATAACAGGAGGTATGAATACTACCCCAATCACAGAAATGGAAATATGCACAGGTTTGCCATCAATGGAAGAAAGAAGAAATGAAAAAATCCTCACACAGTATGCAAAGTTCAAATGTTTGGAGTCATCAAATGAACCAAAGACTAAGCAGACCTACAAAAGAGCGACTCAAAAGAGGTAGCTTTCTACACTCCGCTAAACAGCTCCAGAAATCACTCACAGATACAGATCTACAAAACCTAAAACCTAAAACCACTAAACACCTTTAACACATACCCAACACGGGACAGGAAAAACTTCCAAAGAATTATGGACAATATACCAAGCATTATTTCGAAAACAGAAACTACTATACAAGTACTAAAGGAGACAACTAAGAATCACATACAGAAAGCATACCCAAAGGATATATGGACACATGTATATACAGATGGATCAGCGAAAAAGGCAGTATTAGATGGAGGATCAGGAATATATATAGTAACGCCAGATGGAAAAGAAATAGAGAAATCCATACCCACAGGCAAACATTCCACAAATTTCAAAGCAGAAATGGAAGCCATAATAGAGGCAGCCAAAATGCTCATGAATTGCTTGCGAGTCACAACAGACATGTAGTATTTCTAACGGATGCAAAGTCAGTATTGCAGACATTGAAAGATCCCAAGAACATGAGCATGAATGAACTTACGGCCTGCTTACTACACCTCAGCAGTACCACCAAAGAAACAGTACTGCAGTGGTCACTGTGGCATACCTGGAAATGAAAAAGCTGATCTCCTGGCAAGGAAAGGGGGATCACTGGAACAAATAGAAAATGATAATATGTACTATGAAAGTAAGACCATGTTAAAAGCAGAATATAAGAAAAAGTGGAAGCAAATGCACCCAACTGCAGAACCAAATGACCCCTACCACCAAATGTCACGCAAGGAACAAACCATAATTTTCAGACTACGAACTGGTCACAACAGACTGAGAAGTCACATGTTCCGAAAGCTGAGGATTGGTGAGACAGACCTGTGCAACTGTGGACTGAGCCCAGAGACTGCAGAACACATTCTTCATGCTTGTCAACTCTACCAAGAAGAGAGGGAGAAAATATGGCCTACTGAGACGGCACTGCTTCCAGACTTGAGGGGTTCCATGGATGACCTGAAGCGAATCACACAATTCATTGAAGCTATTGGGGCTGTAACCTGATATCTGACTGAAGAACGATGAAGAAGAAGAAGATAGGAAATTTTGTGATAAACATTATAAAGAGATTTCGCTGTATTTATTTGGTACAAGGTTTCTTTCTCTCCTCAATCAGTATCTGTTGACCTGACTGCCCTTGTTTAGTCTCATCTAGGATTATCATGCTGAAGTGAATCAATATCTGGTTTGCTGGCCTTGACTGTTTTTCCAAATTCAGAATAACAATTTACTTTTTTTTAACCAGAGACAAAGATAACCATAGTCCAACTTCTGAAACCATCAACCAGGGACATATTGGCCTCTTAAGTCAAAGGGCATCAGTGATAAACCATCATGGTATGAGTTGATGCACTCTCTCAAGTTTGTGAACATATTGGAATGCTGACACAGAACAGGGAAGCTCTGAGTTGATGCACTCAAGTCTGTGAACATATTGGAATTCTATCACAGACCAGGAAAGCTCACATGAATACCTGTATTCTTCTGCAGTTTCCTATGCTCAAGTCTATACACAAAGGAGGGTAACCTTCATGAATTCAGTCATCATCAAGAGGTTCTCACAGATGTCCCACAGCTTCACGCACAGTTCTGTCTCTTGGGCCCAGGTTTTAGTCCCCAAGTTACCAAAAAGTGGAAATGTCTGTACAATGTGTTCTGGAGTTTGGCAAATATTTTGACATGGACATTGGTCAGTCTGGAAACCTTTATTTTGTGGAGATGTGTTGTAGTCTACAGGATCCTTTGGGAGCCTAAAGATGGTAGTTTGCTGTGATCTGTTCAGCTTTAGGGTGGGGCCTAGTAGAAAATTGCTGCATTTCCTCTGACTCTATGTATGTTTGTATTTTCTTTTGATGGGTTTTTGTGATGGGTTTTTGTTCAATTAGTGATGTACCATAATCAAAGGAATGCCAAAAACGGATGTGTCAGGCCTATGTATACACAACTTGAATTACACTGTGATAATAGTCAATAAGTAAATATGTGCTACAAATACCTACCACTGGTAATAAAAAGATGATAAAAAAATAAGGATGAAGATGTTTGACGATCAAATGATCGTTCGAAGAGCAATATAATAGAATAATTAATACAATTTATAAGAGCAATTAATACAGAACAATATTAATATAGAACAATACAGAACAATATTAATTTAGGAACATACATAAAAAAATATAGATAAGCACAAGTCTGTGTAGCATCCTAAAAAAGGAATAATTGAGATGAGAAATAATTATTGCTCACAGTCTGAATAATAGAAATGAGCAGTAATTATTACTTGCAGTTTGAATAACTGAAATGAGCAATAATTATTGCTTAGTCTGAAAATGTTGTAAACTCCTGCTCTATGACTTTCTAACATTTTTAATTTATGACATTCTATTTGATTCTTGACAACATCAAAGAGACATTACACGAACACCAAATGACATTATCTGAAGCTGCCAGAAAAGTGAAAACACTGTATCTACCTCGACACACGTAAAGGGTAAAAGAGGAAGGAAAGATAGATGGAAAGATTAAATTGATTTTTGTATTAAACCATAATGATCTATATTTATCTGAGTAAAATTGCCATCATGGCAACTGGGACCTGGACTTCTAGTGCCAGCGTGGCAACTGGGACCTGGACTTCTAGTTCAGGGTGCAAAGAATAGGGCAACTGTCTTCTTTCCAGGCATGTCGTTGGAGAAAGTTTGTGGAGGTGTGTGTGTGTGTGCATGTGTAGGATGGCTGACAACCTGCCATGTGAAAAAAAAAATCATCACTGTCACATGTCGTCTCAATTTATAAAAATGTTGCCTTCGGTGAAATGATCTTCATGGATGACAAAGAGATCCAGCGGTCCTAAGACTCATGCTCTTTGACTCAAATACCACTGTGTTCTGCCGAAGACGGATGTGTCGGACCATTGGCACAAATAAAATGTCGACACAATGCATTTCCATTCTCTGGACTACATCCTGCTGGAAATCTAGCAGGACCAAGGTCTTGCTACAAGGGAAATCCAGTGGTAGTTTGAGAATGAACGCTGAAGAAGAATAAAAATACCACTGTGTGATATGCATGTGTCTGTGAGTTGTATTCCATATAAAGTGTTTGATGTATCTAGCCTTGGAGGGGCAAGCATTTTTCTGTGTTATTCTGGACATTCAAATAAATGGTGGTCGACAGTTTCGTAGGGATAAGTGCACATCCACCATGCTGGAGTGTGTTGCGATTGTATTCTGTTCAGGTGATTGTTAAGCTGTATATGTTGTGTGTGAAGTCAGAAGATGATACACTATGTCTTTCCTTCCCAGGAGGTTGATGTCTTTGGGCCGGTCATATATTTGTAGATTTCTCTCCCAGTGTCCCAGTTCTCTCGGACTGTTTCAAAGTATTACTACTTTTATTAATACACATTCTAGTACTTGAGCAGACAGTGTCAAAACAAATGTAAAATCCCTAGACAGATGAGAGAACAATGCCCTATGTCTTATTAGTGGAGCGATGAATTGTCTGTTTGTTTTGGAGCATTCTGTCAGGAGTCGATCTATTCACTAAACCATTTGTTACCTTTCAGCTTCAGGGGTAGAAGAGTTTTCTGGAGATGTCTCTCGTGTGTGCTGAGTATATTGTGGAATTGTCACCTCTTTTATTTCTGTTTTCCGTCGTTTTTGTGGTCTGCCTTCACTGTATAGCATAGCATACTGTGGTATGCTGTCTGATGGTAGTCTGCTGATGTGTGCAAACTATTTAATCTGTTGTCTCTTAATATATTCCAAGATTAGGGTGGTACCTGTTGTTTTGTCTGATGTCTTCATTCCTCACTGTCTCTTAGCGATATTCCTAAGATTCTGTACAAGCATGTCATTTCAGCTGTCACAAGTTTACATTTGTCTTGTGCTGTCATTGTCCATGTTTGGTTTTGGTAGCACAGCATTGGCATAATAATCGTTTTTAATAGTGTTATTTTGGTGTTTAAATCTACATTTTTGTTTCTGAAGATTGGTACCATTTGCCCTAGGACTTGGTATGCTTTACTACATCTATTCTGTATTTCTTTTCTGCTCGTCATCTGTTGCTATATTGCTTCCTTGGTATATGAATTGTGTCACTTGTTTAAGTATGGATTCCTATATATATATATATATATATATATATATATATATATATATATATATATATATATATATATATATATATATATATATATATATATATATATATATATATATATATATATATATATATATATATATATATATATATATATATATATATATATATATATATATATATATATATATATATATATATATATATATATATATCAGTGTTTCTTTCTGTTCTTCCTATCTTCACTACTTCGACATTTTTCTATATTTATCTTCATGTTATAGGTTTGGCATGTTTGATGTAATCTGTCTATTTGTCTTTGTAGTTGCTCTTCTGATGATGCTACTATTGCTTGGTCGTCTGCAAATAGCAATTCGTTTAGGTTATCCTTCACATTGTTTTCTTCCGTTTGTCTTTGCAGATGTGATCTATGTATGCTATGAACAATAGGGGGGGGGGGGGGGGGGGGGGGAAATAGTACACTTGTATTCTAAAGCAGAACATATGTAAGATACAGGCCCTGAGGATATCCTCATCTGTTGCCCACGATACTTTTTCAGCTTTTATTGCTGTCAAGAGCTTCTTGCTCACAGTTAAAGGAACTACTTAAATAATCATCATCAACTGACAAAAATATCATCATAATAAACTGTGAATTTAGTCAACAAAATCAACTTCTGGCAGCAGCAGTAGTGAAATCATTCACAGTTGACCAGCAAATGTGGCAGCCACAGTAATGAATTTGGTTGGTTGCTTATCCAGCGGTCAATAGGTTCATGCCCTTTGATCAGCAAGTCTGGCAGCTGCAGTAGTGAAATCATTCACAGTAGACCAACAAGTTTGGGTTTCAAATCCAAATTGTTATTTGTGATTTCTTCTTCTTCAGCATTCATTCTTAAACTCCCACTGGATATCTTGTATCAGGACCATGATCCTAATAGATTTCCAGTAGGATGTAGTCCAGAGAATGGAAATGCGTCGTGTCGCCGTTTTATTTACGCCAATGGCCCGACACATCCGTCTTCTGCGGGATTTGTGAATTAAAATAAAAATTACTTCTGTGGTTTACCCAGTCACCAGGAAGTAGGGTACCAGGGCTTATACTCTAGGTTGAGGAATGGCTACTGAGAACTTATGGGAAACCTTGTGCAACACATTAGTTAATAACTCATATTACCGTTACATTCTTCTATGCTCATTCTCAAACTCCTGCAGATTAGCAGGATGTAGTCCAGAGAACGGAACAATCACTTTCTAATCCGAAAACTGGTTTACCTTTGGTGTATACAGCGGCTGCCTTGCAAACGGAGAGTGCATTATTGTGCTGTGTTGAAATCGACTGATGTTAGGCAACTTGCTAGTAGTGTTAGGAGTCTTTAACATGTCATTCATCTGTAAGTCAAGTGTAAATTTTACTTTGAACTGTTAGTGTCAAGGATATTGCATGCATTTAACATTAGTCAAAGATTTTAACATTAAGATGTTAACAAAACATGTGAACCACTCCCATTGTTACTTACAATTGTATCTTGTCTCAGAGACCACATAGAATAAATTGAAATTTAAATTTATGTAGATACTATTGCAAGATGGAAACAGTGGTCGGTGCACTAGCTTCTGAGCAGGGTGGTTCAATTTTCAGTTTTTGACTGCAGATGACTCCGAATTTTGCGCAACCTAGCTACATTTGTTTGTTTAATGAGGGATTTGTCTCCTTGCTGCAAGACATGCTCGTTTCAACTTGGGATCATGGCCTGTTTCACATTTTAGTTATATCTAGGCATTTAATGCGGCCTAATAACCTGGGTGTCCAGTCTTAGTTCTAAGAAGGACTATTTTATTGTGGTAATTCTTAGTCTTGAAAATTACTTTTTATGCAAGGTATTTTTCTTTCTCTTTGTTGTTTGTAACTGTAAGAAGAACTTTTATGAAACAACTTGGTAGTCTGCTTGTTATCTTGCTTGGCTTGTTGTCTCACAATGTCCACCTATCCAAAAAACTATATGGAAATCTATCTCAACTACAGAAAACAGAGTTTACAGACTGGATGTGAAAACTTACAGCACTGGATAGAAGATGACATAACCTCAGAATACAAGGACTATTTTGGTAGAAGTGAAGGCAGATGTGACGCAGACAATGCCATCCTTGGTAAAAGATTGCGATATCCTATTATATTAATTGGTTATCTTAGTGTTTGGTTGATCATATGGTTATCTTAGTGTTTGGTTGATCGTGTGGTTACCTTAGTGTTTGGTTGATCGTGTGGTTACCTTAGTGGTTGGTTGATCGTGTGGTTACCTTAGTGGTTGGTTGATCATATGGTTATCTTAGTGGTTGGTTGATCATATGGTTACCTTAGTGGTTGGTTGATCATATGGTTATCTTAGTGTTTGGTTGATCATATGGTTATCTTAGTGGTTGGTTGATCGTGTGGTTACCTTAGTGGTTAGTTTATCATATGGTTATCTTAATGGTTGGTTGATCGTGTGGTTACCTTAGTGGTTGGTTGATCATATGGTTATCTTAGTGTTTGGTTGATCATGCGGTTATCTCAGTGGTTGGTTGATCATGCGGTTATCTCAGTGGTTGGTTGATCATGCGGTTATCTCAGTGGTTGGTTGATCATGTGGTTATGTTAGTTGTTGGTTGATCATGCGGTTATCTTAGTGTTTGGTTGATCATGCGGTTATCTTAGTGTTAGGTTGATCATGCGGTTATCTCAGTGGTTGGTTGATCATGCGGTTATCTCAGTGGTTGGTTGATCATGCGGTTATCTCAGTGGTTGGTTGATCATGCGGTTATCTCAGTGTTTGGTTGATCTAGTATTTGGTATCCTCACAATACCAGGCTTTTGATGTGACTCTAAAGTTCAATGTCAATGAAACTAGGGTAAGGTTCACTCCCTGCCACTAGATTATTACTAGTTTTTCTATATGTATTCTCAAACTCCTACTGGTAAGCAGGATATAGTCCAGAGAACATAATGTGTTTTGTAAATGTTTAGAATTCGGCTATGGTATTTGAGAATTCCCCCCCCCCCCCCCCTTCAACACAGCTTTTGTTTCACTTTGATCTACGGGATCAGTCAGTTCCACCCCCAAATTCTTGCACACATATCTCTATTAGTTATGTTGATTATTCTCTTTGCACACCTGACATGTCCACAGGTGCTCAGATCTCCACTGCAGTAAATCTACATAAGGATGATACGTTCTTTCACACAAATCTGAACGCATTTTTACATTCCTGCATACAAATCTGAACACATTTTTACATTCCTGCATACAAATCTGAACGCATTTTTACATTCTTGCATACAAATCTGAACGCATTTTTACATTCTTGCATACAAATCTAAACACATTTTCACATTCTTGCATACAAATCTCTAAATGTTTAGATACATTCTTCAGCAAAAATTCCTATGCATGTGAGTATATTCTTGCATACAAAAATTTCATAAAAAGAAACATATTAATGTTAAGTGACCATGCAGAAAATGAAGTTAGTGTCAAAGGTTAAGAATTCTGAGTCACCATAGTATATTGAACTTTAACCTTGACTGCAACTGAAGGTGTTTGCTGAACCTAAACATACCCCAAGAAAAAAACAAAAGTCTTAAATAGGTCAACATTACAATAACATAGAATAAACATTTTGAATGTGCTGTCATTTCTTCATCTTCTGCGTTCAATCTCAAATTCCTACAGACTAGCAGAATGTAATTCAGTGAACAGAATGTGTTGTGTGATGGTTTACAATTTTGCTGCGATATCTGCATATTTCTGCCGGACATCTGACTTTAGCATGGCTGCTGGGTCATTTTGATTCTCTATGGATTGGACAGCCAACTCTACTTTCAAAATATCCTTTGTTGACTCTTACGAAATGTATTACATGCAAGCGTTGCTATGTTGTGCTTCCTTTTCTGGCTTGACAACCCATGGGCGACTGTAAGATCCAAAATAGATTAGTAAAAAAAAAGGCCAGCAGTTTTTACAGAGCATAGGTCTACAACAATTTCGTTTATCCTTCCCTGTCTTTTGTGAATCCCTGTTTTTTTCTGTAGTTTGCACACACATTTTGCATATTTCTTGCTGCAGATGCTTCCACAAAATTTTGCCTATGTTGAAAACATAGTTCCTTGAATTTGTTTAACTTTCTGCTGCAGGATGAGCAATCTCACACTTAACCTTCTTTAATCACTTCTTATGACATACATGGAAGATTGTAGTGTTACTATTTTTTGCTCCACTCCCAGGCATCAGATCAGGATTAGACTATTTTCCCTTTATTCAGTAATTAAAACTCTTAGGATACGCAGCTTAAAACTAATTTTTTTATGAGCGCTTTATCAAACACCTTCAAACCACAGGTGGCTTCTAGTAACAGCGGACATAGTAACAGTAACATTTCTATTCTCAAAATGGCGATAGACGATACTGTTTGATTATGGAATGGAAATCCAAGCAATTTTTAAGCATTGGCTTTGCGGTGAAGCGAGTTTATTATACTTTTCTACCATTGAATTATTCAGTGAAATCATTATTTATTCCGAATTCAATGTGGAAACTGTGAAAGGTAAGTACTTCAATTTGTTTTATTAGAATAGACCACAAGGTTCTTACTATGTAAAATAATAATATTCAACAGCTTTCAATCGATCAACATTATGGTAGGTCTAGCTGTAGATAGGTCTAAACCTGTCTTTATCACTTTCTCACACGTTTTGTATTACACACATACAAACAAACCTTACACCAATATATGCAGAATTTAATTCTTTATTTATATATGCAAATATTATTTTAATATCTGTAACAACAAATAAGCTATCGTGATTTCAAAACAGCCACAGATGATTGTGTAACATTTCGAAAACAAATTCCGTGGCAGAAGAAACATTGCGTAATTGTAAACATAGCGCGCTAAAGGTTAAGATGAATAATTTGAGACCTGTGCAACTGTGGACTGAGTCCAGAGACTGCAAAACACATTCTTCATGCCTGTCAACTCTTCCAAGAAGAGAGGGAGAAAATATAGCCTACTGAGATGGCACTACTTCCAGACCTGAGGGGTCTCATGGATGACCTCAAACGAATCACACAATTCATTGAGGCTATTCGCGCTGTAACCTGATATCTGAAGAACGATGAAGAAGAAGAATATGAATAGATGAAGGGTCAATGGTGCTTTATAATACTGATATACCTTTCTCACTTTCAATGGTGTTTTGATTGGTGTGACAGTTAATGGCAGTCTCCGCTTGTTAGGAGTTTGTGACACAGACTTGCTCCCATACAATATTTCATCTTGCGTCTGTTTGGCTCGAGCTTTTAACTGAGGAAGTAATTTCTTTAAAAATAAAAACAGTGGCATGCAGAACTTTGATTGTGATGGTCAAACAAAGTATAGGCTACTATTATCATGCAACAGGGTATAGAAATCATTTGATTAAACAATATGTTTGTCCACCCAAAGTTGATGTGACTCTGAAGGCGGAAGAATAATAATAACACTGTGATTTTCCATGCATGTCATAAGTGACTAAAAGGATTTGGAGTGAGGTTAGCTGTCCCATCCGATAGAGATCAGTGATCCAAATGTCATGTGGTAGTCAGTTGTGTCAGGGTTAAAACGTACAAATCTAGCAGCCAAAGGAACAGGTAATTGTGGCTCCTAAATGCTGATATGCACAGGATGGGCAAAAACCTTTTGTTTATGTACGGAACACCATTTTAGGGTTGACACATCCAACTTCAGCATATCATTTCTGGCCCACGTTGATTTTACACAGAATAGGACAGTCAACATCATGCTAAACCTCCTTAGTTGCCTCTGATTACATGCATGGCAGGCAATAGTGTTTACTAGTCTTTGCTCCTCCCATTGTACGTTGGCCATATATGGCATAGTATAGGTTTAATTTATGGACAATAACTGCAAATTGTAGCCTGTTTCTACAGGAGCAAACAAAAAATTATGACATAAAATTGCATGAAAATAGTGGCCTGTACTGAAATAAATATTTCATGAAAATAGTGGCCTGTACTGACATAAATATTTCATGAAAATAGTGGCTGTACTGAAATAATATTACATGGAAATAGTGGCTGTACAGAAATAATATTACATGGAAATAGTGGCTGTACTGAAATAAAGTCTTTTGAACTTAATTTTAAACACACACAAATTCTGACCAGTTATCATCTGTGTACATTCTGAAACACCTACCTTAGAATGATGTAGTTTAGAGAACAGAATAATAGCGCAACCTTTCTCTCACTATAATGTGTGACGGGGTAGTCAACTCCATGCGTGGTCTCCATTAGTCACTGTTTACAATATACGTGACAGTTTACAACTTTGCTAATCTTTGTTCCCCTTTCAAGCCATGGCATATATACAGTATATACAACCCAGACACATTTTTTCTTACCCTGGATTGCTTCTGCTGTTCCTTCTGAAGCTGAAAGTTCTCCCACTGATTTTTCACATAATCTGGAAACTTCAATCCATCTACCAGAAAGTCTTTGTGATTTTCCAGTTCCCACTTTAGGATAGCATCATTTACTTCCTCTTCAACCTAACAAACAAAATAATTAAGTATATTATTCAAAATAACATCTTTCTTGATACAATACTAATACATTTCTATACTATATGTAGGAAGCAGTACTAATGCATGAAAGGCTGTGTACACAGTGAGTTTTGAAGTCTGGTTAATCACATGCTGTACAAAAAAAAAATTTAAAAAAATTGACTAAGGTAAAATAGCCAGATTTTTAATCGCTGAAACCAAATGCACAGAGCATTTGCCATTTTAACTCTTTATAGAGAATAGTTGTAAAGCTCTATTTTTCGGTCATACATGAAACATCTCATAGGCAATTCAGAGCTTGGCCGTTCATGACTTCTGATACACACATGTACATCTAAGCAGCAGGTTTGTGATGTACCTGTCCATCTTATAAGTGTCAAAGTGGTGGACAAAAAATATGTTGCATAAAGGAAAAAATTATTTAGGTAAAACTGCAACTAAATTTCTGATCTTTAAGTTAACTGAGAACAAAAATTGCCCAAACCTTTGGAAACTCTTTCATAAGTTTCTTTCTAGCCTTTTCTTCCTGCAAGAGTTTACCTCCCCTGTCATTAAAAAATCTGTTTGGATCGCTGGCTTTTCCCTGAAACAAAATGTATAAATTCATCTTACAGCCATCTTGTATTAATAAGAGGTTATCAGGTTCTTCTTTCCAATTAGTGCATATCAGCATATTTTATGATTAATTAATCTAAATATCATAATAAGTATTTTAAATAATCATATTTTAGGGTAAGGGTTAGTTATCTTTTACATAAATAATCCTAACCCTAAATATATTTATATTTAACCCTTGTGGAACTGGTGTGGAATTAGTGCCTACCTATGTAATTACTTCCCTTGGTGGTAGGCACTAATTGGAAACCAGAACTGGTTATCATTTAGAATGTGATTTTGCTTGCTCACCTTTCAACTGAGCAGCACAGATATATATACTAGATATTTGTCAGAGTACAATCTTAAACCTCTGCTGGTTATCAGCAGAATTGAATTTGTTGTGTAGTTTTGCTGTGGTATCTTCATCTTTAGGCCAGACACATCTGGCTTGAGCACGGCTTATGGGTTGCTTTATTAACCCCTTAGCTGCGGAGGTATCCTTAAGGATACGTAGAGGGGTTGCCCCTATTTTGCTGAGATCTTTTTATTAGTTTTCCAGGGAAACAATTTCTCTGGATGCTTTATTATAAACTTCCAGACATATTTTTTCCCTGGGAGCTAAGAAGAGGAGGATCTCTGCAAAATGACGGTGGCTTTTCATTACATCCTTAAGAATATATCAGAGTGTGGAGGGAAACGAACGGGCCCACAAATGAGCTAACAAATAAGTTTATCACCATAACAGATGGTTAGCCTAAGGACAGAGCAGACATACTTATTGCTCTTCTTGAGTCAGCAAGATCAGAGGATTTTGAGATACATGAGCATGAGTCAATATCAAGAATGTGCATTTAGGAGTGAGGATAGGCATGGCCTGTAGAGCACACATAATAAATATTTCTAAAAGAGCAGTGAACCAACATAGAATGAGAACCATCAGCTTTTATACCTTGAGAGATTTACTGAAGCAGAGATCTGAGCACCTATAGACATGTCCAGTGTTTTGTAATCAACCTACCTAATACCAATAAGAAGCTATGAAAAATTATTCTAAAAATTGAAGGTGGAAAACAAGACTCAACACACAGTTCATTCAAATGGTACTTATACCTAAGTTAATAAACACATCTTTCAAAATAAGGTGAAGTTGTCAAATAGAAGGACTAGGCCTGACTTGTTTGCCCCTTACGATTGATTAGTCTCAGATTAGTAGCAAGTCTCCAAAATGAGCCTTCTTACCTCAAACAACATAAGCCAAATTACCATAACTCTTTTGCTACAGACCATCTTTTATTTGATCCATAGGCTACATCCAGGATTACGGAAGATCTTTTAAAAGATCCAAACTTTTGTTTTGCAAATAAATTTTTCGGTATTTATATCCACATGATGGTTCAGATTTAAAGTGTTATATGTTCACATTACTTATGGCATGATTTGGGCATGTTTTTATATCAATTTTGTAAGTTATTGATACATTTTTAACATGTGTGGGATGTGACACAATTTTTCCTTATTTTTTATATATATTTTCAAGTGCACTTATGTTTCATGAAATTATAACCATTTTATTTACTTTGGTTGCATTAATTAATGAAATCCAACTTGGCAATTAATGGCAACATACCTAAGCAGATTTACACCAATTTGTAAGAAAAATATGACAAATATATTGATTGAAGTCTTAGATCTACTTTCAATTCTCAGAGAATTGGTAGCATTATTTTGGAATAACAAACATAATTGAAGCACTATGCCTATATACTATAAATTGTTTTGTTCGAAATTGGAACATCTATAATACTGATACAGTTTGAGTGAAAGTATTGATTCAGAATTTTGGTAAGTTCGCAATTCATGTTCGAAATTTAATTTATTTTTATTCCATAAATTATATTTTGCTTTAATTAATTTTTCAATAATAAACTTGTGATAACTACATTCTCTGTTCATATATATTTCAAAATATGTATATTATATTATAATTAAAATATATTTAGAATGGCTATTTCTTGTTCCTGTGATGGATATGCAAAAAATAATTAAAAAATTTCAAAAACATTTATTCCATCCAAACGCTAAAATACTACATGAAAAAAGAGTTAAAACAGCATGAGCCCTCTTTCCTCAAATAAAATGAGTCCTCTTACAAACAAAATGAGCCCTCTTACCTCAAACACTATCATATTCTGAAAGTACTCTTCTCTGCGAGCTATTTTCTCCAACAAGTCTCTGTGTGTATTGTAGTACTGTCGCACAGCTTTCAGCTCAATTTCATGTAGGAGCAGGACTTCCTCTGTGCATTCTTCTAAAGGGAGAAATCATTTTGAAAAATGTTCATGTATACTAGACAAGCTACAGCTTCCATCATTATGCTATTTAGTTTGTAAATAAGATATGGGAAAACATATGTATTAATGCATTATCTACTGAATTCAAATACACTTAAAGACGGATGTGCTGGGCCATTGCCACAAATAAAACAGTGACAAAACACATTTTCCTTCTCTGGATTACACCCTTCTGGATATCTAGTAGGAGCACTGTTCTGCTACAAGAGAGATCCAGCGGGAGTTTGAGAATGTACTCTGAAGAAGAATTCAAATACAGGCTTGGAGTAAAGAATTTGTGTTTCATTGTCTTCCCCAATGAGGGATGACGTAGCTCTCTTGTATATATATTTATTAATTTATAACAGCATTTTACAAATGATGCATCATTGTGAAGACAAATGAAAGTACCTATACTCCAGTCAGTCAAGAGAATGTTATACTTTATATAAAAAGATATAAAGAAATGTGACTAAAACAAGTTCACAATGTTATCTTACATGCAAAATAAGAATTGCTTTACTATGATATGATTTTATCTTGGTTTTGTTTTTGGTAGTATATCCAGTTGTCAATAAATCCAGTACCAGATGATATAAATTCGCAAATGTTTATGTCAGTAACATGGATTTATTAATAAAAGAAAGATCATGCAGCATGGGAGAAGTGCTGAAAGATCAGAAAGATTCCGGAAAGATCAGAAGAACGAGTAATCAGCAATTGATTGGGACACTGAGCTTATATACACTTTTAGATGGCAGATGGAACGACAAGCAGAGCATATATGGGATTTCCCCCAGTGCTGTGACGCTTTTTCCTAATCAAGAATCAAGCAGCAAACAGGATTTGAACCAGGTCCGCTGAGATCGCCCCAATTTTTCTTTTCTCTCATAAGAACATGTGCTCACGAGAATCTTCATGTTCTTGTAAGGACATGTGCTAGCACCATACAAGATAAAGTTAAAATCAATAACGATTACATGTGGGCGGTGCACCGCCTGAAAAGGTTGAGATCTAGATTTACAAAATAATTGCCACGACACATATCTAAAATCATCGTTTGAACTCTATATATCAATATCTGAATGATATTTATCATAATCAATGTTAATTAGTTACTTTCATGCTGCAGGCTTCATAGGGCAGAGGTTTTATCATACTCAATGTGTAACTTATCAAACAGATACTATCTTACTTGTCTCATTTATTGGTTATGATTCAACATAATTGTACTCTGGCTATACCCATTGGTGCTCAGTGTCCTATAGCAGATGAGAAAGGGTATGCATAAAAATGGTTCATGTGACTCGTTGGTTGACCAAGTTTTTCATTCTGCCATGCAGGTTGTCCGGTTCTACTAGCTCGACACCTAATACTAAATTCCTCAAATATAATTCTCGATGTTTCATCGATCTCAGTAACCGCATACAGTAGGTGCGCACCAAACATTGTCGTGGTTGCCCACTCTTTAAAAAATTGTTCAATTTTGAACAAAAATTTTGCTTGTGTGAATTTCAAAACTGTATACACTGTTTATCAGCACTATCTGATTGCATTGGATTCAAAAGAGAATATGTATTTTTAAAAAATAGCTCATAACTAACAGAGGGAAAACAACTGCTTAGAATTATACGGCACAATCGGTTTTCATTGGTGTATGATTAATCTTTAGCACAATGCATTAAAATTGTGTAATTTTTCACTGCATTATTTCTTAATGAAAATAAAGAAATGGTTACTGAATGTAATGATGTACGGTTGTGTTGTTGTACGCGATATATATGATATGTAAGAAAATAGAGGAAAAAAATGTATGTTGAAATAAATCACATATTCATGTTCTGGTATAATTTAATTCTGGTTATTGACCTGATGCAGCTAAATGCATAGGCCTATTCTATTTGTCATTTCATAACCAAACAATGTATTCTACTTCTTCTTCTTCAGCGTTCATTCTCAAACTCCTGCTGAATTCTCTTATAGCATGGAGAATGGTCCTACTAGATTTCCAGCAGGATGTAGTCCAGAGAATGGAAATGCGCTGTGTCGCCGTTTTATTTGCGCCAATGGCCCGACACATCCATCTTCGGCGGAAAAAACAATGTATTCAGAATACTGTCTGCGAAAACTAATGAAACATGTCGAGCGCGCTGACAATATCAATTAGGCCTAATTAATTACATATTCGATACATTCAATGCTGGAAAGTCACTAAATGAAAATGTACAGGCCTATTTTATTTCTGATGTACATTTCATAACCATACTAACATGTTCATAATATCATCTGTGAAAACAAATGAAACATGTCAATCTTACTGATGTTATCAGGTAACTAATGATCTTACAATTGCAGAAAAATTGCGAAGCCAGAGAATATTGTAACTTGAAGAGACACTATCAACTAAACCCATGATACTTTTAACCATCAGACAAACCCGACAAAGAACTGCTGTCCTAATCCTCGGCTATCTGGAGCTGAGAAAAATATCAGCATCCGCAAAACTAAAACATACTTCATTATAGGAACCTGAAAAATATTCCTCAAAAATGGTTGTCATTTCGAACAATTTTGATGGAGTGCAGACAATGTGCACTAAAACTCTACCTCGACATTTTACTTTGCAAATACAAACTGGAAAGGAAGTTAAATATCTACTTTCGATTCCTTTGTTACCAGGATGAATGACATTAGTTTACAATCTTGAATTCTTTGTAAGAAGTGGCACATACGAAATGGGTAAAACAAGTTGACAACAGCAATGTAAAATACATTGCGACTGTTGTTGCAGACAGCATGCTAAATGTTAAATGGCATCACAGTTTTTCAGCTGTATAGGATTTTAAGGGTTAATTACAACCAAAATACCTTCATTATATGCTGTAAATCTGGCTCTTTGTTCCTTGCTGAAGTAACACTTGTTCCACCATGAAATCAGCTCACTACGAATACCTTCAACAAATCTGCGAAGATTCTGAAACTTCAATAGTTCACAAGCCTGAATTTCAGTTTTAAGAGCAGATATCACTTTTGCTCCGTGGCCTTTCAAATTAAGTTCAAATCCCTCTCGATCAATATCAGGAGTCTCAAGTCTGTTCCACAAAGCTTTGAGACAATCCCACAAGTCGTCTGTTTCACGCTTCATGTTACGATCCTTCTCTGCCATCTGTAACAGAAAACACATGTAAAAGAAGTCACCAATGATGATAAATGGTAACATTTAAATGTCTTATGTGGAAGGTCTCAATATTAGGATATCGGACCAACCATTATGCAACATTAATATCTCAGTAAATGACATGCCAATATAGTGAGGTTTTCTTCTTGTGGAATCCCCCACAGCATTTCATCTGTACAATGAAGTTTTCCTTTGTGGTGCAACATTGAGATAACCCAGCATTGTAGATCATTTGGAGTCAGATGAGTTCTAACCCTGACCATGGTCCTAACTGCCAATGTATACACTGTGTCCCTGCTATGAACTGGCAGAACATGGGGATGTAGTGAAAAACAACTCTGTGCAGGAAGTGACAATTCCCCAGGAGAGTCTAAAACCAGGGAAACATGTTAGTCCGGCATAGTTGGCTGCTCCACCCATACCAGTGACCATGGTCATTACAACTGACATAAGAAATAAAGCAATTATGATGAAAAATAAAGGTAACTCCTTGTGTGCAGTGTGAGTCTACCTAACAGATGTGTTGCATCATGTGGAAGGTCTGAAACTATCAGCAATCACCTACTAGACAGTAGGCACTATATCATTTTTCCAGATGATAGTATTATTGTTGTGCTGTAAGAGAAATAATCTATGATCGATTGCAATGATGGATGTGGTCTATGAGGCCAGCATGTACAAGGAAAGAGGCCCACTTGTACCATTATGCCTTCTTAGACGTGCAGCCTTGTGTGTCTTAGACGTGCAGCCTTGTGTGTCTTAGGCGTGCAGCCTTGTGTGTCTTAGGCGTGCAGCCTTGTGTGTCTTAGACGTGCAGCCTTGTGTGTCTTAGACGTGCAGCCTTGAACTAACTGCTATCACTTTCTCCTTTATCTTTATACCATTCCTGACCATTCCCATAGTGCAACATGAATCATGACATCTTGTTCCCATATCAATGCTTGTATCGTGCATATTGTGTTTCATGTCTGTGTACCTAAGTAGAAGTGGATTCTGAGATTGTTTTCTGGAATGTAAATTCTCCATAAGTAGATCCTCTGTATTCTGCTATCTCTTGTTCTCCTACAGTGCTGCAGCTATCTGAGACTGTGCAGACTGAGCATAGAAAATACTGCGGTACTGCCCGTTCTTTCAAACACATCAGTGTTAGTGACTTTGTCCTACCATACATCAGTGTTAGTGACTTTGTGCTGCCATACATTAGTGTTAGTGACTCTGCCCTGTCACCTAACTTCAGGAATTCTACATAGGCACATCGTCTGAAAGCTGTCCCTCCTGATGCATTTAGATTGCCCATATTTCACTGTTGTAGAAGAGAGTGCTAACAACACAATCCTTATAAACCAGGGGTTTATTACCTACTAAACAAATCACTATGAAACAGTAAACCGTTAAGTAGTTTCTATTACTTACTAGAAAACCACTATGAAACAGGAATTCTTTAAGTAGTTTTTGTTATTACGTACTAGATAAAACAATAATGAAACAGCAAAACTTTAAGTAGTTTTTGTTATTACGTACTAGATAAAACAATAATGAAACAGCAAAACTTTAAGTCGGTGACATTCCTATTCTAGTAAGGATTTCCTCTTAGAGATACCCCACATGATTTCATCTATACAGTTATCTTTTACCCCCTCTGAGTAGGTGGCTTCTCAATGCACGATGTCCATACTAAATGTGACATTCCCAATTTCATAATGAAACTAACATGTTCCATAATGTCTTCTTTGCTCCCCTAATAAGCAATCCATCAAGCAGAAAGGTGAAGTCTCTTGGGCATGAAAGAAAGCTCAGAAACCTCCCCATTACACATTGGAAGTAAGAGATCATCGCTTGTAATTCATGGGGTTCTCAAATAAACAAATATCTTTGCAAATAATCATAATTCCCAACAATTCCTAATTATTAGAAAAACAATCCGCATGAATTTGACCAAAAATGGCTTCATTTCAACTCGATGTGTGTTCATTGTTAAACTTTCATATTTCTTCATTTTTTTTGCACACGAGCTTGTTGAAAAGGAAGCCAGATTTGTTCGCAGTGCGGACACTTTTTTTTCCAGAAGAAAAAGCTAAATTAAATTTTTTTTATCGTAGTTGCATAATTGCTTAGCACAGGTCGCAATTCTGCCACCCCAGCGTCCAGCTCAGTACAACCGGAAGTGGGTTCATATTCGTGCCGATGGCATGGAGAAGTTATAATACAATAAAGAGAATTTCAATATAGTAAATAGGTACATGCTGTTCGACCGTCGAAGTTGATGATGACCATTCAGTTCAACCAGGATGATGATGCCTGTGATGTGCCGGACTGTGACTAATGAGTTTTACGGGTGCTTGGAATTTACCACACTCTGGGCATGTGAAGGAGGAGACTGTGGGCCATTGAGCAGCTCTTGCCTTTCTTCTAGTGCGTTTTTGTGTCAGGTTCTCTGTAGATGCTGTACCACTTTTTATTTAGCGATGCCAGTCGGATCTATCTTGTGTAAGATTCTCCCATGAATTTTGAAGTGAGTCAGTGAATATCTTAAAAGTGTCGCTTATTTTTAAATATATCTTAAAATATCTTAACGATATCGCTCCATTCCCGAGTACGGAACTTCATGAAGTTAAAGATTATATGACGTAGAATTCCCGCCACACGAAGCTAGGAATACGTCACAGTTTAAAGGTCAAATTCCTTTACTCATTACGATTGTAAGAGAGAGAAAGCCGGTTGAATTTGTCAATGTATTTCTAGAGCGACTTTAGCCATTTTCGGCCGTATTTTACTATCAAATTGAGTACTGCGTGGCATGGGTAAGTGATCGTGACTACATGTTCTAATTGTTGTTATTTGTGTTTAATATGTTGTTATTTGATAAGAATGTTTATGTATTCATTCAAAAACATAAAAATAATATGTATCAGGGGTGCCACGTGTGTGTGCATGGACAATAATTACGTTGTGTGTCAGGATAGACCTAGTGTTGACCGGACGGACGTTATATGCGATTTCTTCATGTTTTATTAGTTTTTTAGTCCATATTATATTAATTTTGATATAAATCAATATATATACATTAAGTATAGGTATTTATGAGGATTTTATCAATGTTGCCACACATTGCTTATGTATTAGGTTCGTCACGAAGCTATATTTGCGATTTTGAAAATGGTGTTTTACGCCCGAATTTTCAACTTCACAACTTGCTCACAACTGTCATATCACACATACAACAACAACAAAAACACGATTATATTAACTATTCACTCCGGGGTGCAAAGGGAACGCAATGCTCTAGGCTGGCCCAGGGTTAGCAGATAACCAAGATACCAAATGTACCTTCTCGCGGTGCACCCTGGAAACAGAAAACAGCAGCTCGAGCTGATTCTGGCCAAATCATTTGGGGATCGTGTCAGAGAATGTGGAGGAAGCAGATGGAAAGAGATCTGACTGCAAAAAGACAGGCAATATCTCTGACACCCCTGTGCCAACACTTGCAGCAACACTGTTGGCACACAGTGAAGCTAGTAAGTCTGGTTGAAGCATTGGAGGGCGGCCAATGTAGTCGGTACGAAGCAGGCAGATGTCACAATAAAAATAAAAGCACAATGAGTACACTGAGAAAGATGCACAGCGCTAGAGGGCAGCATCATGTGTAAAAAGCATGGAAGACGGTTCAATGAAATTGGAACTAAAGCATTGTTTGCTCGAGACAAGCTTCTAGTTACCGGTGATCCCAGCCTGGGCCCAACTCTACTGTCGAGTCTTTCCTAAACCGGAAGTGTGCTCGCGGAGAGAAAAGGTTCAGTACCAGATGGGCACAGGCATAGCAGTCCGAGGTGACAAGCACTGTTCAGCTCTAGAACAAAACACAAGTTCCTAACGCTCCTATATACGTGTACAGATTCAGACCTGGACGAGGGGCTCACGAAGTTGGTGATCAACGCTTCGTCTAAGAAGACGAATGAGCCCGAGCCCAACTCTTCTGTTAAGTTCTTCCTAAACCGTAAAAAGGCTTGAGGACGAGAAAAGGTTTAGTACCCGATGAGCACGGGCACAATACGTCTAATTACACGATGCAAGTTCACTGGCTGCGGAACGCCTTGTGCTGGACAGACGTGAAAGACAAACCATCTCGGCATAGAGTCAGTACACATTCACTGTCTGGCGACAGATAGGAAGGCTGTCACAGGCTAGGGTAGCCCACCCGAATTGTCAAGGCATGCCGAAATCGGATGTGCTAGTCCTACAAGGCGCATAATGTAATCACGCTCCTGGCGGAAATCGCACGGATATCCGTGCTGGTTACAATGGAGCGAACGAAAAACAAACAACAAACAATTGGCTCCTTTTATTTAGATGTGCAAAAATTATTTTGATATCTTTTAAAACAAAAAAGTTATCACGTTTTCAAAACACACACCATCAATAACACAAATTTTCCAAAAAATAAGTCAGGTCCTGGGGGAAGTTTTGTAATTTTAAGCCAGGGCTCTAAAGGTTAAAGCACTTCTACTATCCTCCTGCCTTGCTGGAGCCAGTCTGGAGTTTTCTATATAACAACATTTTTGCTAGACGATGATCTTTCATGTAGACTATGTGTCCTGCCCAGGGTGTCTGCCCCTTCATCAATATTGTATATATGCTTACACTTAGATTTTATCAGTACTTCATTGTCTGGTATTTTATCCCACCAATGGATGTTGAATATCTTATGAAAGCAGCTTATGTGGAAGTGGTTGCGTCTTCTAGCATGTCTGGCATATACTGTCCATGTTTCACAGACATAAAAGAGTGATGATATTACTGCTGCTTGGTAAACTATGAGTTTGGTGGTAGTTGTTATTCCCCTTCTTTCCCTACATTTTTCCGCAATCTTCCAAATATAGCACTAGCTTTTGCTATTCTGTTATTTACCTCAGAGTCAATGTTTACATCTTGTAAGAGACTGCTGCCCATGTAGGTGAAATTATTGTCTGAAGCTCTTTTTCATAATCCTTATATGGGGATTTAAGTATGGTTTGTTTGGTATGGGTTGAAACATGACTTCTGTTGTTTTTTTTGTATTGATGGTGAAACCAAATTGCCGCAGGCTTCAACAAACAGGTTTATGGTGACCTGCATACTGTCTGCAGAATCAGCATACAGTGCGGAGTCATCTGCATAGAGGTACATATGTGTTAAATAACCTACTCCTTATAATAATAATAAAAATAATAATAGGACCCATAACCCGTCAGGGTTGTAGGGGTGCCACACTGGATACATTAGCAAAAAAAAACACTTTCAAACAGCTCTGTCCTCAGCCATTAGGAATGCAGAAAAATCATGCCCAGACCATTCCTTTATGTTATCAATCCATGATTTTTTGTCCTCGTCTCCTCCTTCTACCCTCAATGGTTCCTTGCAAGATTTTACTTGGTGGTGCCCAAATCTACTTATAAATAGATAAATATGTGCTACAAAATCTGCTATTAATACAAATAAAATCTAATAGGACAAAACATTTGGCATTTTGATAGAAAACATCTTCAGAACAAACATACAATATGAAGGAGAAAAAAAAAGAATTAAAATAGATATTTAGAAATAATATTTTACATTTTTCCCTGTAATATTCTGTCTTTTCTTAATATTATATGTCTGTTTCATACGCATGCGGTTGCATCTGTGGGTCTCACCAATGGCATACTAGACAAACCACCCTAACAACAGAAAACCTTAGTAGATCACATGTTGATATATTGAGGCTCTCGTGGAAGCTTTTTAGCATATCATCTGTGCAATTATACACCCCCTCTTAGTAGAAGGCTCCTTTAATAGGCATTGCACTAAGTTGAAAGCTGAAGTCTCCTGGGTATGAAAGAATGCTAAGAATAATCACCCCACTGCACATAGGAAGTAAGAGCTAATCACTCGTAATTTCTGGGGTTCTCAAACAAACAAACATACCTGTTCCAACAACGGTCTGTGATTGCAATATTTTTACCTTTATTAAAAAAAAATTATAATAGTTTCCATTATCTTTTATTAGTAGCAGGTTTGAAACTGTCCAGCTCTGTGGTGTCATGGTTCTGAGCGCATCTGTGACGGCCAAGATACAGATTTTGTTTCCAGGCAATTGTACATCTGGACCATTTAGAAAGCAATGACAAACTACTGAACATATTTATATTGCCTAGAAAATCACATCAGTCAACAAAAGGTGGATTGATGGCTATGTTCTGAATAGGATATGCTAACACATGTTTCTCATGCCTTTTTTGGACAAGTATAGAATTCAAATTTATGTTTCATAATTTTCAAGGGATAGCTCAGACAACAAACAATTCATCAACAGACCTGATCATGCAAACGTTTCAAGTTTTCCATGTTTTTGGTGGACAGTCCAAAATGTTCGTCATCCTCACACATCAATTCACGACCAAAGGATGTATCTGGGTCACACTCCAAACCATTATACAGCTCTATTATTTTCTTCTTGGTGAAAACAAATTCTGAGAAACGTTTGTCCTGTTAGAAAAAATTATTCTTTACATATTAACAAATGCTAAATGGTCATACTACAAGATTGTCTATTCCTTAGAGGAATAGATTTATAACTTTTAAATAGCAATATATGTATTCCTTAGAGAAATAAATAGATTTGTAATAATTTCGAAATAGCAAAATCGCCTGTGTGTTGCCGGAGCCTGATAGGGGAGCAAAGAATAGCAACACTGTTTACCTTCCACGCATGTCGTAAAAGGCGACTAAGGAGGTTATGGGATGGAGTTGGCGGTCCCATCCCATATAGGGTCAGTGACCCAAAGTCATGCTGAAGTCGGATGTGTCATGTATACGCAGCAATGCTGTAAACCATGGCACAACGCATTCCGTTATCCAGACTACATCCTGCTAATCTGCAGGAGTTTGAGAATGAACGCAGAAGAAGAAATAGAAAAATATGTATTCCTTAGAGAAATCAATAGATTTGTAATAATTTCTAAATAGCAAAATATATATATTCCTTGGGGAAATAGATTTTTTATAACCATTTCTAAATAGCAAAAATCCGCCGAAAACAGATGTGTTGGGCCACTGGCGCAAATAAAACGGCAACACAATGCATTTCCATTCTCTGGACTACATTCAACTGGAAATCTTGTAGGATCATTGTCCTGTTACAAGAGAAATCCAGTCGGAGTTTGAGAATGAACGCTGAAGAAGAAGAAATAGCAAAAATGCATTCTTTAGGAAAATAGATTTAAAATAATTTTTAAATATTACATACTAGATTCGTTCGGATCCCATTGGAATGCAATTTAATTGGTTGCTTACCCTTATATGACTAACATTTCCAATGTGCTTACCACCCGGCTCACCGTATGGGAACTAAAGCGAGTATGACATCATACAGTCCATAACCACTATTTTATGACATAATGTCACGGTGAAAGGGTGGTTCTCTATCTTCGCTGACGAAAAACTTTGCAACCTTGTTAGATGTTGGTTATTATAGCAACATTTATCACATTGACAATCGCACTTGAAGACCATGTTTACTGTTGGGATTTCTCTTTCAGTTAGAACAGCATTCTGAATCATTTCGATATCACGCATTAACTGATACGACTGTGCTAGTCTATTGTGTTGACGAAAAAATATCGATTTTATCAAGAATGTTTCTCTCACATGTAGCATTTGCTGCATGTGCTTGCTGAACGTCTATTGCTTGAGTACTATCCAAAACATACAACTGAGCGAACTGTGGAACTTTGTTGTATGGCAGTTGTATATGAGAAGTTCGATGATAAGTGTGTCCATGAACTTGTTAAACATATGGACCTCTCAACAATCCGTAATTTTTGCTCCCATTGACACGAAAGAAAGAGTGTTATTATAAGAGGGAATATTCTCATGAAAATTGTATTAAATGCCTTCGCAACAAAATAGGCTGCGAACTAGAAGTAGAAGATTAAACAATAATGGGCACATAAGATCAAAAATTATTTAATCTAATGAGCCACCAGTATCACTAACAGCTAAATAATGATATCAAAATGCTGCATTACTCTTTCAGCTTGTAAGTGTGCGATATGTTTCTCCAACTCTTTCAGCTGCTCCAAAGATGGGATTGTTCCTGAGGGTATATAAAATGGGGTGGTTGACAGGATCTCACATAAACGTTGGTCATTGCTATGCAACGTTATGTACTTTGCTAGTCTTTCTTTCTTTTCTTTGGTTAAGATCTCCACTTTACTCCGCAGCAGTTTTTCTTTCTGTACCATAGTAAGTCCCCCAGACATCTAAGAAGAAAAAATAATAAAAACTATTTAATATTTAATGATAAACATACAATCCAGGTTAGATACAAATTTACAATCTTTATCAAGATTATGGAGAGAACACAAGCTGGTGGCACCAAAATACAATTGCTTAGTGACTGTTAGATGATGACATCTTTTGTTTTTGATCCTAAATTCCAGTTCATGTTTGGATAATGGGACAAACTTCGAACTTAATATAAAATCTGCACCAATCACAAATTTTGTGTAATTCTGTGACATCACTCACTACCAATACAAAATGGATAACCTAATCATAAGTTTATTTATCTTACCAGCAACTGATAAACATGTAGTACGTCTGTTACAGTCAAGAGGACTGCTGCTGGATGTACAGAACTGTGTGCCACACACTGATAGCACCACCCATGCAACCCTCCGGAAAAATATATCCACCTTCACCTACTGATGGGTAATTATAGCCAAGGAAAATAACCACACAACCCTCATAATTTCAGAAAAGCTTGTCATTTATTTCATTTTTTTTCAGCAAAAAAGGTAGTTCAGTTATCCAAACAAGAACCCAAACTCCTGCTGATTAGCGGATCTAATTCAGAGAACGGAATGACTTAAGTGTTGTGGTTAACAGTTTGACCGTGCCTTTTGACATACTTTGACTTCCTATAGGATGGTCAGCTAACACCAAACCTAACAGTAGTCACCTCTTACGATATGTATCACAGGCCACAATATTACTATACATTTCTTTCCTTTCAGAATATGGTTGCACATATTTATTGATGACGTTAAAAGAGTTTAGAATCAACTTCATCCATGTGTTGTCTGGGTCCCGAAAGGGGAGTAAAAAATAGTAACACAGTTTACCTTCGATGAATGTCACAAGTGACTAAGGAGGATTTTGGGGCGGAGTTGGCTGTCTCATTCCATACAGCAGGGGAGCAGACAACCTGGAAGTTTCGACGATCTACCGTTAAATTCTCACATTATGAGACAATCTACTATTCTTGAAATATCCACTGTTACTTTATATCTGTACTTCTGACAACAATTAAATACATATTTACGGCAAAATACACAGGATGTAGATATGTCTTCACTGGGTGATTTGGGGTGAATAAATAATAAGGCCAACAGTCCCTTTTCATCTAGCTTTTGAGGTCATGGATAAGTTACTGATTACAGCTTTTTTAAAGTATCTTCTAAATCTTCTCCACTTTCATTCTCAAATTGAATCTGGATCTCTCTTGTAACAGGACAATGTTTCCTACTAGATTTCCAGAAGGATGTGGTCCAGAGAATGGTAATGCGATGTTAGCCGTTTTATTTGAGCCAATGGCAAGACACATCTGTCTTCTGAGGAATCTTTCTAAATAATGCTGATGATCTACCGGTACATCATTAGTGACGTGTTGCCTGCCTTAGAGGGTGAAAGTGACCCAGAAGCCATGCTGAAGTCAGATATGCCAGGCCGAAAGGTGCAGATATTACAGCTAAGCTGTAAATCATGCCAAAATGCATTCTGTACTTTGGACGACATCCTGCAGGAGCCTGAAAACAAACGCATAAGAAGAATCTTCTGCCTTCATTCTCAATTCCACAACAAATTCTTGGCTGATTTGAGTCAGAGATTGTGTATACTGTGTGATGCCAGTTTACAGAAAAGATGCGATATTTGCATATTTTGGACTAGCATATCCAATTTCAGCATGCTCACTATCAAACATTGCAGGAGGGACTAAATAAGAACTGTGTTTAGTCAGATAGCCACAATCTACACATAAAATAATTTTTTTAAATAACTGATCGGATCATGCAGTGGTTCAAGCATCTACAAATACACATGCATAAATCAGTTGAGGTGGTAACTAATGATTTTTTCCCCCTAGATCCAACTGTTATAAGAATTTTGTGCGCAGTGCTAAATCAGGTGCTAGGCACTCTCTAAGGAGGGCCAAAAGGAACACTGGCCACAATATCCATCAGCCTATATTCGTTTGACAACTGCTTGGGAAGAACCACCTATGCATCTGCAAGGTAGGCCAGCTTTAACATATTTTTGTCACGTATAAAAAAAATTGCAAGCAAACACATTTAGGACATATAAAGAGAAACAATAGTTTAGAAAGTTAATCATGGAGGGAAAAGTTATAGGAAAGAGAACAAGAGGCAGACCAAGACTACGATAAACACAGATTATCAAAGATCTAAATATGACACTCTAAGAGGCTGGGCAGTTTGCATAGAACCGAGATGAATACAGAGCGGAAGTGAGGACACCGTTCTATAAAGGACATTCTGCATAGAGAGAATTATAAGTTAAATTGCCATTAAGGTTATTTTTCTACTTTAAAATGAAACTACCCAGTACTATTGAGAAAGAATTAAACAAAATATGCATCAAAAGTTGACCCAAAAAAAGAGGGTTTAAATGAGGGTTTTGTCCGTCATCTCATACAGATCCTTCAGGTAACCATGCCTTCTATTACCAGTTTTTCCATGCTGTATACTTTTATACAGATGTGAAAGCTGGACAATCAATGCAGACACATAAAGAAGGATTCCGGCTTTTGAAAACAAGTGCTATAGACTTTTGTTAAGAATTAGAACACAATAGAAACATATTTGTTAGGCAGCAAATAAAGAAACTTGCATTTTATAAGAATCGCTTTTGGAAGTGGTGAATTGGCGTAGATTTGTTTGGTTTGGATATGTAATGAGACACAATTTACTTACTAAAATTATTTTGCAAGGAACAATCAAGGGTGGAAGAGGCAGGAAAAAATATCATGGATTGATAACCTCTTGGAATGGTTTGGGCATGAGTTTTCTACATTCCTCCAAATGGTCGAGGATAGAGTTGTTTGGAGAAATTTGTGTGCTGATGTCTCTAGTGTGACACCCTTAAGACACTTACTGTCTATGGGTCTTATTATTTTCCATGCTGTTATGTCTCTTTATATGGCCAAAATACCTCAGCTTTCTTGTTGCAAAGTTGTGTGAGAGCTAAATCTCTTCCACATTGAATTTTCTTTCCAGAGAATGGAAATCCATCGTGTATCCGTTTTATTTGCGCCAATGGCCCAACACATATGTCTTCAGCGGTACATATGGGTCTCAAAGCTGGAAAATAAAGGAGCTCAAGAAATGAAATTTAATTCATTAGAAAATTTCTTCATTCCTTCTCAAACTCCTGAAGGTTAGAAGGATGTAGCCCAGAGAAAGACAAACTGTCTCGGCATAGAGTCAGTACACATTCACTGTCTGGCGACAGATAGGAAGGCTGTCACAGGCTAGGGTAGCCCATCCAAATTGTCAAGGCATGCCGAAATCGGATGTGCTAGTCCTACAAGGTGCATAATGTAATCACGCTACTGGCGGAAATCGCACGGATATCTGTGCTGGTTACAATGGAGCGAACGAAAAACAAACAACAAACAAACTATTGACTCCTTTATTTAGATGTGCAAAAATTATTCTGATATCTTTTAAAACAACTTGGCTATGATAGACATTTCAACCTGAAATATCTGACTACAACATGACTTTTGGATCACTTTGGCCTGTTATAGGATCGAACAGTCAGCCCCACCCTCAAAATAACCTCAGACAACTTTTATGACATGTATGACTGTCCATGTTCTTTCTGGGCACCAGCAACACACAGGCGACTTGAAAATAAATGTCAAATGTCTTAGTTGCTGGAGCATATCCTGGATGTAGCAATCAAACCTACAATGTTTGACAGAAGCATTTTATAGGTAATATTTACATTTTTGTCGGTTCCCACTGCTTTATGAGCAGTTTGGCTGCACAGCCGCCACCTGCGAAAATGTAACCCGATATGCGATACATTGACCACCTGAGACATATTTTGTACCTCAGCCACATTGTCACACAAAATGTCTTAGAAAACTCTTAAATAATGGCTTGCAAGATTTAATTCAAGTCAAACATGTCAATACAAGACCACCAAATATATATATGTTTCTACAACAATAAGAAGAGACAAAAGAAGCATACATATCAGATATGTATTTAGAATCAATGACAATAGACTGCAGCTATAAGCAGTAACTGACACAACCTATGACCAGAAATATTACCGTAACCTTGCCAGGACATGAGGGTGATGAGGGCAATCAGCAGGACGATATACTGGTGAGCATGGCCAGAAGGATAACAAGTACATAAATGGATTGATCTGACATAATTCGTTGAGCAACCTTGTCCGCTCAGAAGATTTTCAAAAGTGTGAATAATTGTTGTTCTGAAGACTGTGTAAAGATTGGTGTAAAGATAGAAAAAGTTGGTAAAGAGAAACGTATTAGGTATACGAAGAGATTGATAAATCAGCATTGAATTGGAACTATAGAAGTCTACACTGATGGATTTGTTGAGACAGGGATTGGAGCCCATATGGGCTTACTCAGAGTTCGCTGATGATAACCTGCAGCAATAACTCATAACACGAGCATTAAATGGGTACCAGATGGCAAAAGAGAGCAACAGTAAGTGAAACTATGTAGAAAAAAAAATCAAAGATACATTAACCTTTAGAGCCCTGAATTAAATTGAGAAATTTCTCCCTTTGGCCTGGATTCTTTTTGGAAAATTTTCGTTGTTGATGGTGAGTGTTTTGAAAACGCAATAACTTTTTTGTTTTAGAAGATATTTAAATAATTTTTGCACATGTAAATAAAGGAATGAATATAATCATGTTTTTGTTGTTGTTGTATGTGTGATATGACAGTTCTGAGCAAGTTGTGAAGTTGAAAATTTGGGGGGAAAATGGAAAACGCCATTTTCAAAATTGCAAATATATCTTCTTGACGACCCTAATACATGAGCAATGTGTGGCAACATTGGTAAAATCCTCATAAATACCTATACTTATAGTATATGTATTGTTTTATATCCAAACTAATATAATATGAACTAAAAAAAACTAATAAAACGTGAAGAAATCGCATATAATGTCCGTCCGGTCAACACTAGGTCTATGCCGACACGCAACGTAATTATTGTCCATGCACACATGTGGCACCCCTGATACATATTATTTTTGTGTTTTTGAATGAATACACAAACATTCTTATCAAATAACAACATATTAAACACAAAAAACAACAATTAGAACATGTAGTCATGATCACTTACCCATGCCACGCGGTACTCAATTTGATAGTAAAATACGGCCGAAAATGGCTAAAGTCGCTCTAGAAATACATTGACAAATTCAACCGGCTTTCTCTCTCTTACAATCGTAATGAGTAAAGGAATTTGACCTTTAAACTGTGACGTATTCCTAGCTTCGTTTGGCGGGCTTTATACGTCATCTGTTCATTACTTCGTGAAGTTCCGTACTCTGGAATCAGGCAATATCGTATGGTGAGTGACCTCGCCTGCAGGCACAAGGGGGCATGTCATACGGGTGCGTGACCTTGCCCGCAGAGTCGTAAAGGTTAACAATGAGTTTCAACAACATGCAAGAACTATTGGGGAGCACAGGTTTCTGTCATGTTCATCAAGTCTGTTCCTATTCGCAGATAGGAAGCGGGTGAGTGTGTGTTCATTTTCAACACCTCGTCCCTCCCCCATGATATTTAGTGCTAGAAAATAATCCAAAAGTTAGTACATACATCACTCTCTTTTATGGTTTTCAAGGGAAATAAGGGTTTTAAAAAATCCCACAAAAAAATAACAACCTAGGACTAGATTTTTAAAAAATAATACAACCAAAAAACACCCCCTTTCCAGATATATCTATGGCACTGAAAGAATACAGAGATGTAAAACACAAATTTCACCAGTTCAGGGTTGCCTTACCTTGTTCTGGGGTAGAGAAAGCTCAGTACATAGCTGTTCCAACTTCTCTGTGAAGTCATCAATTGTTTTAGCAACTTGGTTCATGAGACCTTCCTCCTCTTTTACCATATGTTGCATTAAGTTTTTCACATGGGCTACTGCAGTGTCCCCTCTGGCCTTCTTCTGGCTCTCATCTATACCCATCTTATCCCATATGTGATACAGAGTTAGAAATGAAGACTCAATAATTTTGTAACATGCTGCCTGGGTTTGTTCTCTGCTTGGACAAGCATTGCTGAAAGATAAAGTCATATTGAAATAAACACACAGATATCTAGAACACATGACAAATATATTTCTCCAGCAGCAACATAAACAAACTTGCAGGTTATCAAGAACCACTTTTGGCAGTGCTAAAACTGCATAAATTTGATTTGAACATGTAATGAGATTTATTTTCTAAAATTATTGTGCAAAAAATAATCACGGTTGGAAGGAGGAGAGGAGGAAAAAAAACCAGCACTGATAACATCATGGAATGGTCTGTGTTGTGATCTTCTTCTTCGTTCATTCTCAAACTCCTGCAGATTAGCAGGATGTAGTCCGGAGAACGGAATGCGCTGTGTCATGGTTTACAGCATTGCTGTGATATCTGCACCTTTCGGCCTAATACATCGACTTCAGCACGGCTTTGGGTCACTGACCCTATATGGGATAGGACAGCCAACTCCATCCCATAACCTCCTTAGTCGCCTTTTACGACATGCGTGGAAGGTAAACAGCGTTGCTATTCTTCGCTCCCCTTTTGGGCCCCGGCAACACACGGGTGTGTGTTGTGATATTTCTATACTCCTGGTCCTTTAGGGTCACAGAGAAGTGCTTCACCTGATCTTTAGTGCATTAATGACACCACTAATAGGTATTAAATAATTATAACAGCATTAATGACATCACTAATAGTTATCAAATCAGCATAACAACATTATTGTTGACAATGTCATGAAGAATATCAAAATCTCATAATTCATTCCTGTCCCATTTCTCAGTTGAAACCATATACCAATAAATACTAGTAATCCTTGTTCTACATATGTTTCTGTTGTCAGTAAAATACCACACATGTTGGAAAAAAATATGACTGGTGTGTATTTCTTATATTCATTCTGATACAACTGGCAGCATTTAAATAATCACTGATCACCATAGTTCTTGAGTATAGACGATGAATGATCATGGAAAGGAAATTGGTGTCTATATGGAATGGTTGCTATAAAAATAATACTTAATACCAGTCCTAGTGGCAGAACTACCTGAACCGGTCTCAATTTTTTTATGGTTCGGTCTCAATTTTTGTATGGTCTATGTTCTAATGGGCTGATATAATGAATTTATACAAATTTTTGCTGTTGAAAAGAATGTACCTCACCACAAAAGTTATTAACCTTCATCACGCTGTCAGTGACTTATAGGTGAAAGATAAAACATATTTTCTGCAGCTGTCAGTGATTACAGCCGCCTGTTGCTACACACCTCTTTTAACAAGGATATCACAATTGTAAACAAATGTTATTCACCCAGCTAATAGAGCAAATGACTGGATATAATTAGCTTAAGTTTCAGCTAGTCTTCAGCTGAACAGGGCGAGTGAAAGATTAGTTGTGACTGTATTCAGCCGCTGATATAATTTGTAAAAATATTTTGAAATTACAATTTTTGAAGAATATTTTTCTAAATTCTGATTTCTATTGCATAGCAATAATGTCAGTTTGATCAACATGGTTCATTTTTTTCAAAGACAATATTATATGAAAATACTTGTTTATAAAATAACGGCAGAGTAGTCTAGACCTAGTTAGCGACATTGCATCCCTGATTGAATATAACAAAGTTTTCACAGAAATTCTAGGACTAGTGGCAATGTTAGCTCGATTTTCTTAGAAATCACCATACACCAACAAAACTTAATTTATTACATTCAGTAGGCCTAACTATTCCTTTATTACCACACAAAAAAATTATACACACAGCTTCAAAAACAAAAGCTATTGCATTTTCTAAATACCCTCCATAAATAGCGCATAAGGGCAAAACAGAATGCAGTGGCAGGCGGAAGTTACTCAATATGAGTGCAGTGTATTAGGTCTGTTGATTGCTCACAGGACACACCCATAGGTGCTCAGATCCCTGCTTCAGTAAATCTATCAGGGTATAACCACTGATGATTCGGTTTCTATGTTGGTTCACTGCTCTTTTTGAAATCTTTGTCAGGGATTCTCTACAGGCCACGCCCATCCTCACTCCCAATTCATGCATTCTCGATAGTGACTCAAGCAAAATTAATGAGTATGTATTCTCGGTCCATAGGCTGACCATTTGCTGTCGTGGTGAGGCTAGCTAATTGGTTTGCCCATTCGTTTCCCTCTACGCCCACGTGTCCGGGGACAAAGACAAGTGTGAGTTTTCGTAGTGATGCCCACATTTTAGCTATCTCTAATGACTCCACCCATCCCCTATGTACATCACCTGTTTCGACTTTCTGAATCATATTCAGTGAGTCAATATGCACGCATGGGAATAGGCTTGCCATTCCAGCCAGTTAGCCTAAAATACTTCCATTGTAATCATTTAAATTGCAGTTAAATACTTCCACTGTTAGACTACTTGTTGTTGCATAAGTAATACGTAATTTTTCTCATGATTAATGCAGTGTGCCAAAGGTTAATAAGTCTAAGAGTAAGATGTAGGCCCACTTTATAATGTAATTTTTTAGCAACCAATTTTGTAAACTTAGGCTCTAGGCCTAGCAAGTGCAACTGAACAAGTGTGTGAAATCATGTTTTTATTTTATCAATGGAGAACACTTCACTGGGACTGGATGTTACATAAACTAAAACATGGAATTACTCAAAGAGATCATGAGATTCAACTAAGTCTATTTGTTTATCCTATGTGAATCAAGAATGTCAGGTCTCAGTGACAGTCTGACTCTGAGGTCACCGATGACAATCCTCATTAACGCAATGCTGGTTACCATTTCATTTGGGCGCAGACACTTGAGACATGTTAACATTGTTACAGTTAGTACATTCACCATTTGAGAAATACTGATTAGTTATTGGCATGATTAAGATCAGTAGTAGTCCTGTAATAACATCAGTACAGTTGACTGTGACAGGTTGGAAACTTAAGTTTTTAATAACTGAAACTTCAAAAGTCACTGGGGTAACTGGAATTAGACGTCCCGTGCCAACATATCCGACCGATAAATGACTATATCACACAATAAATACACCTTATTAGAGTGTCTAGACCAAATAAAATGTATACGTATCTTACCTATTTCCGTCCATCTTTGATTCCGATTTAAAAAAACATAAAACAAATAAACTTAAAGCATACAACGATCAATTCATGCCGTGACTTTTCCTATTCCTACCATTGTTGACATTATACACTAGTTTGAACAACGCGCATGAGAGAAAGGTTCTGATTGGTGAATCCAGTCCCTTCCCGTCATTCTTTCGGGCCATTGTAATCATTATCATGTGCAAACTCTGCATGCATATATCACTACACACATACCGTCTCCGCATGTGAAGAATATCCAACACTCTATGCCTTACCCAACACTCTATGCCTTTTGCCTTGGGTGTACACTTCGATAATTGCAGTATGTCAATCTCTTGAAGTTTCCCTCCATCTTTGTCTGCATTTTGCTCTACACCCTTCAACTTTTTCCTTCATGTAGACCTATGTAGGGAGCAGACTATAAATTACAACTACAAATTTTATTTTGTGGGGGAGGTGGGCGCTAAACAAATTGACAGTTGTTGATGGGTGTGGGGGAGGGTGGGTGGGGGTGGTGACAAAAATTAACGTCAGAAATACTGTTGTATTTTTTTTTGCACACTTTTAAATTGTGTAAATATGAAAAATAGGCTAAAAATCAGCAAAAATCCTGAATTTGTATGGCAATAATTTTTTCTGCAACAATTTTTTTACACTGGGGAAGGGGGGAAAAAGGGGGGGGGGTGTGAAAGCCATATTTTTGAGACACAATTAAGAACGCAAGTTCCATGAATTATTAGCAGTTTTTAACAAAAGAGGAGGTGGGGGTAAAAATTGGTAACACAATTTTGATGTAATTTATGGGCATCACCACTAATAGATGTTTCTGTGATTTCTGCGCACTTCCTGTCAGCAATACTCTGTCACACGCAGGGCCGTAGATATGATTACATTAAGGAGGGAGTTTTGCCTACAGAAAAATAAAAAAATGATCTTTGGTCTGAATTCGTGTGTAAATATCGCTATTTGACGGAAAATGTGACATTTTAGCCAAAAATCGCTAAGAAGAATATTTTTAACCTTTTTTAATTATATTATTTAATTATTTATTATTTTTATTCTTTTGGTTTAATTTCTAGAATTAAAAGTCATGATCATGTTTGCTGGGGGTGAGGGATGAACCCTAAAGCCCCTTGTTACGGTCACCTGCATATATAATTTTTACTGTTAATCTTAATTTTACTATGGGCTTTGGCATTTTCTAAATTTCTTTGAACATGTTTGGTGGGTGTAGGCCTATGCTAAATTATATTTAGATGGTTTATAGCGTTTCCTACTAGGGCTGCAAAATTACACAAGATAAAAATACAATAAAAAGAGATTTCTACTTGTATTTTTTTTTCAAGTAGTAACATATAGTTGTGAGTCGTGACCAATTCGAAAAGAAATGTGAGACCCTAAAAATATCATGGACAGAAAGACTAATCAGCGCAGACGTCCGCAAGGATCATAAAACTGTGAACATAAAAGACGGAATGGCTATTCAAAACAATCCAAAATGCAAGCTAACATATTTCGGACATAAACACAATGCTTTAGAAATATTAATCAATTGGGGGGGGGGGGGTTAGGAAAAGAGGATGAAGATAGAGGGAGTTACAGCAGAACTTAATTGGTTGATAACTGATACATCAACACACTCGGTAATACTCACAAACTCTCAAAGCATGCTGCGCAAGATAGAAAAGTTCATGCTCAGAAAAGAATGGTGGGACTTATTGAACAACTCAGTTATCCAGAGCATTACATGGATATACTGCCCTGGTCATGCTGGGGTCAGAGGAAACGAGAGAGCCGACTTATTGGCAGTCGATGCAGCGAGTTACGGCACATTGCTGAGAAGAGATAAAGCAGACTTAATGGAAGCAGTAATAAATTCATTTCAAGATGAAGATAAAGTTCCAAGAACTTTAAAAGAGGCAAACCAAGACTAAGATGGACACATGATATTGAAGATTTCTGAATATGATAAAAGAAGAAGCTGGGCAGCTTGCATAGAACCGAGAGACTTACAGAATGGCAGACTGGAGAATGTTCTGTAAAGGACATGTCACATAGACGGCTCGAAATTAATCAACGTCCAGTAGATTCAACCATTTAATAAAAAAAAATATAAAAATAATAAGCAAATATACCAATCTTGTTGAATATACTGTTCTCTGTATCTTTGTATTCAACTTGCAAAAGACCTTATGGTTGAAACGTCGATTTAGTCTGTTTTGTAAACTGTGATCTATATTTGTTCGTGTTCTTTAGTATGAACAATAAAACTCCGCCGAAGACGGATGTGTCGGGCCATTGGCGCAAATAAAACGGCGACACAACGCATTTCCATTCTCTGGACTACATCCTTCTGGAAATCTAATAGGACCATGGTCCTGCTACAAGAGAGATCCAACGGGAGTTTGAGAATGAATGCTGAAGAAGAAGAACAATAATAAAACTATCTACCATTTGTTGTGCCTTAAACTATAGCTGTTTAACTACAATATAATATCCATATGGTTGCAAAAACTGGAAATATCAAAAGTACGGGAGAAGAAATTAAATTCATTTGAAACCAAATGTCTTAGAAAACTTTGGCTGATGTTGGTTGAGAAGAATTTAGGTCAAACAAGCAAACAAGACACGACACAATGTATGTACTGGCAACTTGTCTTGATGCATTTTCATAATGTTGCCAAACCACTAGACCTGCTGCCTTTCTATGTATTCTGTGCAAGGTGTTATACCTATTTTTCTCCTGATGTCTTCATTTCGTAATCTCTCAATCCTATTTAACCCGGCAGCTTTCCTCAAGAATTTCATCTGTCATGTCACTATCTTTCTGTAATGTGAAGATCAGAGAGATCAAGGTTGGCACTGGTAACACAGTGTTAGTAGAAATATACTGTAAATCATTTGCCTTTTAACTTCCATCTCGATCTTGGGATGAAGAAGTAGTGGTGACAGTTGGTATGTAACTGCAATTGACTTTTGACATCTCGTCTCTATCTCTTTCAAAGTTTCCATTTTCTGTGAAAATGCTACCGAGATATTTATACTCCGATACATGTTTTGCTCCTATGTTGTCTATCTGTATGTTTAGTGGGCTCAGTGTTCTGCATATTTTCATAGTTTCTGTCTTTTATGTATTGATCTTCATGTTACATTTTCTACATGTTACAGATAGTGAGCTAACATGATTTTGTAGTTGTTCTTCGTTTTTGTATATGAGGCTCTGGTCGTGTGCGAAAAGCAGTCCATTTAGTTGATTGTTTAGTTGCTCTGATTTATCTTGTTCTGAGTCGGTGATATTGCCCTCTGCACTTTTTGCCTCTTTTATTATTCTGTCTATGTATATAATGAAAAGCAAGGATGAAAGTACGCAACCCTGACGCACTCCCATTTTGGTCTCAAATGCGTCTGTAATACCATCTGATGTTCTTACTACAAACTGGCAGTTTTTATACAAATCTCTTATACTTTCTAACAATTGTCCTTTGATGCAATACATTTTTAGAGTTTCCAATAGTATGTCTCTGTTGACTCTATCATACGCTTTCTCTTTTCTCCTGATCTATAAATATTGCGTTCAATTCGTTGTTGTATTCTATTGCGCTCTCACTCATATTTGATCATCTTGCCTCACGTGAACAAGGCGTCTAAAAAATGTGGCCAAATTGGCGGAGAGGGATGTGTACACATTCTGTTCCTGCTAAGCTAGCTTCTGTGACTGGTTTCGCGAGCCGATATAATCGTATGTGCGCAAATATATTTTAAGGAGTATTCAGTTGACTGCCACTACAAGCATTAAAATGTGTACCAGATGGCAAAATAAAGAGGGAAGACCAAGAAAAACGTCTTGCAGATGAACCATCAAAGAGGACATGGCTATGGGTCTCGAAAACATGCACCAATTGTACACAGTAACATCACAGTAGTTTCTGTCCCATGTCCCGTACTCGGCGCTGAAGGAACATAGATAGATAGACAAAACTTGATACACTTTAAATATTCAGTAAACATATGTTTGTCATGAAAAACATTAAAGTGTAAGAGATGGTTTCGGGGTTGAATTTTTATGTCATATGACGTATTATTCTCTTCAAAATCATAATCCAGAATTTAAAATCAGTGAAGGCGGCACATGGGTTCTATACCCATAGATTTTGGTGTATGGGCCCATGTTCTACCCAGCATGTAAAGTCTGGATGCGGTGGACTGCGTAAAGGAGCTCAACTAACATGGGCCACTGGGCAGAAATGCGTCATTCGACTAGCGTAGTGGAGCGTCAAAGAGCACGGCGAGGCAGTAAGGCACCATGGTCATCTACTGTACACTCAGTCGACTTTACTCGTCTTGTCACTGAGACCATGTGTATAGGAGTGGGAGAGTAAGACTGACAATATTGCGCAGCTCTCCATCACTTTAATCCAATTTTATCGCGCAAGTCACGGCGTTCATCGTTCACTGCCAGACAGCTACATGAAAAGTGTCGCGAATAGAACATTGGTCTATTCCACATTGGTCTACACCACATTTGTCGACCTAACTAAGGCATTCGACACTGTAAATAACGAAGGACTACGGAAGATCATGGCCAAATTTGGTATCCCAAAAAATTAACCAACACCGTTCGCCAGTTTCATGACGGTATGACAGCCTGTGTGCAAGATGACGGCGCACACTCAACCTGGTTTCCAGTAACAAACGGTGTCAAACAGGGTTGCGTCCTGGTTCCGACGCTCTTCAGCATGGCGTTCTCTGCCATGTTAAATGATGCCATCTGGAATAACAGTGCAGGAATTTGCTTTCGCTATCGAACTGAACGAGGGCTGTTCAGTCGTAGTAGTTTGAAGAGTTTAAAGTCAGAGACCAAACTAAGACGAACATTCGCGACCTCTTATTCGTCGACGATTGTGCACTAAACGCTACCAGTCTGAAAGGCAAGCAGGACAATATGGACCTCATTTCTTTGGCCTGCGATGCGTTCGGTATCACCATCAGCACCGCGAAGGCATTAGTAATGTATCAACCAGCGCCAGGTGTCCCCTACACAGAACCAGTGATCACAGTAAAGATACAAAAACTGAATACTGCCAATAAGTTTGTATATCTCGGCAGCGCACTATCGAAAACTGTGACAATAGACAAGGATGTTACCCTGCGTATTTCTCGCACCAGTGCAGATTTCGGGAGCCTTTGTGCCAACGTCTGAATCAGACGCGGTCTCAGTTTGACAGATAAGTTGGACGCGTACCGCGCAGTGGTTCTACCAAAACTGCTTTGTGCTGCGTCATCCTGGACTGTCTATGCGAGACACGCTTGACAGCTTAATTCTTTTTTCCACCGTTAGTGCCAAAGAAACCTCATGGGAGTGCGTTGGTAGGATCGTGTACCAGACATGGAAATCCTTCAAAAGTCCCGTATGCAAAGCATCCATGCCCTGCTGATTAGGTCAAAACTCGGCTGGACTGACCACATCGTCCGTATGCCAGACAAGCGTCTTCAAAGAGAGTATTCTATTGGGGGCTGTGCGATGGTAAACGTTCAAGCGGAGGGTAGAGAAAGCGCGTCAAGGATCACCTAAGAAACTCTCTCAAGCACTGCAGCATCAATCCTAGCCTCTGGGAGACTACATCACTTGATCGCTCAGCGTGGCACACCCAGATCACTGCTGGCAGCACTAAATATGAAAAAGAAAGAACACCGACGAATTTACAAACGACGAAAGCGGAAGGACAAATCCGAAAACTGTCCTAACCCGAACCCTCTGTACTCCTGCATGCACTGCAATAGATATTTTCTAGCATTAATTGGACTCAGGTTGGCATCTACGAACTCACAATCCAAATTAGACAATCAAAATGTGTTTTTTTTTCTATTTGTTCATCACATTTATTGTTTTTCATGCCATGCTCATCTTCACTTGCGAAGGAGGACTATCATTATCATTCTCTCCAGAACATTGTCTTCCCAAATGAACTACGTGAACCCTTACCTGTCTTGGGCTATGCAGTTTGCATTTTCCAACGACATATTCATGATGTCTTTAACGTCAGTCCATCTTCTTGGTCTGCCTTTCCTCATCCTCCTAAGTACTCTGCCCTCCATTATTTGTCTTTCTAAACAGTTATGACTCTTTATATGACCAAACAGGTGTAGTTTTCTGTTTGCTATTCTGTTTAGTAACCAGCAATCTGGAGTCTTCAATGTGTTTGTAATATTTGAGTTTTTCTTTTTTCCTTCCATGATATTCTAAGTACCTTTCTGTAGCATTTCATCTCAAATGCGTTGATCTTCTTTGCATATGATGGGAATTGAACCAGGTCCGTTCAAGCAGCATCGAATCGCTTCGTAACATAAGTAAACAGGTTTTCCGTACTTTATCAATCACATCCGGTTGGTCAAGTACGGAAAACCTGTTTACTTGTGTTGCGAAGCGATTTGGTACTGCTTGAACGAACCTGGTTCAATTCCCGTCATCAGTATTATTTTCATTTATCTTCATGCTTCCAATTTGAATTTACTTGATCTTCTGTGTTGCTGTTTTACTTAGGGTCCATGTTTCACAGCCGTATGTTGCAACCGGAATAAGTAAAGTTTGTAATATTAGCAGTTTCGTTTCTACGAGTATTTGCTGTTTTCCATATATTTTCAACCGTTTTATTTTACAATATGCCATTACCAATCTCTTCTTTATCTCTGTCAAGCAGGGAATAAGGGACATACATATTAATCTTAAATAAAATTGTATGTGTTAATTCCCTTATAACTATTATCTTTCTAACACAGTCATCATAATCAGGTGCCATGCCGGCTGACGTAGGCGGTTAAGGCTATCCACAGCTCTCTAAGTACAAAAAAGTACATCTAATAAAAAGTACATCTGTGAAGTACGTTTTCTTTTAACCGCGGATATTTGCTCAATTTGGTTCTATCAGAGCTTTGCCCATCACAAAATAATGGCAGTTTTAGTTTTTAAAAAGTCACCACTTCCTCATATTTAATTTCTAACAATATTCTAACAGATAATAATTAAAAAAAAACACATTTCATTGCTACGTGTTTTCTTGTTAAGAAGTGAAGGGATGCTTTTTTTTTGGCTGGTATACCGCGTAATAATTTTATGCTAAAATTGTGTTAAGCCCTTCTCCATAAATCTGGGTATGTATAGATGGGTGTTTCTATATGGTTATATATATATTAGGGCTGTACCGGATTCAAATTATTGAAATCCGGCCGGATCCAGATTTGGCCGGATTTATAAAGTGAAATCCGGCCGGAACCGGAGCCGGATTTACAAATACAAAAATATAAATTAAATAGCGTACTACATCACCTGACTTAGGTGAGTGGAATCACTCGACTGTTCATTACTGCAGTTTATTACGATAGACATGACAATGATGACATATACTCATATTAAATCATTTAAATGTAAAATAATTACATTTACATTAGAATAAGTAATATTAAGTTCCATAAGTTCAAGATGAAACATAATACATAAGCAAATAATGCTAATTTAGTAATTTTAATATTTAGTTTTCAGTTTTTAGTTTCACATTGTTTTCAGTTGGCAAATTGGCAGCTCAGTTACAACTCACAACAACTGTACATTGAACAGATTGAATTTATTGAAATACATTAATTCAGTACTTTCACTATTTCAGTCAGTCAGCCTTCATTATGACTGGAAAGTTGAACTCAGAGTCAAGAAGGGACGAGTTATATTTCAGGAAAATCAACGTCTCCGCATTTTGTGGTACAAGGCTACTACAGTGGTCAGTGATAATGTCTCCTGCAACACTGAACAGCCTTTCCGATGTCAGCAACATACTTTAGACTCAAAATACCATCAGGCGCACACAGCTGCAGGTGATATCCCAAATTTTGGCCTTGTCCCATGCCTGCACAATTGACTGCAGCTTGCTTTGTGCAAACACGGATTCATCAAAGATGTGGTCGCCACGCCAATACACTGGCCTCCGGTGATGCTTTCTTTTCCATCATTCTGTCATAGCTTTTCCTGTGCATCGATCGCAAATGGGTCTACATTGATGATGTTGAGAAGTCTTTGGGACGATCTGATCGTCCACGCGATAACTGTTTGTCACACAACTTACATATTACCTTGGCTGAATCGTCGCCTTTAATCTTGAAGTAATCCTAACCGGCGCTGTATGACTTAGATTTTGATGCCATTTTATTTTATCGGCAAGACCACAGAGATTTACGAAAATACGAAATATTCAAGTCCCACAAACGCATAAAGTAATACACCATTAAAAAACAAAATGTGTGTTTATTTCTTAAAATATTTACAACAGCGAGAAATAGTAAACCAGGAAGTGCTACTTTGCTATTGCCTAAAATTCGGCTTGGCCTTATGAAACAACTACAGAAAATTCACGCGACTAGGCAACACAAATCCGGCCTAAATCCGGCAAAATTGGACCGGAGCCGGAGACGAAGCCGGATTTGTAAAAATGGCCGGATTCCGGATTTACCGGAGCCGAAATCGGGTACACCCCTAATATATATAGATGTGTATATCTAGATGGGTATTTATAGATGTGTATATGTAGATGGGTATTTATAGATGTGTATATGTAGATGGGTATTTATAGATGTATATATCTAGATGGGTATTTATAGATGTATATATCTAGATGGGTATTTATAGATGTGTATATGTAGATGGGTATTTATAGATGTATATATCTAGATGGGTATTTATAGATGTATATATCTAGATGGGTATTTATAGATGTGTATATGTAGATGGGTATTTATAGATGTGTATATGTAGATGGGTATTTATAGATGTATATATCTAGATGGGTATTTATAGATGTGTATATGTAGATGGGTATTTATAGATGTATATATCTAGATGGGTATTTATAGATGTGTATATGTAGATGGGTATTTATAGATGTATATATCTAGATGGGTATTTATAGATGTGTATATCTAGATGGGTATTTATAGATGTATATATCTAGATGGGTATTTATAGATGTGTATATCTAGATGGGTATTTATAGATGTGTATATGTAGATGAGTGTATATATAAATGTGATGTTTTGTCATTCTTTTTGTTTCCAGTGGCTGTCTTGCATCGTTCTCATTTTTTAATAGTTTCTTTAATGTTCGTCTACACAAACATCTGTCTCTAATTTTTGTGTATATAATCTCTGCAGTCTTGCAGATTTGCAATGTCATTATTTATATTGCTTGTTTTACGCTTGTCCAGTATTTTTCCTCAAAAAAACCCTTTGGGTGGAAATGTTTATTCAATTTGTGAATTGTAAGAATTATTTCGTTAATGCATATTGATGAACAGTTTTGCTGCAGTTCAACCAAGTATCCATCGACAATTTTGCACATTGTAAAGATCATATTTGATGAAGAGCTATAAATACACTGGAAGGGAGATGGTTTGAAAAGAAGGGCGGCTGTTTCTCAGCGTTCATTCTCAAACTCTCACTGCATCTCTCTTGCAGCGGACTGCTTTACTAGGCTCTACTAGATTTCCGACAGAATGTCTAGAGAACGGAGATACGTTCTGCCACCGTTTCATTTCCGTCAATGACCAGACACATCCTTTTTTTCAGAGGTTAGTGTGGTTTAAACTTAGTTAAATATAACATAAAATATGTAGCACGAAAAGGCTCAAAAATGTAGAAAATTGATTTCATTGTACCAAGTTTTCTTCATTATGTGCCGTTCGTTTGTCCGACACGAGCAACTAATTTTGAATTTAACTGTAATATGGAATATAAATAATGGTTGTGGGGTGTCAGAGTGTTACTAATAAGTCATACTCGCGCCTGGGATTGTCTTCCACAATCTGAATATGTTTCGGAGAAGGATACGAGACAACGAATAGCTCTTGTCTCTTTTCTAGCCCTTTTTTTAAATTGACCAGTAGCTTGTCTGGGCTTCTCTGCAGCAAATCTGAGTCTGCGATGCCACGTTTGAACTTCTCTGCAGCAGCGATAGCAAACCTGAGTCTGAGATGCCACGTTTGAACTTCTCTGCAGCAAACCTGAGTCTGAGATGCCACGTTTGAACTTCTCTGCAGCAGCGATAGCAAACCTGCGTCTGAGATGCCACGTTTGAACTTCTCTGCAGCAAACCTGAGTCTGAGATGCCACGTTTGAACTTCTCTGCAGCAGCGATAGCAAACCTGCGTCTGAGATGCCACGTTTGAACTTCTCTGCATCAAACCTGAGTCTGAGATGCCACGTTTGAACTTCTCTGCAGCAGCGATAGCAAACCTGAGTTTGAGATGCCACATTTAAACTTCTCTGCCGCAGCGATAGCAAACCTGAGTCTGAGATGCCACGTTTGAACTTCTATTCAGCAAACCTGAGTCTAAAATGCCACGTTTGAACTTCTCTGCAGCGAACCTGGGTGTGAGATGCAACGTTAGAACTTCTCTGCAGCAGCGATAGCACACCTGAGTCTGTGATGCCACGTTTGAACTTCTCTGCAGCAGCGATAGCAAACCTGAGTCTGTGATGCCACGTTTGAACTTCTCTGCAGCAGCGATAGCAAACCTGAGTCTGAATTGCCACGTTTGAACTTCTCTGCAGCAGCGATAGCAAACCTGAGTCTGAGATGCCACGTTTGGACTTCTCTGCAGCAAACCTGAGTCTGCAATGCCACATTTGAACTTCTCTACAGCGAACCTGGGTCTGAGATGCCACGTTTGAACTTCTCTGCAGCAGCGATAGCAAACCTGAGTTTGAGATGCCACATTTAAACTTCTCTGCCGCAGCGATAGCAAACCTGAGTCTGAGATGCCACGTTTGAACTTCTATTCAGCAAACCTGAGTCTAAAATGCCACGTTTGAACTTCTCTGCAGCGAACCTGGGTGTGAGATGCAACGTTAGAACTTCTCTGCAGCAGCGATAGCACACCTGAGTCTGTGATGCCACGTTTGAACTTCTCTGCAGCAGCGATAGCAAACCTGAGTCTGTGATGCCACGTTTGAACTTCTCTGCAGCAGCGATAGCAAACCTGAGTCTGAATTGCCACGTTTGAACTTCTCTGCAGCAGCGATAGCAAACCTGAGTCTGAGATGCCACGTTTGAACTTCTATGCAGCATATCTGAGTCTGCGTTGCCACGTCTGAACTTCTCTGCAGCAAACCTGAGTCTGAGATGCCACGTTTGAACTTCTCTGCATCAACGATAGCAAACCAGAGTCAGATATGCCACGCTTGAATATCTCTGCAGCAAACCTGAGTCTGCGATGCCACGTTTGAACTTCTCTGCACCAGCGATATCAAACCTGAGTCAGCGATGCCACGTATGAACTTCTCTGCAGCAAACCCGAGTCTGCGATGTCACGTTTGAACTTTCCTGCAGCAAACCTGAGTCTGAGATGCCACGTTTGAACTTCTCTGCAGCAGCGATAGCAAACCTGAGTCTGAGATGTCACGTCTGAACTTCTCTGCAGCGACGATAGCAAACCTGAGTCTGTGATGCCACGTTTGAAATTCTATGCAGCAGTGATAACAAACCTGAGTCTGTGATGCCACGTTTTAACTTCTCTGCAGCAAACCTGAGTCTGCGATGTCACGTTTGAACTTCTCTGTAGCAAAGCTGAGTCTGAGATGCCACGTTTGAACTTCTCTGCAGCAAACCTGAGTCTGAGATTCCACGTTTGAACTTCTATGCAGAAAACCTGAGTCTGAGATGCCACGTTTTAACTTCTCTGCAGCAGCGATAGCAAACCTGAGTCTGAGATGCCACGTTTGAACTTCTCTGCAGCAAACCTGAGTCTGATATGCCACGTTTGAACTTCTCTGCAGCAGCGATAGCAAACCTGAGTCTGAGATGCCACGTTTGAACTTCTCTGTAGCAGCCATAGCAAACCTGAGTCTGAGATGCCACGTTTGAACTTCTCTGCTGCAGCGATAGAAAACCTGAGTCTGAGATGCCACGTTTGAACTTCTCTGCAGCAGCGATAGCAAACCTCAGTCTGATATGCCACGTTTGAACTTCTCTGCAGCAGCGATAGCAAACCTGAGTCTGTGATGCAACGTTTGAACTTCTCCGCAACAGCGATAGCATACCTTAGTCTGCGATGCCACGTTTGAATTTCTCTGCAGCAAACCTGAGTCTGAGATGCCACATTTGAACTTCTCTGCAGCAAACCGAGTCTGAGATGCCACGTTAGAACTTCTCTACAGCAGCGATTGCACACCTGAGTCTGTGATGCCACGTTTGAACTTCTCTACAGCAAACCTGAGTCTGAGATGCCACGTTTGAACTTCTCTGCAGCAAACCTGAATCTGAGATGCCACGTTTGAACTTCTCTGCAGCAGCGATAGCAAACCTGAGTCTGAGATGCCACGTTTAAACTTCTCTGCAGCAAACCTGAGTCTGAGATGCCACGTTTGAACTTCTCTGTAGCAAACCTGAGTATGAGATGCCACGTTTGAACTTCTCTGCAGCAAACCTGAGTCTTTGATGACACCTTTGAACTTCTCTGTAGCAAACCTGAGTCTGCGATGCCACGATAGATGTTCTCTGCAGCAGCGATATCAAACCTGAGTCTGCGTTGCGAGTCGGGCTTATCTTGTATCATACTTTCACGTTAATTTATGTCTTTCTGACGTTCTTCTTTTTCAGTGTTAATTCTCAAATTCCAACTGGATCTCTCCTGTAGCAGGACATGGCCCTGCTATATTTCCAGCAGATATAGTCCAGAGAATGGAAATAGTTTTCTTGCAGTTTTATTTACGCCAATTGGCCCGACACATATGAAGTAGAACATTGAAGTTAGGAAGCGATTTCTTAAAACTTGTTTATAAAACGTTTTTCTGCCCCCGCCCTCGAGCTCTAGAAAGCCATTACATAATTCTCCATGCAGCTGCATTGGGGGGGGGGTGCAGTCGGCGATCCATCATGTATTACAGATAATCCGTCCATCAGCATTGTGTGTGTGTCTGTGTGTGTCTGTCTGTGTGTGTCTGTGTGTGTGTGTCTGTGTGTGTGTGTGTCTGTGTGTGTGTGTGTGTCTGTGTGTGTCTGTCTGTGTCTGTGTGTCTGTGTGTGTCTGTGTGTGTGTGTGTGTGTCTGTGTGTGTCTGTGTGTGTCTGTGTGTGTGTGTGTGTGTGTCTGTGTGTGTGTGTGTGTATGCTTATAAATTTAGATTTCATCACTATTTCATCATTATCATCATCAAGTGCTGTCTCCGCAACGAAGGTTGGCTGCAACCAAGGCCGGTCTTAGGCTATTGAAACCTATGCGGCCGCAGTGGGCCCCGCACTTCATAGGCCCATACATTCATATTATAATTTATTTTATTATCCTTTTCCCTACCCAGACTGGGCCGGGCGCAATCCGTTTCTCATTGGGCCCCGCAATTCTTAGGGCCGGTCCTGGCTGCAACATATCTCAAACATCTCCTGTCTCTTGTCTTTGTGGTGCTCTCTGCTAGACTGTAACCTGTCCATCGTGTGATGTTACTCTCCCACTTGTATCTCTGCCTACCTCTTGCTCGCTTCCCTTTGACTTTACCCTCAAGTAAGGTCTTCAATAAGGTGTCATGTCTTTTAATGTGTCCAAAGTATTTTATTTGCCTGATCTTTATTTCTCTTAGTAGTTCCTTCTTCATATTAAGTGTTTTTAGTATCTCTTTATTTGTTTTCTTCTCTTTCCATGATGTTCTCCCTATTCTGCTATATACCCACATATCAGTCATCAATTTTGTCTTCTAATTGTTTATTTAGTGTCCATGTTTCTGAGCCATACATTAATATGGAATAGATGTAGCATTTTATAATTCTCATTTTTAACTTGTTTGTAATTTGTTTAGTTATTAATAATTTCCTCATGTCATTGAATGTACTTTTAGCCATTCCTATTCTCCTTTTAACTTCTGTTTCTCATCTGCCATCATTTGTGACTATGTGTCCAAGATATTGATACTGTTTTACTTGTTGTAGTTTCTCTCCATGTATGTTTATGTTTAGCATCTGTTCTACTGTGTCTTTGCTGATTATTATGGTTTTGGTTTTTTGATATTTATATCCAGTCCATATTCATTACTTGATTTATTTACTTGATTTATTACTTGATTTATTGACATCACTACGTCACTATCTGGTATTTTCTGGTAATTTATTGCTATATTCATTGCAATATTCAGTAGCTTGCGGAGACCGTTTATAAGGTGGAGATGTTAAGGTAATGGGCTAACTCTAAGCATAATAGCTCAATGCCTGCCTAGAGTACATCTCATAGCACGTAGCTCCGTAGCTTCAATCGGTAATCATACAGGATCTATTGACGAGAGTACCCAAGACTTCGTGAGATTGGTGTAAATATCGGAACAGCACATAAAGAGAAACGAAATAGTTATACGAGTGGGCTGATAAATCACAATCGAACTGCATCTGTCGGTCGCTACAGTCTGATAGATTTATTGAGACGGGGACAAGGTTAGCTGTGTAATTTTCCGATGTGCGCTGATCATAACCTGCAGTCATAAGTCATTGCTCTTACAAGCAAGTAGTCATGGTCAGTCATCGAGCCATTGCATTTTGTGACCACAAGGAAAATAACGTAATCATTTTGTCATGGAGATACACTTGATACACATGCAGATACACCTGATACACATGGAGATACACGTGATACACATGCAGATACATTTGATACACATGGGGATACACTTGATACACATGGGGATACACTTGATGCAAATGGAGATACACTTGATACACATGGATATACACTTTATACACACGGAGATACACTTTATACACACGGGGGCACACCTGATACACACCGTGGATACACTTGATACACATGGAGATACACTTGATACACATGGAGATACACATGGAGATATACTTGATACACATGGAGATATACTTGATACACATAGAGATACCCTTGATACATATGGAGATACACGTGATACACACGGGGGCACACTTGATACACATGGAGATACACTTGATACACATGGAGATACACGTGATACACACTTGATATACAACGAGATACACCTGAAAATGTTAAGACATTGCTTCAGCCCCAAATTTCTTCTTCTGGTTCGCAGAACAGGTGGCTTGTATGATACCATGGTTGCTAGTGATCATCTCCGCCTGGTAACTCGGACTGCAGCATCTGTGCTTACTTAGGCAGGACTGTAGTCCAGCTAGACATAGGGGACGGCTCGACCAATCTCAGTTAACGAAGTAACTGGTTCGAAATCTGGTCACGCATCTCGTTAACGACAGATTTGTGAAACTTGCTGTAAATCTGTATAGCCATAGTACCTACTCGAAACACATGGTCGGTTAGCTTTACAATGATATCACAGACTACTGGACTATAGAGCTATCTATATATCTTTCTATCTATACGCTGTGTCCCTTGTTTACCTTACGGCGTAAGGGATGGAAGAGTTCTCTGGAGATGGCCTTCTTTTGTGCTGTTTGTAAGCTTCCTGTGGCTTCTTTGATTTCTGTGATCCATCTTTTACTTGGCTTGCCTCTGATTTTATAGCCATTATGTCTATGTGTCATGACCATCTGTGGCATGCTATCTGTTGGTATTCTGGAAACGTGTGACAACCACTTGATCTGTTGTCTTTTCATGTGTTCTAATACTGGTATTGTTTTGGTTATCTGTATGATGATATCGTTTATAATTCTATCTCTTAATGACACTACGAGTATTCTTCGTAGACATGTCATTTCTGCTGTCACTATTTTTCTTTTGTCTTGTGCTGCCAGTGTCCAGGTTTGGCACTGGTAGCACAGTGATGGAATAATAATAGTCTTGTATAATGCAGCTTTAGTGTCTATGTTTACATTTTTGTTCTTAAAAACTCGTGTCATCTGTCCTAGGATCTGGTATGTTTTATTGTATCTATTTTGTATCTTTTTACTGGTTTTCTCTTCACTCGATATACTAAGTGAATAAGTTAAGATATAAGTAGGTGAACTCATTTACCTGTTTAAGGTGTTTATCATCGATGGAGATAGTGATATTTCTTTCTTTCTTTGCTATTGCCATTATTTCGGTCTCAATATTAATTTTCATGTTGAATTTTTGACATGTTGCGTGGAGTCTATTCATATGTTCTTGCAGTTGTTCTTCTGAAGTCGCTATTAGTACTTGGTCGTCTGCAAAGAGTAGTTCGTTCCATTTGTCTGTTATGTTATCTTCTTCGTTGGTACTTGTTATTTTACAGATGTGGTCCATTTATGTTATAAAAAGTAGAGGGGATAGGACACACGTCTGGCGAACTCTTGATTGAATTTGGAACTTATTGGACACTCCTGCATTTGTTATTACTTCACATTGGCTATTAGCATAAATGCGCTTTCATATATTGATTAAATGTTCTGGTATTCCGTATATTGAGCACCAGAACATTTAATCAATATATGCAAGGGTATTTATATTAATATCCAATGTTAAGTACGAACACATGCAAGAGTGTCCAATAAGTTCAAAATTTTAATTCTATCTCTTAATGACACTCCGAGTATTCTTCGTAGACATGTCATTTCTGCTGACTATGGAGCATTGGTACGAAAAAAAATACAAAATACGTTTTTAACGTTTCAACAGTAACATCTTTTTTTTAAAAAGAACATACAAGACAAACAGCGAACAAACAAAACAATAGTAAACATAATGGCACTATCACAAAAGCATTTTTCTTTTGCTATATATTGCAGTTTGGGTACCCTTAAGCCATTTGCCCTTAATACCTTTCATTCATTTATTTAAATGTTGTTGGTTGAGGCCTTTGTTGTATTGACTTTCTTGTTAATTGCGGGCATGGTTGCTTTATTCCGTTCTCATTCCCCAAATATTTGTTTAATGCGCATCTCTATGACAACACTTGTGTATACGTATGTAATTGTTAACTTGGATGTTTCTAATAATAAGCGTAATTTTGGGAGCTTCCTTGTGACCGTAGCTGGAGCTACGAAATGGCATACTCTTATAGATATTATTAACAGACAAATTGTTTCTCTATCTATAGATATGGAGACCATATAGGAAAACCCGAGTATAATGAACCCGATTCTCTGAACATTTCAAAGATTCAACTAAAGGACATTTACAATTAGGCGATTTTACATTTTCTGGACTGCAGTCGTCTTGACGTTCCTCTTTAGTTTGTGGGTGGTGGCGGGGAAGGGTGAGTAATCGGAATATCCAATATTCAGCTCCCTTGTTGGAATTATTTATTTTTGATGATGTTGTCATCACAATTCTATCTTTTTTTTAAAATTATCTCTGTATTGTTATGTTGATGCTCTAAGTGATTGAATAACAATCGATTTTCTGGCTATGTCACGTTTGGTCGCATGATATACAATAATATGGGAGTACTAGAACGTCTCCGAATGTTAATAATTCTTTAAATCAACCTTTTATTGTTGGTCTTCATTTCTCTCTTGGTGCTTAAATTCTCATGTTGTATTATCTTGCTCATAGCAAATATGGGTTCATTATCATAAACTGCAGAACCATTTTGGTCTTTGTCTTTCAATAAGACCTTACTTGAGAGTAAAGTCGAAGGGAAACTAGCAAGCGGTAGGCAGAGATACAAGTGGGCGAGTAACATCACAAGATGGACAGGTTACAGTCTAGCAGAGTGCACGACACTAAAACAAGGGACAGGGGATGTTGGAGGCCTGTTGCAGGCTACTTTCGTTGCGGAGAGGTCCCTTGATTATGATGACTAGAGATGCTGTTTCAACAGCAATAGTTCTTGCAGGGCCGGTCTTAGGCCATTGCAACCTATGCGGCCGAGGTGGGCCCCGCACTTCATATGCCCATAAATTCATATTAGAATTTATTTTATTTTCCTCTTCCCTACCCAGACTGGGCCCCGCGCAATCCGTTTCGCATTGGGCCTCTCAATTGTTAGGGCCGGCCCTGAGTTCTTGTATTCTTTTTTTTCTCATTACGTGGGCTCTTCCTGTTCTGTGTTGCTTCTCTTGTTAGACATCTAAGTTATCACGTCGGACCTCGCTTACTCATGTGCATATCGACCAGTATATCGGATGCGTACAGACCAGTCGTGACTAGCGCTAAATAGCAAGTGTCATTAGTCACCAAATGCGTTGGAAATGTAGGTAGTGTGGTACCACAAAGTGAATACGAATATAAATGGGCATAAGTTAAAGTTTTACCAAGAGTAAACGGGTAAATTTTTTTTCCGGTCTTCACTGCTCTATAAATAGCACAATGTTTACATTTTTAACTAGCTGATGTCAGTGAATTCCGTAGAACACCAATCAAATAATGAATGCCGTGACGTCACATCTCCCGACGTAGACGATAATTTTTAGACAACTTAACATAAGTAGGTTAAATAACACAATTGCTGCACATGCTAATTCTACTCTAATTTTTAAATACTAATTCTAACCCAAACCCTAATTCTCTCACACGCTGCGCATGTCTAATAACGCTGCAAAGGTTAGGTAATACCTCTCAGTAGAATTAAACTAGAAAAAAAGTTCAAGTGAAGATCCACAAGAAAATTTACCCTAGCAAACACATCATGGAACAGCAACAGAACAAAATGTCGGATGACCATTCGACTAAAACGCCTTTATCAGGACGAAAAGCGAAAAAAAACAACAACAACGATTTTTAAACTTTTGTTTTTGCTTGTTCATTATTTTTCTCCCTGATGACGATTTTATAGTCAAAATGTCATTTTTCCTTTAGGTATTAGGTATGTTGATTATCCTCTTCGCACACCGGACACGTCGATAGGTGCTCAGGTCTCCGCTTCAGTAAATCTCTCAGGGTATAATGGCTGATGGTTCCGGTTCTATGTTGGTTCACTGCTCTTTTTGAAATCGTTGTTAGGGGTTCTCTACGGACCACGCCCATCCTCACTCACAATTCATGCATTCTCGATATTGACTCATGCATCTCAAAATTCTCTGATCGTGAGTACTCACGAAGAGCAATGAGTATGTCTGCTCGGTCCATAGATTGACCGTCTGTTGTGGTGGCGAGGATAGCTAGTTGGTCGGCTCGTTCGTTTCCCTCCACGCCCGCGTGTCTGGGGACAAAAATATACGTGAGTTTTCGTAGTTATTCCCGCGTTTTTGCTCTCTCTAATGACTTCATCCATTCCCTACGTATATCACCTGTTTTTACTTTCTGAATCATATTCAGAGAGTCACTTAGTATGCACGCACGGGAATAGGCTTGCGATTCCAGCCAGTTAAGTGCATGCATTGCTGCGAATACTTCCATTGTTAGGCTGCTTGTTGTTGCAGCAAAGGCATCACTGGCTTCGTGTACTGTTCTTCCTTTTGATCTGGCAGTAAAGGCCCATGCTTTTAGGCCCAAACTAACCTAATATATTGTTTCTGAACAGTGTTGCCACCGCACGCAGATTATGACTTCATACAGCCCGAGTTTCGGCCGTATTTTTCCAGATTGTGGGGTCTATGAAGAAATCTTCCGATGACGATTTACATGTCATTATACTTCAGCATTGGTCTACCTCGAACTCACTGACCTTCAGCAGATTCTTCGAATAGAATATACATGGTTAAAAGTACATTCAATGACATGAACAAAATATTTACATCTAAATAAATTATATACACACTAAAAATGAGAATTATAAAATGTCACATGTATTTTAAATTAATGTATGGCTTAGAAATATGGACAATGAACAAATAACTAGAAGACATAATTTATGCCAATGAGAATTAGATACATAGAAGAATAGGGAGAACGTCATGGAAAGAGAAGAATGCAAGAGGTTCTAACAACATTTGTATGAAAAATAATTATTAAAGAAAATAAAAATCAAACGGCCCTATCGCATATCAGATTCACACCTTCATTTTTTTCTTTTGAATAATTCCCTCGGCTATGTTGTCCGTTTCTTTTAATCATTTGTTAATTTAAATATTAATGTCTTTATGTTTAAAGTTAATTATGTAAAACACAAATCTTCTAACCCTAACCACAACCCTATCCCTAAATAAATTAATATTTAAATTAATAAATGACAAACAGAGACTGACAAACATAGCCAAGGGAAATAATCAAATGAAAAAGATGAAGATAGGCATCTGATTTGGGATTTGACAGATCAAACAAATCAAATATTTTGGACATATTAAAAGGAGCGCGGTAGCCTAGTGGATAGTGAGCTTGCTTTCTATCATCTGGTTACAGCGAGTCAGGTTCAGCGAGTCAGGTTCGAAACCACGTCCGACATAAAAAAAAAAAAATTCTTGTTGTGATTTCTCACTTGACACGACCACTCCTCCAGTCGACTCAGCTGTAAATGAGTACCTGACGCATGAGTTAGGGAAGGTAAAAAAAACAGCATGAAGAGTTTTCTTCCCCAGACGGCAGATGCCATGGGACCCACCTTTACCTTTTATTAAAAGGAATGAAGAGATTACTTGAGAGAGAAATCAAGGGGAGATGAGCAAGAAGTAGGCGGAGATACAAGCGGGAGGAAAATATAACGAGATGGAGATGGACAGGCTAAAATCTATCAGAGTGCACCACCAAAGCAAGAGACAGAGGATGTTGGAGGTCCGCTGTAGTCAACTTTCGTTGCTGAAAATGAAGAATCATAGATATTTAATGCATAGAAGGGAGAAAACCGCTTAAAAATTAAAACCTTTTTCTTTTAAACGGTTAATTCCCCTTAAGCGTATACTATTTCAAATCTAAAGTCCACATCTAGCGGGAGACTATTCCGAAAGAACCGGGTAAACATATAGTGTAAAATATGCTCTGCGTTTAATAAAAATGCTCTAAAATAATAGAGCAATCCAATCGCCAGCGTGTTGCAGAAGAAAGAAAGGGGAGCAAAGAATAGTGATACGATTACCTGCTATGAACGTCGTCAGAGGCGACAAAGGGGTTATGACGGTAGAATTGAATGTGCCGTCCTATAGAAGGCGAAGTCACCCAGAAGCCATACTGAAATCAGATTGTTAAGATGAAAGACGCAGATATTGCAGTAAAGCCTTAAATCAAGACTCAACGCATTCTATTTTCTGAACTACCTCCTGATAATCTGCAGGAGTTTGAGAATGAACGCAGAAGAAGAACAATCAACTCATTCCATAGTCTGAGGATGCTACACAATATTTTTGAACTAAACAGAAATTTGACATCAGAAAATAGGATTAACACTCAGATTTGACATCAGAAGATTGGATTAACACTCAGATTTGACATCAGAAAATGGGATTGACACTCAGATTTGACATAAAAAATGGGATTAACCCTCAGATTTGACATCAGTAAATGGGATTGACACTCAGATTTGACATAAAAAATGGGATTAACACTCAGATTTGACATCAGAAAATGGAATTAACACTCAGATTTGACACCCAAAATGGGATTAACACTCAGATTTGGCACCCGAAAATGGGATTAACCCTCAGATTTGACACCAGAAAATGGGATTAACACTAAGATTTGACATCAGAAAATGGGATTAACCCTCAGATTTGACATCAGAAAATAGGATTAACACTCAGATTGGACATCAGAAAATGAAATTAACCCTCGGATTTGGCATCAGAAAATGGAATTAACCCTCAGATTTGACATCATAAAATGGGATTGACACTCAGATTTGACATCAGAAAATGAAATTAACACTCAGATATGACATCAGAAAATGGAATTAACCATCAGATGTGTTGGCGGAATCCTGAAAGAGAAGAAGGAATTGATATCCTGTGTCGATACCTGTGTCCATCATATTCTTGGTATATCTCTTTATGTGTCAGAGATATGCTAGCTTGCGTTTTTTATAGCTTCGAGGAGCCAGTCTTCTTCTATGTTCTGGTCTTTGCAGACGTGTGAGGTGCTTCGTCTTTCTGTCCATGATATTCTTAGGTTCTTTCTATAACATTTCATTTGGAATGACTTTCTCTAGACGTTGATTACTTAGCAGTAATAAAACAGCAAAGGTAATCATGCACTACTATATTCATGTATACGACTAATGCAGAAGCGAACTCATAAACCGTGACCATCAGAAATATCATACCTACTGGCGTTAAAACATTCTGAATGATTAATTAGACTATTTCGATGTTTTCATTGGGAACTATGATTAAACTATTTCTTTGTTTTAATTGGGAACTATGATTAAACTATTTCGATGTTTTAATTGGGAACTATGATTAAACTATTTCTTTGTTTTAATTGGGAACTATGATTAAACTATTTCTTTGTTTTAATTGGGAACTATGATTAAACTATTTCGATGTTTTAATTGGGAACTATGATTAAACTATTTCTTTGTTTTCATTGGGAACTATGATTAAACTATTTCTTTGTTTTCATTGGGAACTATGATTAAACTATTTCTTTGTTTTCATTGGGAACTATGATTAAACTATTTCGATGTTTTAATTGGGAACTATGATTAAACTATTTCGATGTTTTCATTGGGAACTATGATTATGCTTGGTGTGACAACAAATGAAAATCAAATTAATATTCCCTACCCAATCCCTGGCCCAAACCCAGCACCCCCCTTGGCATATTCCTGAAGTGGTATCAGTGATCCCACTCCAGCAACCTATGCTTATAGCAGCTCATACTCGCTTGTTGTTTCCAGTCACTGGACACATGAGGTATTTCAGTGGGGATATCAGGGTTGCCTGATTTACCTCCCCTTCCTCGTAGCCAGCAACACTCGTTTGGTCAGTGGATGCTTATTTGCTAAGAGGCTTATTCGCAGCTGGCCTTTATAAAGGCTTTTCAACTATCAACCACCTGTGGACGCTCCTGGTATTGGTCGATAGCACCTTCCCCAGAACTCATGAATGCATAATTGAAGTGGGACTCGATTGTTGAAGTGGATTCACACAAATGTACTGCCAAATCGGAGTCAAGGGAAATCATAAAGAAATTTCCCCAAAAGTTGTTGACATTTGCTTTGCGGCTATCCAACCTCTATTTCATGTGCACATATGCCTGTCTCAACAATGGACAATTGTCCGCTGAAATGTAAAGACAATTGTAAAATATTATTATATGCAACACTAAGAAGAACAATAAAGAACGAAGCAATGACAATGGGTATTAACACCAAAAAGAACTACAACAACTTGCAGCGGACCGCACGACATAATGAAACATGACTTATGCTCTTTGTGTCGCCCTTGGCACTAAAAGAGCAAACTAACTATATGCAAAGTAATAGTCTTGTAAAAATACTGTTAAATTACTAGTTTTCAGTGTCAGGTTGTTAACTAAACCAGAGGAGGTTGAGGGTTAGTTACTCTTACTCTTCTACCGATAAGGCGACCTTGGTTTAAGTTGTCACTCGTGATATGCAGAAAGTTCATGTGGGTGCCCCAGTCACAAGGAAAGACAGGCACGGAGGGAAGCAATAATAATACCACTCCTCAAATCAAAACAATAACAACACAGTCTCCAATTACAGGCACATCAAGTTTGTTCTGAGTATGAAACGCTGAGGCAGACATACTGGCCAGAGGAAATCTGGAATCAAAACTCTATGGGACACTGTATGAACTACAAAAGACAGTGAGTTTTATTCAGGAGACAGAATTACAGATATAGACATGTTTCAAGTGAACGAAAGAAGAAGAAAATGTTTCACAAATTGTAAAGCTTTTGTTTTTAATATCACATTTTCTCTGTGTCATACTGTACATTTCTGTGGTAATCGCATCTTTTCGACTTATAATTTTTTTTTCAGACTTGTATACCATATCACTTTGCTATTGCAGGTAGTCTTCGTTGGATATTGTGGTTCAATTCTGTGTTTGTTCGTTCCTTTCATGATAAAAACCTTGAGGTCGAAACGTCGGTCATGTATTATTCAAAGTATAACTGCTATTCAACCCTATGTTTGTCTTTATTTATTTACAATAAAGAGTTGGAGTGATCATTGTTTGGATCATTGATTGAGATAAGTTACCACGTTCTTTGAGCTACACAAAAATTGTTTCACAAGATGTACAAAATTCATGCCACGAGTGACCAAGTGCACACTTTTTGTTTATAATATTCTCACAGTAAAAATATGTTCTCAGTGCCCGAGGGGTGCCAGAAGTGAAAACGACAGTCTTGGTATAGATTAATACACATGCTGACATGTAGACATGCTGACATGTAGACATGCTGACATGTAGACATGCTGACATGTGTACATGCTGACATGTACACATGCTGACATGTAGACATGCTGACATGTACACATGCTGACATGTAGACAAGCTGACATGTACACATGCTGACATGTAGACAAGCTGACATGTAGACATGCTGACATGCAGACATGCTGACATGTAGACATGCTAATGACTGTCACGGAGCAGAGAATAATGACATTTGTGTTACTGCATACCTTCCGTTTAATGTCACTAAAGGGAGACTTTTATTAAATGTGGGAAAAAAAGAGCGCAATCGCCACGGCATGTACAGACTATATTTTTCAGTTTACATCCGTAAGATAATAATTCTTTTCTGCTCGGTTGTAGCATAGCTAGTAAGCCCATCTTGTAAACACAACTCAGTCGAACTTGTTCGTAGTTAGTAGGTCCATCTTGTAAACACAACTCAGTCGAACTTGTTCGTAGTTAGTAGGTCCATCTTGTAAACACAACTCAGTCGAACTTGTTCGTAATTAGTAGATCCACCTTGTAAACACAAAGTCGAAGTTTCTTCTGGTTCCAAAGCCGATCGTCCATGTTGTACTGGAGATTTCTTTTTTCTGTCTGTGTGTGTTGCCTAGAATATCACCAATCAGAAGGTAGCATAAAAGACGAGAACAAACGTTGTTTAATTTTTTGATTTGTTCAATAATTGCTCGATATGTTCAAAACGTTCCCTAATAATAAAAATTCAACATGTCATTTTGTGTCGACAGCCAATGAAAATAACGGAAAAAGTAAAAATGCGTCAATTTGAAAGATAACTGCAGAATCCACATGACTGTATAATCGACGGCGGACTCGAACAGACTAAGGCTTATCGATTTTCACGTTTCTGCTTGCCAATGGTTGCATCTGCGAGAAACAAATCGAACAAAACGCAGACTTTAAACCGGCGTAGAATGGCACTCCAGTAATTATGTTAGTACTTCTGATATGTTTTTACACGGAAGATTCCATGAAATCCCTATATATCCACAGAGGTGAACAGGTCTAGACACTGCCAATGAAGTAGGAAATAATACCCAAATTCAACAAAAATAACGTATGGAAAGGTCAAGAACTCGTAATTTTCAGAAAAATCTGGCAAAATGGACAACGTAAAATCGATGGACACTACCAGCTAGTTAGCATGTGAAAGTCTTGTGACTTAAGAGACACGGCACTAAACATATTTAACATCATGAAGCTAAAGATAGTAACGTCTCAGTAAATGCAACGATGTATGGCTACATTTAGTTGTTTGAATCGACGCAGACGCATTCTGTGCAAACCCATGGGTGTTCGATATCTTTTAGTCACCGACGCACAGTGATGGCTGATAGTCCATACAGATTGCGGGTCAAAACATAAAAACAGAATATCACACGGTCATAGAGAATGCAGCAATTAATTACAATTCGCAAAATCATTTTCCAAATATTGTGCACATATGGCTAGCGGATATTGTGCAAGAAGTACACAGTACACATCGGGGACCACGTAGCACAGTGGTTAGCGCACTGGCTTTGTATATTAGTGGTCTTGGGTTCATTTCCAAGTTGAGGCGGAAATGCTTTTCAGAGCGCAACATGGCTGACGGGTCGACCCAGCCTTAATTGGGTAGCGGATTAATCCAGGAAGTAAAAACTGCGAGGGAGAGGAGGTGGCTACCACCTTCATATAGCAGAGTCACTGTAATGTGAGATCACTAACATATCACACCCCTACGGCATTAATAAATGTTATGGATTAACATTTACACTTTTTAGTTTTCTTTTTCTTCAGCTTTCATTCCCCTCTCCTTTTGGTTCTCTCTTGTAGTAGGACAATGATCATGCAGGGTGTAGTCCAGAGAATGTAAATGTGTTGTGTCGACATTTTATTTGCGGATTAGCGTTCTAATAGATCAGCTTTACAAACTCCACAGCCATTTCATTGTGCATTGGATCGCTGCAGCACTTTTTCAAAGAGTGGTGATATTCAGACGTGGCAGCTAGACTTCTGAATTCACAATCATGCAACCAGACCTTCTACAAGGCTTACCTTTGTCTCTTGTACTTTTCAATGCATAGGCCTATACCGTGAGAATCACAGATGAACAAATAGCTGAAAGAGGAAGAATTATATCATTGGAAGAGGAAGAATTATATCATTAAAAGAGAAAGATTTCTAACATTGGAAGGGGAAGAATTCTATCACACGGCGACTAATTGGATTTAATTATGTAATTGGAAAAATGAATTCTATCATTGGAAATAATTATATAATTGGAAGAGGATCAATTCTATCATTTGGAAGAGAAAGTATTCTATCATTGGAAGAGGAAGATTTCTAACATTGGAAGTGGAAGAATTCTATCACACGGCGACGAGTTTTTAGTTTATCTGCAGAGTAGTGGTAGGGAGAAGGTGGCTTTATAACTTCAGTAACACGCAAAGGATCTTTAAGATACAAAACGAAAACCACAGAATTATTAAAGAAGGTATGAAAACTACACAATCATAGAAATGAAAATCAATGAGTGATTTCTGAAGCTGTTTTGTATATCTGAATCAGTGATGTTAGTGGTTTGCCGTCAGTGGAAGAGAGAAGATATGGAAAACAATGAATCACACAGTATGCAAAATTCAATGTTTAGCTAGTCATTAAATGAACCAAAAATTAAGAAGACCTACAAAAGAGCGACTCAAAAGAAATAGCTTTCTAAACTCCGCAAAACAGTTCCAGAAAACGCTCACTAATACAGATATAAAAAACAGCTGCATACATTTCTCACTAATACAGATATAAAAAATAGCTGCATACATTTCTCACTGAATTTATGGAGCTGTTTTGTAGCTCAGTATTTAGATCAGATAATTTAGTGAGAAATTCAGTGAGGTATATCAAACAAACATTTCTAGATTTATATAGAAATATATTTATATTTATTCTAGATTTATATAGAAATATATTTATATTTATTCTAGATTTATATAGAAATATATTTATATTTATTCTAGATTCCCCTGGATAGAGTCGACATCTTTGATGTCTCCTTATTATTGTTTACTGATCTCAAAAGGTCAAATCTGGACAGATATCTCAAAATATTTCCTTATCGCTTGCATCTCTGCTCATCTCTGGCTCCCCGCACCCTCACATTTTCATTCAATTAAGTTCTTCAAGAACATGTCATACCTTTTACATGTTTTAAAACATATTTTATGAGTTTAATATGTTTTTTACTTCAATATTTTTTTCTTTCATACACAGTGTTATCAGAACCTCTCTTATTTCTTCTCTTTCCATGGTTCTCCCTATTCTTATATGTATCCATATCTAAAAAAAAACACACCATAAATTATGTCTTCCAGTTGTTTATCCATTATCCCTGTTTCTGAATCATACCAGTGCATTAATATATTGTAGATGTGAGTTTACAATTGTCATTGTTTAGTTTGTAATCCGTTTAGATATTAATATTTTACTAATATCATTGAAGGAAAAACTACTAAGAGAAATAAAGATCAGACAAATAAAATACTTTGGACACATTAAAAGACATGACACCTTATTGAAGACATTACTTAAGGGTAAAGACAAAGGGAAGCGAGAAAGAGGTAGGCAGAGATACAAGTGGGAGAGTAACATCAGACGATGGACAATTACAGTTTAGCAGAGTGCACCACCAAGACAAGAGACAGGATGTTGGAAATCCATTGCAGCCAGCCAACCTTCGTTGCGGACACGGCACTAGATGGTGATGATGAATATCATTGAAAGTACAGTACTTTTATCCATTCATATTCTCCTTTTAATTTTATTTGTTACACATTTACCACTAGTTGTGTTTATATGTCGAAGATATTTATAATGATACACATATCCACACATTCATGTATATCAATGTTTATAATGTGTATCTCTCACATATTACTGATTGCCACAAATGAAATACTAGAAAAAATACAATTTTCAATTCATGAATCTCATTGCTTTGTCTATTCTACTCGTATAAACACGAAAACAGTGGACACACAATTATTCAGTTCAGGTGTTTTACAATATTAATCATATGCTATATTCACAACTATTGTGAGACGTTCAATAATATAACGAGACATAAGTATGGGAGCTCATCTTTGTCATAAACAATGTTTTGCATGGAAATGGATAAAAGACACACAGACAATAGAATTATTGATTAGAAATAAATGTGTGATTAGATACATTTTATGCGTATACATATTCTGATGAGAGGCTGGAGAGAAAAGAGATAGAGAGAGAGAGAGAGAGAGAGGGAGGGAATTGTTGAATAAAAACATATAGGTCAGGACATAGATAATAGGAGATAACTGGATAAAAACTGTAACACGACAAGTGATGAAAACGCATAAGTCAGGACACAGGGAAATCCGATGTACAAGAATCAACAACTGACTCCTCATCGAGGCCAGCTCCATGAAGTGCAGATAGGGCTTAGTCGAGCTAACAGAAACTGGAAACTAAGATTGGTCGGGCCGTCCCTGATATCGAACAGGATCATAGTCCTGCTGAAATCATCACGGGTGCCTAAGTCGGAGATATCAGACCGAGAGATACACCAGCAACCGTGGTATCACGCAACACAACTAGACAACATGTCTTGCAACAATAAACAACTGATTGGGATATCTCTTACAACAACAAACAACTGATTGTGATATCTCTTACAACAACAAACAACTGATTGGGATATCTCTTACAACAACAAACAATTGATTGGGATATCTCTTACAACAACAAACAACTGATTGGGATATCTCTTAAAACAACATACAACTGATTGGGATATCTCTTACAACAACAAACAACTGATTGGGATATCTCTTACAAAAACAAACAACTGATTGGGATATCTCTTACAACAACAAATATCGATTGAGAACGTTATACTGCCGTCCAAAAGCACACTTACACCAAATCGGTATCAGGTACTCTACGGCCTGCATCGCGGAGCAGCAACGCAATTCCAGTTAGCGGATCACAGATTGACAATTAGGCACACATGAGCATATCTGTATACAAGACGCCACCAAAGACGGATGTATCGGGCCATTGGCTCAAATAAAACGACGATACAACGCATTTCCATTTTCTGAAGTACTTTCTGCTGGAAGTCTAGTTGGACCATTGTCCTGCTACAAGAGAGATCCAGTGGGAGTTTGAGAGTGAAGGCTGAAGAAGAAGTATACTTAAATGCGCGCAATGAAATAAATGCTAAAAGAGTTAAAACACTCACCGACATAGAACAAAGTACATGTATTCGTATTTATTCTAGAATCTATTATTTATTTTACTTACAAGCACCATGTGAGGTAAAGATCGGCATCAAACGCATTTGCTCTTGTCGTCCAGCCCTTGTTCTGCCCATCTATGCTTTTCTCTTGTCGTCCAGCCCATGTTCTGCCCATTTATGTTTTTCTCTTGTCGTCCAGCCCTTGTTCTGCCCACCTAAATCTTCATCTATGCCTTTTCTCTTGTCGTCCAGCCCATGTTCTGCCCATTTATGCTTTTCTCTTGTCGTCCAGCCCTTGTTCTGACCACCTAAATCTTCATCTATGTTTTTTCTCTTGTCGTCAAGTTCCCTAAAAGTATGACTGTCAAGCTCGTGGCATTTCATTCTACGGCCATATTGAGTAACAGTCACCCATAACTTACAAAATATTTGTATAACCTCTCCTTCAAAAAATATGCCAGAGAAACATAAATCTGCATCTAAATTAAAATCCAACTCTGGCATAGGGAACAACAGTGGTTCCCTCGGAGTCCAATAATAATAATAATAATAATAATAATAATATTAGTAACAATAATAGTAATAGTAATAATAATAATAATACTAATAGTAATAATAATACAAATACTAATAATAATAGTAATAATAATAATAGTACTCTGAACACATACTTAAGGATTGCCTAACATACAAAGAGCAGAGACAGTAGACCTGGCCAGAGGATACAGACTTGAGGCAAAAGCTATGGGGCAGCCGCTCTGACCTGGAGAAGACAGTGGACTTCGCCCTGATGACAGGCCTGGCAATATAACATGACCACAGATGCTAAACGCAGAATAATAGTAAAATAATAATAATAGTAATAGAAATAGTAATAGTAATAGTAATAATAATAATAATACTAATAATAATAATAATAGTAATAGTAAAAATAATAATAATAGTAATAATAATAATAATAATAGTAATAGAAATAGTAATAGTAATAGTAAAAATAATAATAATAGTAATAATAATAATAATAGTAATAGAAATAATAATAATAATAATAATAATAATAGTAAAAATAATAATAATAGTAATAGTAATAGCAATAATAATACAACCAATAATAACAATAACACTTGCAAAAATAATCATAATCAGCATCATCTCACTACTGTTACCATTTTCATTACCACCACAACCATCATCATTATCATTGTAATCATCGTCATCATCATCATCATCATCATCATCATCATCATCATCATCATTATGATAATTATGCAAGAGTTGATTTAACATGTAGTGGCATGCTACCATGCGGAACGCAATCTCTTGTTGTGTTTCATCAACGCACTATTTTGTTGCCTGGAACCGAAAGTGGAGCAAAGAATAGCAACACTCTTACCCACCACTCATACTGTAAGATGCGACTCCAAGGAAATTTTAGGGTTGAGTTGGCTGTCCCATACCATTTAAGTTATAAGTTATCCAGAAGCATACGGAAGTCGGAACTTGTCACGTCAAATGGTGCAGCTATCGCAGAAAAGGTGTAAACCATGACACAAGGCGTTCCCTTCTCCGGACTACATCCTGCGAATCTGCAAGAGTTTGAGAATACTAATAAAAAAAAATAATAAGACCATTAACCCATTAGGGTCATATGAAGGCAACACTGGAGACATCAGCACAAGAAGTCATCCAAACATCTTTATCCCCAGCCATTTCGAATTTGAGAATGAAACCAAAGGAAGACGTTTTATCAATATAGTTAGAAATTATGTAAAAAACAACAACTGATTTCTTGCTAGGAAGAACGTATCACACATTGATAATTAAATTTGTTAACTCCAATATGAAATGTTACAGAAATGTCATAAGAATGTCATGTACAGAAAGACGAACTAACAGAAAGACGAAGAAAGACGAAGAAAGACGGAGAAAGACGAAGAAAGAAAGACGTGCGCTAAAACCTGAACATGGACGACTGGCACGTCAAATCTATTTTTTTAAAAACGCAATCTAACATATTTCGGTCATATGAATGTGATATGTGAAGATGTCAATGTGATATGTGATAACAATGTGATATGTGATGGTAACAATGTGATATGTGATGATGTCAATGTGATATGTGATAACAATGTGATATGTGATGGTAACAATGTGATATGTGATGTCAATGTGATATGTGATAACAATATGATATGTGATGATAGCAATATGATATGTGATGTCAATGTGATATGTGATAACAATATGATATGTGATAACAATATGATATGTGATGGTAACAATGTGATATGTGATGATAGCAATATGATATGTGATGTCAATGTGATATGTGATAACGATGTGATATGTGATGTTAATGTTATATTTGATGTCAATGTGATATGTGATGGTAACAATGTGATATGTGATGATAACAATGTGATATGTGATGGTAACAATGTGATATGTGATGATAACAATGTGATATGTGATAACAATGTGATATGTGATGTTAATGTTATATTTGATGTCAATGTGATATGTGATGGTAACAATGTGATATGTGATGATAACAATGTGATATGTGATGGTAACAATGTGATATGTGATGGTAACAATATGATATGTGATGATGTCAATGTGATACTGAGGAACGATGATACTGAAGAATACATGTACATTCATGTCAGAACTAATTAAATGCAATGTTCAATCAATGATAACCTCTTATGACATTTACATCTACAATCTTGTAATACATCATTAAATACAGTGTTTTATGAATAGCACTCCCATCTGACATTCACCTCTACAATCTTGTTAGAAACACCTAAATACATTTTTGTCATGATTGACACTCTCTTCTGACATTCACTTCTATAATCGTGTCAGAAATCATTAAATACAATGCAATAATGATAATAGCTTGAGAATAATATGTGTAACTCCTGTGGTCAGTGTTAAAAGGATGCACTGAATCTTGACGTAACATGAGCAAACGTTCCGGCGCAGATTTCGGCTTCCAGTCTTGCCTTTGGTAACCTAGCTTTATGATGTTGTACTGCAATCATACAGCTAGATAACCAAAGACAAAAACGGAGCCCTCCCCAACCTACCACCCGCCGGGAACAAAATCTCTGGCTGTTTTCTGTTTTCTTGTACTGTTTCATGCTGAAAATCTTGAATGTTTCTCTAATGTTGTTTTCTGAAATCTCTTAACTGTTCTCAATTGATGTTTTCCTGAAAAATGTTGCCTTTGTACTGCTGCTATTGTGCTGCTGTGGCTATTCTTCTATACATTTTCTGTACAGTAAGATTCTTTTCTTTCTTTCTTTCTTTCTATCTTTCATTCTCATTCTCTCAATTTCTCTCTTTCTGTTTTTCTTTCCTACTTTATATTTACTTTCTTACTTCCTCCCTGCTTATTACTTTCTCCTTTCTTACTTTATTTTATTTGTGCACGATCTTTTCGATATAATCACATTTAATCTGTACTCACATTTAATCTGTACTCACATTTAATCTGTACTCACATTTAATCTGTACTCACATTTAATCTGTACTCACATTTAAGGAAGTAATTCTTCTTCTTCCTCAGGGTTCATTCCCAAACTCCCGCTGGATCTCTTTTGTCGCAGGACTACTAGATTTCCAGCAAGATGTAGTCCAGAGAGTAGAATGCGTTGTGTTTGTTTTATTTGCGCAAATGGCCCGACACATCCGTCTTCGGTGGGAGGAAGCAATTGATATGTAGTTTCTGTTTATAAATTATTGAGGACGCCTGTATATAAGGTATGGATACCTTTTGTACATAAATTATAGGCTAAGTCTGTACATAAATTACAAGCTAAATCGGTACATAAATCACAGGCAAAGTTTGTACATAAATTATGGAACATTTCAGTCAATACTTAAATTAGAATCATCGTATGTGCCTACTTTCAATCAAGGAAACTAGTGGAAATGAAATATATTTCATTTGAATATACTTGGATTTATGTACAGAATTCTAGTAGCCGATGTTGAAATTACCGAAGTCACTCATAGATGTTGTCTTTAAGCTGATGACATTGATGGTGTCTTGAGTTCTAGGCAATGCAGACATCGACCAGGTGCATGATTAGTTGGCGTTAGGACAGAGATTTTTTAACTGCAGTATGCAATGACCAGGTTTTAGAAATGTTGGTTTAGCTGGAATCTGTGTAGCGTTAGATGAGATGTTGGAATGTTTGTAGTGAAATGATTGTAGTGATATGTTTGTAGTGAAATGATTGTAATGACATGCTTGTAGTGAAATGATTGTAGTGACATATTTGTAGTGAAATGATTATAGTGACATGTTTGTAGTGAAATGATTGTAGTGACATGCTTGTAGTGAAATGATTGTAGTGACATGTTTGTAGTGAAATGATTGTAGTGAAATGTTTGTAGTGACATGTTTGTAGTGAAATGACTGTAATGACATGTTTGTAGTGAAATGATTGTAGTACAATGTTTGTAGTGAAATGTTTGTAGTGAAATGATTGTATGACATGTTTGTAGTGAAATGTTTGTAGTGAAATGATTGTAGTGAAATGATTGTAGTGAAATGTTCGCAGTGAAATATTTATAGTGAAATGTTTGTAGTGAAATGTTTGTAGTGAAATGATTGTAGTGACATGTTTGTAGTAAAATATAGTGAAATGATTGTAATGACATGGTTGTAGTGAAATGATTGTAATGACATGTTTGTAGTGAAATGATTGTAGTGACATGTTTGTAGTGAAATGATTGTAGTGACATGTTTGTAGTGAAATGATTGTAGTGAAATGCGTGTACTGAAATATTTGTAGTGAAATGATTGTCATGACATGTTTGTAGTGAAATATTTGTAGTGTAATGTTATAGTGGAATCCAACTCCATGTCAAACATACGTGGCGTGTCCGTGACCATCAAATATACGTGGCGTGTCCATGACCATAAAATATACGTGGCGTGTTCGTAGTCATAAAATATACGTGATTTGTCAGTGACCATAAAATATACGTGGCGTGTTCGTAGTCATAAAATATACGTGATTTGTCCGTGACCATAAAATATACGTGGCGTGTTCGTAGTCATAAAATATACGTGATTTGTCCGTGACCATAAAATATACGTGGCGTGTCCAGGGTCATAAAATATACGTGACTTTGTCCGTGATTATCAAATATACGTGGCGTGCCTGTGACTATCAAATATACGTGGCGTGTCTGTCACTATCAAATATACGTGGCGTGTCTGTAACTACCAAACTTACGTGGCGTGTCTGTGACTATCAAATATACGTGGCGTGTCTGTGACTACCAAACTTACGTGGCGTGTCTGTGACTATCAAATATACGTGGCGTTTCTGTGACTATCAAATATACGTGGCGTGTCTGTGACCATCGACAATATAGAACATGACGGCTAGAATGAAAATCTACCATCTAAAGTGACGCAGATTATAATTTCTTGTTATTTTCATTGGCTGTTGGCACAAAGTATACACGAAGCGAGACCGTCTAGGGTATAGAAGACTTCTGTACAGAATTAATTAGGACTTTATTTATCAATATTATTTTTCATTTTTGTTGTGATTTCGGTGGTCATTATTTCTATGATGTATTAATTTATATTGTAGTGATTTTATTTGATAACTGTTGTATATAAAGGTGACAGCAAGTGCGGCCTTTATCACACAAGCCACTCGAACACTCCATGTAACTCCCTAACGGGAAAAATACAGTATGAAAGGTTTGTTTTTGTTTACTATTTATAGTCGCATGCCAAAAGTAGCCAAGGAGCATCCAAGTATATAAATAGGGACTAATGAAAATCACGATAATAATAAAACGTAACGAATGAAGTTATAATTAATTCTGTGCAGAGATCTTATAGGTCACGATACCAATTGACCAATTTAAATCACGGGAAAAGTGGAATGCGTCACTTTAAATGGATGATCCCCCATGACTGTATAATTGACGAGAGATTCGGCCTGTCATGCATGACAGATCACAGGGACGTTATTCTGTGCTTGTCTTTCTGTCAAATGACAGATGGGAGACTGATTCAGTGATCGAATCACTTTGGTTAAGTGTAATGTACAAATTATTTGTATTTGAAGAATTCGCGAAAAATCTAAAAAATTATTTCGTACTATTTCATAATTTTTTGAAACATACATTTGGGGGTGGGGGAGGTTTATGGGAGAGGGTGGGGAATCTGAATTCGTGATAGTTTGTTACCAAGGAGGAGGGGGAAATACAAAATTGACAAAAAATTGTTGACGTAGATTATTGACAGCTCCTATCTTTTTCTTTCGTGTATTAAAAATGAATAAATATATGTTTTAAAATACGCCGAGTGGTAACATTTACCAATAGAAATATGTCTAAGTAACTACGACAAAACTAAAAAATATGTTCAAATCAATAGATAAATCAGATTAAAAAAACAAACCAAGAGTGAGCAGCTGTGTCAGCGATGATGATAAACCTAAGGTGCTTCAGGCGATCAAACTTTGCATGACGATGATGTCTAAATTATTCAAGTTTGCTGGATTAGAATTTCATCTTTAGGCTTGAGCCTTATTTATTACTCACCCCTGTCCCCTCTTTTCATCAAAATAAATATTTTCATCCAATGTTTGTAAAAAAAAAAAGAAAAAAAAGGATGGGTTACAGAGACGAACATCTGGGGGTTTATTTCCAGGACGATCTGGGGTTATTTCTAAAATTGTGGTAACATTGATCTAAACTACTGATGAACTAGACGTGTTCTGACTATTGTGAAACTTGAGTCTCGTGCTGTGTGTGTTCTTTATTTCTTCGGTGCATCTATTATAGTAAAGTACGTTGCTTTCACCCATAGACGTTACTCTAGTTTTGCTAAACCAGAGCGTTTAACAATAAAAAAAATAGTTTTGTTTATCCAGGCATCACGACCTATGTTTAAGTAATATTCAGAGCGTGACTGGATTACCAGAACAGCGACCTCTGCCATTTTTAATGGTTTAAAACTCTGATATAATGAAATTTGACTAATGTCCGCGATTGAAAGAAGCTCAGATGACCAGAAGGGACTATCCATAAATTACGTCAATAATATATTGACTATACATAAATTTCGTCAAGAATATATTGAGTATCCATACATTTCGTCAAGAATATATTGACTAATCACAAATTACGTCAAGAATATATTGATTATTTACAAATTACGTCAAGAATATATTTGCTATCCATAGTAGATGACATGCCGTTATATTGAGACTCTCTTATAGAAGCTTTGTAGAATGTCATCTATAAAATTATAGACCCCCCTCTGAGTAGAAGGCTCCTTCAATAAGGATTGCACTAAGCCGGAAACTCAAGCCTCCTGGGTATGAAAGAGGACTGAAAAACTGAAAAATCAGCACACTGCACATATGATGTAAGAACTAATCGCTCGCAATTCCTGTGGTTCTTAAACAAACAAAATAAAATCCATCAAATACGTCAAGAATATATTGCTGATATCAAATTTATCAAACGATGCTCACAACTGCACATTCATTTCAATTTCTCTTTGTAATATTCTCGCTACCACAATAAATACAACGACATGTCTAGAACAATTCACAATTGTCAAGTAGGTGACATGCAACATGACGAAATAAGAACATTGCAAGGAGAGTAACAAAAAAAAACCGTTATAATATCAATATGTAGAAAAAGAAAGCACAACAACCCATAGTATAAATCGCTTGTCTACCTCCAGAAAAGCATGATTGAATTAAAGAAAACAACCAATTGAAATGTATAGAATAAATAATAAATGAAAAAATATATGTTTAGTTTTCTATATCAAGTACAGGCATAGATACGTTCAAACAAGAATACATAGAGTACAAATCCTCGGGGTGACGTGGGTACTTTCATTTTTAGCGGACATACAATTTTGTTTTTATGTTGCGACAAGGTTATAGTTGCGTATTATTATAAACTGTACTCCTTAGGTATTTTTTTAATAATATTATTTACGTCTACTTGAGAAACATTTATGTATTTTAGAGTACTATTTAGGTAAAATATTGTTATGGGTCTAAAGTCGAAAGAGTACCTGATAAGGTTTGTTAGCCACAACGTTGTCTATCCTGGTAAGTTAATTATTTCGTTCTTAAATTATGATCATTGCACTCCTGATACATATAATTTCTGATGGTATCGCAGGTGAGTCTATTTCTGCTGGTTTCGTAGGTCAGTATTTCTATTTCTGGTGGTATCGTAGGTCAGTATTTCTGGTGGTATCGTAGGTCAGTATTTATATTTCTGCTGGTTTCGTAGGTCAGTATTTCTGTTTCTGGTGGTATCGTAGGTGAGTATTTATATTTCTGATGGTATCGTAGGTCAGTATTTCTGGTGGTATCATAGTAAGTATTTCTGGTAGTAGTGTAGGTGAGTGCATTTGAGTGTATCATCACAAGATGGCTAACAGTTCCAGTGTTTTGTTGATTAATTAAAAACATTCCTATAAGCGCACAGTAATGCTAATTTATTGCAACGTCGCATTTCAAATCTAGTTCCTTTATTCTGGGCATAGAAAAGGAAGCATTGATTTCATTTGCTCGTGTTGATTCTTGTAAGGAGTTTACAATATCCGCACTATCCATTGCTCTAGCAGCAGACACATTAGCAGCGCAAGAATTTCATATTCCAAGTCGGACCTTTCAACTGCTTCAAGCCAGTGTTCTCAAACGCAATCAATTTGTAGTTTTCTGTTCATGCTCGAGTCACTAAGGATACAGACACGTGTTGCCATCTATGTACTAATCCAGCTCAAGGTTTGGATCACTGTCATAATCACCTTAGTCATGCTGCTTCTTGTTACACACTGATATTTGAGAGTCTTCCCTACAGATTGACATGTGAAGGCTCAAACATCAAGAGATGCATAGAAACCGAACCATCCGTGTTTGTCCTTGTTTCACTGCTAGCGTGTCGTATTAAAGAGATATTTGTCCAGTTTAAGAAAACAGCACAAGGTTGTGAAAATGAGAAGTTGGGGGCAACACGGAGCAATTAAAGAGAAAAAGGAAATAGGTACCCATGATGCTAACATTTTTATACAAATAACTTGTTAGTCTATTGATTATCCATAAATTACGTCAATAATATATTGGCTATCCATAAATTGCGCCAAGAAACAACAAGACGACATTTCGGCAAAAACAGCCTCCATTAGGACAAAAGACAGTAGAAAAACCAAGAATTTTACATCATAACGCACATGTATAATGAGAAGGTTAGGAAGAGAAAAGCGAGGAAGAAATAAGAGATACTAGTAGATATGGGAGAGTACATACGAAGATTGTCAGCAAGGAAGACGAGTCACACAAGATGGGGAAAAAAGCGAAAATAGTGCAGAAGAACAAGTATGACAAACAGATATAGGATGAATAGGAAATGAATCGAAGATGTAAGAACAATGTAACAACAACGTTTTTGTCGTGTTTACTATTGGTAACACTTTCATTTAACTTTTCTTGATATTCGCGGTTGTCCTGTTTTACCCAAGCCCCGCCCCCCCCCTATATTTCTAGCTGATGGGTTATGACTGACACTAGCTGAACTCTTTATACTTTTTAGATATACTTTCTACGGATGTGTCGGGCTATTGACGCAAATAAAACGGCGACTCAACGCAATTCCATTCTGCTGGAAATCTAGCAGGACCATAGTCCTGCTACAATAGAGATCTAGTGGGAGTTTGAGAATGAACGATGAAGAAGAGGCGGGAATAGACTTTGATGCAGGTAGCGCATGTCAATAGGATGCCATTTATGACAGAATTGGGGAGTAGTATGTCTAGTATACGTAAAAACCTCACTGAAAATCGTACGGGTAGGTAGACGAATAAAAGGTAGGCAGTGATATTAGAGGCAATGGAAAGTAGACACATTGATATTGACAGGATATAATCTATCAGAGTGCACCAAGTTAGCAAGAGACAGATGATGTTGGAGGTCTATTGCAGACAAACTACTATGCAGAGACAGAACTTGATGATGGAGAAACACTATCTTGTAGCTTCATTCTCCTGGATATCTGTTGCAGTTACTTTTACTGTCTCTTCATTGTTTAATGTGTAATATTTTCCTTATGACTACTCATGTGTGAATTTCCTTGCTGTATTTTCCCTGTGACTACTCATGTGTGAATTTCATAGTTGTATTTTTCCTATGACTACTCATGTGTGAATTTCCTTGCTGTATTTTTCCTGTGACTACTTATGTGTGAATTTCCTTGCTGTATTTTCCCTGTGACTACTCATGTGTGAATTTCCTTGCTGTATTTTCCCTGTGACTACTCATGTGTGAATTTCCTTGCTGTATTTTCCCTGTGACTACTCATGTGTAAATTTCCTTGCTGTATTTTCCCTGTGACTACTCATGTGCGAATTTCCTTGCTGTATTTTCCCTGTGACTACTCATGTGTGAATTTCCTTGCTATATTTTCCCTGTGACTACTCATGTGTGAATTTCCTTGCTGTATTTTCTCTGTGACTACTCATGTGTGAATTTCCTTGCTGTATTTTCCCTGTGACTACTCATATGTGAATTTCCTTGCTGTATTGTTAGTTTTATGCGGCACTGTTGTGTTGATGGTGCCTGAAAGATGAGAAAAGAATAGCGCCACTGTTTACCTTCCATGCGTGTCGTAATAGGCTTCTAAGAAGGTCTTGAGGTGGAGTTGTCTGTCCCATGCCATATAGGGATAAAGCGACCAAGAGGTCATGCTGAAGTCGGATGTCGAGTCAAAGGCGCAGATATCACAGCCTAGCTGTAATCTATGACGAAATTCCTCTCGTTCTCCGGTCTACATGCTGCTAATCAGAAGGAATTTGAAAAAAAACACGTAAGGTATTTTGTGTGTACGTCAATCTGCATATGTTGAACTGAAAATGTAACATGAATATGATATAAAGTCAGATCACATATCGTCACTTATATCACATATCGTCACTTATATCACATATCGTCACTTATATCACATATCGTCATTTATATCACATATCGTCACTGTGATCACATATCGTCACTCTGATCACATATCGTCACTGAGATCATATGTCGTCACCGAGATCACATATTATCACTGAGATCACATATCACAAAGATGACATTTTGTCACTAGATGACATTTTGTCACTAGGATCACATATCGTCACTCTGATCACATATCGTCACTTATATCACATATCGTCACTTATATCACATATCGTCACTTATATCACATATCGTAACTGTGATCACATATCGTCACTAAGATCACATATCGTCACTAAGATCACATATTGTCACTAAGATCACATATCGCCATTAATATCACATATCGTCACTAAGATCACATATCGTCACATATTAGATTCGATTCGTCTCAATTTCTCAGACTCAGGGCCGTAGAATGCACTCCAATAGGAATGGGACCATTAACTAATTATGAAACCTATAGCTAATACAAATGCTGTGGAAGAGAACAAAATGCACCAAAGAATTCAATCTAGCTTTCTCTTCACAAAAGAATTCAGTCTTACTTTCTCTTCACAAAAGAATTCAGTCTAGCTTTCTCTGCAAAAAAAAAAGAAAAGAATTCAGTCAAGCTTTCTCTGCACCAAAAAAACTTACCAACATGGGTATTGGTCGATCTGTCATCAGATACTTCCGGTTGTAGCGTTTGTGTTTCTAGGGTAGCGATTTTTTTGGGTGAGCTGTTTCTGAGCCGTAACGGTAAAGTTATATGAAGCGTGAATTAATCCCTTGAACTTGCCGCCTGGGTGACGATCAAAGACCTCATCGTCGCTCCGCAACCAGGTTCTATACAAGAGTTTCCCCAAGAAAGCTGGAAATAGAAGTAAAGAGATCAATAAATCATGATGAAAGAAGAACACATCAAACGTTAAAAGTCATTACTTGGCGGCACAGGTAAATGAAGCCACAGAAAGAAAGCAGTCTTACGTTTCGAAATTATTAAGAGTATAAAAAGAGAAGAAATAAGCATAACAGCAAAGAATATGCAGGAGTCTTTTCACAGGATGGACGAAGAAAAGAAAAATCATTGCAGCGTAGCTAGCCAATCGCTATTAAGGTATCCAGAGAAAATAATTGATGTTATTTCTTGAAGCAGACCAACGGATACACGATAAAGAAAAAATGATGAGAGCTTAAAGAACCGGACAAAATTGTAGAGGAAAAATGATATACTCTTATGGGAGCGAATACAAAGTAAATATGATGGCAGACCGAGGAGGCAAATACAAAGTAAATATGATGTCAGACCGAGGAGGCAAATACAAAGTAAATATGATGTCAGACCGAGGAGGCAAATACAAAGTAAATATAATGTCAGACCGAGGAGGCAAATACAAAGTAAATATAATGTCAGACCGAGGAGGCAAATACAAAGTAAATATGATGTCAGACCGAGGAGGCAAATACAAAGTAAATATGATGGCAGAACGAGGAGGCAAATACAAAGTAAATATGATATCAGACCGAGGAGGCAAATACAAAGTAAATATGATGGCATACCGAGAGGCAAATACAAAGTAAATATGATGTCAGACCGAGGAGGCAAATACAAAGTAAATATGATGGCATGCCGAAGAGGCAAATACACATTAAATATGATGGCATACCGAGGAGGCAAATACAAAGTAAATATGATGGCAGACCGAGGAGGCAAATACAATAAAAGACCGAATATGTAGTAACATAGTTTATTCTATGTGCGTGTAAGAGAAAGTAAAGATATATATATATATACTATATTAATGAAAGAGAAAGTAAAGATATCATATGTTCTGTGGTAATGAAAGAAATAAAAATGTCATATTCTCTCTGTTAATGGAAGATAAAGTAAAGATATACGTGGTTGAAGGTTAATTATGGTTAAAGATAAACAGAGATTCTCATTAACTTTGTAACAATTATTTTACAATAAGTACAAAGTTGTGCAGTCATTTGTTGACAACAAGCCGCCCAATTATCCTCACATTTAACGTGTCTCCTAATGATACCACCATTCTTCGATCTTTCTAGAGCTTGAGCTGTGGTTTTTCACTTTCTATAGATATGTGAACTACTGTATATATTTTGTGAATACTTTTCAATGTTTCTTAGAATTGTGAGGACAATGTAATACTTCCAAACTGAAATAAATATTTTATAAAACAATATATATATATATATATATATTGTACAACACTGGTGCTTTATGGTAACGGGTACAGAGCACATTAACACGCTCGGAACACTAATAATGGGTGAAAATTTGTAGAGGAATCCATACATCGACAAGATAATTACAGCAGAACTAGAGAACTGGCAAATTAGATGTCAGATGTATCGTCACTGGATAGATATATTCACACTGAACAGATGTATTCTCACTTGACAGAATATCCACACTGGAAATATATATCCACCATGGACAGATGTATTTTCACTGGATATATATATATATCCACACTGGACATATGTATCCACACTGGACAGATATAAATCCACACTGGAAAGATGTATTCACACTGGACAGATATATCTACACTGGAGAGATCAGAAGACCTCACAACCAACAACTGGTTTGGATACTGAGCTTATATAATTTTTGATTGCCGACGTCCACAGAAGACATATGTGTCCGGCCATTGGCGCAAATAAAACGGCAACAACACATTTCCATTCTGTGGAGTACATCCATTTGGAAATCTTGTAAAATCATCGTCCCACTACACGAGAAATCCAGCGAGAGTTTGAGAATGAACACTGAAGAAAAAGAAAATGGCTGACGGAAATGGCAAGCAGAGAATTTATGGGAATACCCGTAGTGCAGTTCCTATCAAGAATCAACAATATCTAGTTTTAACTAATTATTCTTGTACTTTCAAGCTTTTGCACATGAAATGAGGCAACTGGCAAACTCAAGAACAAAAAGGAATAATTCAATGGCAGAGTATTACTGAAGGAAATAAAAACACGAATAAAAGAATATATACACATACATGGAAGTCTTAGAACAGACAACTTTTCACAAGACCGCATTCTAAAACTGAACAGATCACAGTAAACTATCCAATTCATGTTCACATCATTCTAAAACCGAACAGATCACAGTAAACTATCCAATTCATGTTCACATAGGACACTGTAAACATGTATCTAAAATATAGTCATGCAAACTGACCAATGTATATATCCATCTATGTTCCCTCATCGCCGAATTTACGGTGCATATGGCATAAACCAGAGCTCTCCAGTGGCAGAAACCAGAGCTCTCCAGTGGCAGAAACCAGAGCTCTCCAGTGGCAGAAACCAGAGCTCTCAAGTTCGAGCGATGTACTGCTACTGTGTGTAATTCTTGTATGTTCTGGAGACCCATAGGCATACCCTCTTTAATGATTGTTCTGCAAAGAGTCTCTCTTAGTCTTCCTCATTTTTGTTGTTGCAATCTGGTACCCATTTTAATGCCTGTAGTGGTAGCATGTTTTCATTCATTCTAAGTAAAAATCCGATATTTCCATCGTTTTCTTCTTATTGTTGTAGAAACATATTTGCTGTTTGATGTCTTCTCTTACTTGCTTACTTATTGACCTTACTTATTGACCTTACTTATTGACCTTACTTATTACTTACTTGTGCTAAAAAGGCACACAGACTCCAGAACACATCCTTCAGACATGTCCACACTTTGATGACCTGAGAGTTAAAGCCTAACCACCAAGAAAAATAATAGTGGAAGTGAAACACCAGCAAGGACCTCTTGCTGAGAGCTGAATTAATGGAGGCAACCCAACTACCTGTATGGATTTCCGAGTTTAGGTAACTTATCGTTGGAGATAACAGATATTTGTTATAACTTTCGTTATAACAGAAATTCGTTAGAACAGATAACAATCGTTCAACAGAAATAAGAAGCAGAATAGGCCGGGCAAAAACATCATTTAGTTAAATGAAAAATATATTGTGAAATATGACTTTGTCATTAGAGGTGAGAAAGAGAGTTCTGCAGTGCTATATAATCCCTATACTAACATATGGGTGCGAGTCTTGGACAATAAACAAATTGGAAAGTGGGAAATTAGAGGCAACAGAGATGTGATTCTACAGAAGAATGCTGAGAATAACATGGACTGCCAGAAAAACTAATGTAGAGGTGTTGATAGAGTCAAATGCAAAACGGACCCATCTTTTTTCTGCGTTCAGCATGTGGTCATGCTATACCGTCAGACCTGTCATCAAGACGAAGTCTACTGTCTTCTCCAGGTCAGTGCGGCTGCCCCATAGCTTTTGCCTCCTGTATCCTCTGGCCAGGTCTGCTGTCTTTGCTCTTTGTATGTTGGGCAGTCCTGAAGTATGTGGTCTGGAGTCTGGGTTCCGAATCCACATGGACATTCATCTGTGGACATTCAAACGGACCCTAATCAACAATATAAAAAAAGGAAATCTTCTTTCTTTGGCCACTTCATGAGACAGGCAGGTTTGGAGAACATAGTCACAACAGGCAAAATTGAAGGCAACAGACAGAGGGCGACAACGTGAGAAAATATTAGACAGTTTGACAACCTGGCATGGCAAGGAAACAACAACGACCTTGATACATAATACATAATTGATGCATGGCACCTGATGATGATGATGATCGTTGGAGAAACCACCTCATTAGTGACTGTTGCAAAGGTAGCAGCAAACATCAGGCTCATTGCAGCATCGTATCAATCAATCAATCAATCAATCAATCAATCAATCAATCAATCAATCAATCATTCATTCAATCAATCAATCAATCAATCAATCAGATCACAAGACCTCACAACCAACAACTGTATGGGATCTCATAAAGGTAGCAGCAAACATCAGGCTCACTGCAGCATCGTACAGTGTCACACGAAAGGAAACGGGGTATTATCAATCAATCAATCAATCAATCAATCAATCAATCAATCAATCAATCAATCAATCAATCAATCAATCAATCAATGTTCTCTCCGCTGCTGTACATACGAAATTATTGAAGACACTGCAGTTTGCTCTTGCCAATGCACAAATTTGACGATTGTGCGATTGTGGTGAAGCTTATTGTATTCTATTGTACATTAACTATAAATTAACTATACATTTAATTATACATTAAACGCTACCATCTGTGACTGTCTACAGAACACAACCACCGCGGTCGTGGCAATGCTGGCTTGATGTTGTAGCATTAATTCAATGAGTATTCTGGAAGTAATCTTATGCGATAGAAACGTGCAACTTTAAATTAAACAGAGTGATTTACATGAAATTAAACATGCATGATGTTACGAGCGGTAATTCGCCATTGCGTTGCCAAGGTCGGGTAGGGGAGTAGAAATAGCAACACTGTTGACTGTCCATAAATATTCTAAGAGGCGACTAAAGAGATTCTGGGGTGGGGGGTGACTGTCCCGTCCCAAACAGAGACAAGTTGCCACAGAATTCATGTTGAAGTCGAATGAGTGAGGCCGAACGGAGTAGATATCGTAATTAAGCTGTAAACCATGACACAACGCATTTCGTTCATTGGATTACATCCTGCGAATCCGCTGGAATATGAGACGAACGCAGAAGAAGAAGATCGATAATTAGCTACAGGTACAATTGCGACGGCCTGCTGGAAGATATTCTGAACTACTAAAACATTTATGATTGATCGTCCTACCGATAAGATTCTGAATGGCGGCTTACGCAGACAAAGAGTTGATATAATTGGTATAAACTTATAACAAGTAAAGATCGATTGATACACTTACTATCTATTGATATAAGGAAAGATCGATTGATACACCAACTATCTAGTGATACAAGGAAAGATCGATTGATACACTCACTATTGATATAAGGAAAGATCGATTGAGACACTCACTACCTATTGATACAAGGAAAGATCGATATGATACACTCACTATCTATCTATTGTCATTTCAATATGTTGGGGTGAAAGTTGGAGTTGTCTGGCTTTGATCATTTAGACGGCACAGTTCATGGTCAGCCCATGTGTATCATCAGGGTTTCTTTGATTGTTACCACTCATCTAGTTATTGGTCTTCTTCGTGCATTGTAGCCCGATCTTCTGATTGATTAATTTAACAATAATATCAACGGTGAAAGCGGTGCCATCGTTATCACCGAATTGCATCGCACATTCACAAGCATGGAACGTCGCATCCGCTATGTATGTCGAATCTCCTGCTATACACGACTTTTATATAATACTATTATCCTCTATTATTAGTATGTTTGCCTAATTATGTGATCCCCAGGTCAGCTGTCATGTCTTGCACAAAGTTGATTTTCACCACAACCAATGTTCAGAGCTGTGACACCCCTTTACATGCTGATAGCTAGCACTATTGTCAGGGCACAATGTTCAGAGCTGTGACACACCCTTTAAATGCTGACAGCTAACACTATTGCCAGATTGGGATCTCATCTGTTTTCTCGAACCCATCAAATAGCAGGATGTAATCCAGAGCACGGAATGTGTTGTATCATGGTTTACAGATTTGATGACATATCTACGCCTTTCGACCTGACACATCAGCATGGCTGCTAGTCTTAAGTATGGGTAGATGCCAATAAAGCGCGTCAAAAATATTCGACTCCTTCCCATTGTCAACAACTGACAACAACTGTCAATATTTCAAGGACTTCTCGTTTGTTTAATTATGTCAATCCATTTTAATCTCCTCCACCATTCCTCCCATAATGTGGCCGGTAGAGTGCCAGGTTCGAAACCATGTCTGGGAAAAAAAATTTCCCGGATCGTATTTTCTTACCTGACACGACTGCTATTCCAGTTGACCCAGCGGTAAATGGGTACCTGACGCATGGGCTGGAAAAGGCAAACACAAAAAGGAGGAGAACTGGCTACCACACCTATAAGTTTCTGTGGCTAAGTACGTAAAGAGTTATCTTTTTCTCCGACGGCAGGATGCTACCATGGGACCAACCTTTATAAAAAAAATAAAATTGGCGGCATATCATATACCGGATGTAGATCTACCTTTACCTCCCATAAAAAAATGTCTTTATCAGAAAAAGAATATAAAACTTCATAATTTGTTCTACTTGTTGGGAAAATATTTTCAAATTAAAAAAAAATACAATAATGAAATTGCCCTGTAAAAAAAGAGTATTATTGACGTCAACATTTGTAAAATATTCCTCCCACCCCAACTCCCCCTTGTCAACAATAGTCAAACTTTTTCAGACCTCCACTACCACTAACTTTTGACATATATTATGGACATCGTGGTAACTTTATGGATTTATTTTAGTTAGTTGGAACAAAAGTCATCGTCACTTGTACAGTCGTCACAGTCGTCACTTGTACAGTTATTTGTTCGTGCGTTTTACCGTAAGACGTTCAAAATGTCTGCCCGATCCATCGCTCCACCAACAGCCGTAGCAGCTTGTGCGGTCAAACTATCTGCTCTCTCATTAACCCAGACTCCCGCATGTACTGGCAAAAAAAAAAGGAATTTTCCACACATGAATCACCCAACTCCATTCCCCTTATCCACCAGCTTGATTAGTGGGTATATGGGGAGCTGCTGAAGTTGCTTTTCTTCCGTCTTGTAAATGTAGACAATGCGAAATATCAGCAGTCTGTTGAGTGTAGATTTTGGGAAATATCTGCCGTCTGTTGAACGTAGACAATGTGAAATATCTGCCGCCTGTTGAGTGTACATAGTGTGAAATATATGCCGTCTGTTGAGTGTAGTATTTGTGAAATATTTGCCGTTTATTTAGACAATGAAAATGAGCGGATTTTGTATAAACTATATCAAGGGTAGGGCGGGGCAAGTCTCCCATTGAGAAGAGTCTAGATAACCATCGAGCCAGGTACCAGAAATTACATACCCTTCAACATCTACTGTAGAAAAAAATTAGCCAATATGAATCTAGACCCGCCGAAGACGGATGTGTGGGGCCATTGGCACAAATAAAACGGCGACACAACGCATTTCCATTTTCTGGACTACATCCTCTGGAAATCTAGTAGGACCATGGTCTTGCTATAAGGGAGATCCAATGGGAGTTTGAGAATGAAATCTGAAGAAGAAGAATCTAGCTAAGGTGTTATAATATTGATCAAAAATCAATATGGATCTAGCTAAAGTGTTATAATATATCATCATAAATCAATAACCAAAATAACACTATAGGTACGCACTAGAAGATGTACGTCATGTAGAAAAAACGTACTTACGCAATAAAATGAGACAAGATGTGGATACAACAGAAGGGATATCTACCAGAATTGTGTTGCCATTCAGTGCATTTGTCTACATAACAAACATCCGGAAATCATAAACAATAAGTAAATATACCAAAACACAACTGTTCAACTCCAATGTAATATCCGTATTAACATAAGATTGCCAAAGCTGGAAAATAATGAGCGTACTGGAAAAAAAAATTAAATTCATTTCAAAATAGATAACAGTCTGATAATAAATAGATAATAGTCTTATAAAACTCTTAAATATTGGTGTGGCAGAATTAAGTCAAATAAGCAAGTAAGAGATAACACCAAACATGAATATGTTTCTACAACAATAAGAAGAAAATGATGGTCCTATATGTGATATTTACTTAGAATTAATAAAAATGGACTGCCATTACAATAATTAAAATGGGTACCATATGGCATAACGAACAGAGGGAGACCAAGAGAGACTCTTCGCAGAACAACCATTACAGAGGGTATTAATATGGGCTTCAACAAAATGAAAGAACTACACACAGTGGCATCACATCGCTCGAACTGGAGAGCTCTGGTTACTGCCATATGTACCGTATTCCTCGCCCAAGGATCATAAACTGTTAAAAAATGTAACACAATTTTATTGGAGTTACTTTTATAAAATATATTTGCTGATTGAACATCATTCAACATATCGACTGTGTCTACCTGATCACTAACTTCTCGTGGTTACCTGAATTATACTCACCTCATGATTTGAGGTCATGAAAGCGGTAAGATCAAAACAACATTTTTGGCAATAACTCGTGACAGGTTCATCAAAATCGCGTGAAACTTAATGAACACAAAGTTCTCTGACATATTATTGAATGCATATACAAGATTGACGATTCTTGAATAAATCCAGTTAACAATTCAACGCGCACGTATGGTTAATCTCACGTATGGTTAATCTCACGTATGGTTAATCTCACGTATGGTTAATCTCACGTATGGTTAATCTCACGTATGGTTAATCCCACGTATGGTTAATCCCACGTATGGTTGATCTCACGTAAGGTTAATCTCACGTATGGTTAATCTCACGTATGGTTAATCTCACGTATGGTTAATCTCACGTATGGTTAATCTCACGTATGGTTAATCTCACGTATGGTTAATCTCACGTATGGTTAATCTCACTTCAGAACAACGATACATCATCATTGGGCTTTAATAGACTGTTTATAGACTGGACAATGACAAAGTGTAGTCGCCAGACTGCTTAATGTGGTTAGAAGCACCATTAGTCGCTTTTGGAGGCGATTTAAACAAACTTGCTCAGTGGCAGACCGGCCACTCAGTGGAGGACCTAGAGTCACAACTCCTGCCGAAAACCACTTCATAAAGCTGAGTCACCTCATGAAATGATTTTCATCTGCGTCCTCCACCGTTTACACTCAATGCCAGCAGTTCAACAAAGTTAAGATCAAACGGGACAGCAACCGGCTGAACGACGCTGATCTTTGTGATAGAAGACCCTACAGAGATCATGTTTTTACTGACTGGCACCACCAGAATTGACTGGAGTAGGCAAACCAACATCCTCGATGGACAGTAGGCAAACCAACATCCTCGATGGACAGTAGGCAAACCAACATCCTCGATGGACAGTAGGCAAACCAACATCCTCGATGGACAGTAGGCAAACCAACATCCTCGATGGACAGTAGGCAAACCAACATCCTCGATGGACAGTAGGCAAACCAACATCCTCGATGGACAGTAGGCAAACCAACATCCTCGATGGACAGTAGGCAAACCAACATCCTCGATGGACAGTAGGCAAACCAACATCCTCGATGGACAGTAGGCAAACCAACATCCTCGATGGACAGTAGGCAAACCAACATCCTCGATGGACAGTAGGCAAACCAACATCCTCGATGGACAGTAGGCAAACCAACATCCTCGATGGACAGTAGGCAAACCAACATCCTTGATGGACAGTAGGCAAACCAACATCCTCGATGGACAGTAGGCAAACCAACATCCTCGATGGACAGTAGGCAAACCAACATCCTCGATGGACAGTAGGCAAACCAACATCCTCGATGGACAGTAGGCAAACCAACATCCTCGATGGACAGTAGGCAAACCAACATCCTCGATGGACAGTAGGCAAACCAACATCCTCGATGGACAGTAGGCAAACCAACATCCTCGATGGACAGTAGGCAAACCAACATCCTCGATGGACAGTAGGCAAACCAACATCCTCGATGGACAGTAGGCAAACCAACATCCTCGATGGACCGTTTAGAATGACTGGAGACGAGTTTGTTTTAGTGATGAATAATTTTTGGTGACAGAGAAGAGTTTACCGCAGAGTCAGTGAAAGCTCCGCACAGGACAGCGTAGATGAGGCTCTTCCACAGGGTAGTGGAGATGTACTAATGTAAGGGAGGAGGGCGCGATCAAATCAAGGAAAGAAGTGACCTGGTGCAAATTGTAACGGTAACGGTTGTCCTATGGCAACAACCTGCAGTCGGGGATGAAGATAACTCTTCATGTACTAAGCTGCAGCAATTATTAGGTGAGGTGGCTATTTCCCTTCCTTGCTGTCTTTACCTCACCTAACGCATGCGTTAGGTACTCATTTGCAACTGAGTCGACTGGAGGAGCGGTCGTGTCAAACGAGAAATCGCAACCCAGATTTTTATTTGAGCGTGCGTGGTTTCGAACATGGCTTTTACGTGGTTTGTAACCTGGTTAAAGCAAGGAAACCCACTGTCAACTAGGCTGTCGAGACGCTTGAAGGACGCCTGAATTCCGAACGATACGTCACTGAAATTATTTGTCCCCGAGTCCTTCCAATTTTGGCTTCACCAGGATCGATTTTTCAGCAGGTTAACGTTCAACCTCATATGGCATAACACACCATCCAGTTTCTCGCTGACGACAACTTCCACACCATTAAGTGTCCAGCCATATCATCAGCCATGAGCCCCATAAAACACTTATGAGATGAACTCGAAGGACGACTCTGACAACAAGACGTGGCTCCAGCCAATCTTCAACAGTTGTCTTCAGAAGAGTGGGCAGCCATCTCACAGCAACAGATCAAACGGCTAATCGAATCTACGTTACCGAGAAGTAGCTCTGTGATAGAGGTCAGAGGAGGCCACACGCCTAACTGAAACGAAGGCATCAGTCGCAAAGAATAAATGTCTAAATCAAATTTAATGAATATCATTTCATTGTTCAAGTCTGAAAGGTTCTCATACCAAGGTTAAAACATTAATTCAATAAAAAAAACCATTTTGGTGCACGTTTGAAATTTGGTGTTCATTAGTACTGCCATAATGTTGCGTCTCTGTTGTTAAACAGTATATATTTATAGATAAATACAGTCTCTTGCTTAATTTCACTGTTATGTCCCGGGCCGCGGCGACAACCAATTTGAGAAGCACTGCTGTATAGAACATATCATTCAGGACTTCAATTATTGCCAGACTTCCTAATTGTTTTCCATTCCTGTTGTTTACATCAACACTACGATCTGTCACCGTCACGTATATTTTAAGACAACAAATAACAAGGAAACGTGTGTTGACAGCAATACTTCTTCAAAAGTGCATATATATATATATATATATATATATATATATATATATATCAAAGAGCTTAAAGAACAAACACTTCATTAAATGGCACATTGAAGAGATATAATAACTGATTATGCACATTTAGAATACACATACAAATTGTAATACATTCACAATAAGCACACTTGTTGGTTCTATCAGTGCTGAGTCTCTTTCAGCACTTTTCACGCTAACATTTCGTAACGATGCAAGGCGTACAGTATTGACTTCATTGTATTCGGGTTATCCTATATTAATTCTGTCTCTCTCAACTAAACAGCAAGCCGAATGGCATGAGTACCGCTCATATCACGTAACTCCGTAGCTTCAATCGATATCCCCCAGGGGTCTCAGAAAAAAAAACTTACTTATAATCAAGACTTTGCGAGCGGAACTCGAACACGCGACATCTTGATCACAATGCGAATGACTTAATCACTACGCCAGAAAGATTCACAAATTTTAACAATACAAACTTATGTCAAAGTACTTAAACACTGCATTTCGTCTTCGTTATCAAACCAGTGCTTATTATCGGGAGCGATATAAACAGTCTGCAGCCCGCCACATCCGACTTCCGCAAAGCTTCTGGGTAACTGAAGTCTGTCTTTTAAGTGACATATATTTAGAATGTCACTAAGTCTACATAGCGCAGACCTATGGGGAAGGACATGCAACACTTCCCTCAAAAACTCCTTTATTACTACATGTGTGCGATATTGTAGAGGTCCTATTCTTTATACTCGTGTGCCAGCAACAAATGGGCGGTATCTACATAGGAGTAGATAGTTCCGATGATGTTTCACCGATCAACACAGTTTATCAACTATCCAATCTGCAGACAATTGGAAATTCATGAAGTGACCTGCTAGTACCACCCACAACAAATGTTCATCACACATGTGAAATATACGATATAAAACACAATAGCTAATTGAAAAGCAAGCCTTCGCAATGACGTATTTACTATTCCCATAATTCTCATTGGTCATTATGATAATGTCCGTCTATGTGGTGATGGTTACAGAGCGCGTCTGTAACGGCTAAGGTACAGGATTCGAATCCCTCCACAGGAAGTTGAACACTCGGACCGTTCAGAAAGCAATGTCAAACAACTGAAATTATTTATATTTCCTAGAAAATCACTACAGCCAAAAATTTATGGCTACCTCCAGAGTAGGATATGCTACCAATTTTATATTTTGATAAGTACCGTGTGTGACAGCCAATGAAAATAAAGGGAATTGTGTAATGAGTCACTAAGAAGGCGTGTTGTTCAATTAACCAGTAGGTCTTCTACTATAGACCATGGTTATCAAAACTTGTCGACAGCGAGCACCGCCCACATGTAATTATAACACCGAGGTGCTAGCACATGTCCTTATAAGAGCACCAGCGCATCGTGCTCTGAATCACTTGGTTGAGAAAGACTGATGTAGACGGTCCTGAGCAAATACCACGTGGAGAGAAAGATCAGCATAGGTATGGTGGGTCAGAGTTACACTTTGAGTTGCAGATTATAGCTAGGAATTACAAGATTTGTTTTGTGTGCTTTAGATTAGTGTTGCAGTCTATTTTAAAACACTCGTAATCTCCTTTTTTTAGACAATCAGTGCTCCGTAGTTCTGCAATACCTAAAAATGGTCACTGTCTTTCTTTGCAGGCTACAGGAGCTATTTACGATTTATTTACTTATACCTGGGGATCTCAACTTTTTCAGTCAGCGACACGACCCTTGTGCAATACTGGATGTGCGAGCAGTCAGCGACACGACCCTCGTGCAATACTGGATGTGCGAGCAGTCAGCGACACGACCCTCGTGCAATACTGAATGTGCGAGCAGTCAGCGACACGACCCTCGTGCAATACTGGATGTGCGGGCAGTCAGCGACACGACCCTCGTGCAATACTGAATGTGCGAGCAGTCAGCGACACGACCCTCGTGCAGTACTGAATGTGCGAGCAGTCAGCGACACGACCCTCGTGCAATACTTGATGTGCAAGCATAGAATAATGTCTAGAATAAATAATAATGCCGGAAACGGGATTCGAACCGTATCCACTCAGATGGCACCTACTCGAATCGAAACTCGTTGGAAATAAATATATATTTATATTTTTGGTCATATATAGCTAAGTTCGGTTAATCCATTGGAATATTCCAGAGTGATGGTTACTAAACACAATAACAAAAAGAAAACTACGCCTGTTTGGTCATATAAAGAGACATAACTGTTTAGAAAGACAAATAATGGAGGGAAGAGTACCTGGGAAGAGGAGAAGGGGCAGACCAAGATGGACTGACGACATTAAAGATAACATGAATACATCGCTAGAAAATGCAAGCCACATCGCCCAAGACAGAGAGAGGTTCAGAGAGTTCATTGGCAATACAACGTTCTGGAAGGAATACGTCACATGACATATAGCTAAAGGTCATAACATTCTTCATTACAACTCACAAACTCTCTTCCCCAATATTACAGCGTTAATCGTGGATATCTCTGTCAGTTTGTGCAACACAATTTGAATTGTAAAGGAACTTGTGATAGTTAGAACTCGTCAGCACTGTGTATAGAACTTTACATTACATGTCCATACGAGAGAACCAAGATGATCGCGAGCACTTTGTAACTCATTTTAAACCACATGTTCATACGAGAGCACCACATGTTCATATGAGAACACCACATGTTCATACGAGAACACCACATGTCCATATGAGAACACCACATGTCCATACGAGAGCACCACATGTTCATACGAAAACACCACATGTCCATATGAGAACACCACATGTTCATACGAGAACACCACATGTCCATATGAGAACACCACATGTTCATACGAGAGCACCACATGTTCATATGAGAACACCACATGTTCATACGAGAACACCACATGTTCATATGAGAACACCACATGTTCATATGAGAACACCACATGTCCATACGAGAGCACCACATGTCCATATGAGAACACCACATGTCCATACGAGAGCAACAAGATTATAGCTAGCAACACTCTGAGAACATCTGATATATATATACTCTGACATTTATATTTCAAGCAGTTACCTTCCTGCGCTCCCTTCCTTCATTCATTCATTTTCCTTTTGCGCTGAAGTTAGCGCATAGGGCAGAGGTCAGATCTCTCCAATTCTGTCTGTTCAAAGCTATTCTGTGAAGTTCTTGCAGTTCTTGTTGCTTTCTATACCAATATATATATACACACACACACTTTCTTCAAAGTCTAAGCTGTTGTCAAATCTCAAGTAAACATCAACAAGTGCGACAGACCTGTCTCCATAAAACTATTTCCTTCTAAAAAATGTTGAACTTGTATCATCAAGGAAGTAACGTAATAATGTTCTTCTTATCACTGTTTAACATCCTAGTTTACAGGTCTGCAGCGATGGCATGTCGTTTTATATTTTGTGAGCTTAAGGATCTGCGCATATAGCAATTGGCAGGTAAAATCGTAGTTTGACAGGTCAATACAACTGGTTTCGCGAGCTGTAGATAGCCGACTGGATGTATTCCCCCCCCCATCCCCCACTGAATTTTAAGTGGCGATTCAGACTTTATCTCAAAGATTGGGGGGGGGGGGAGGGGTGTCTGAAAAGTTTGACAAGTGGGAAGGGAGTTGGCAACAGTTGAAGTCAAAAATATTAAATGTAAAATGTTTTTATACGAGCAATATAGCAATTGAAATGGTTGAATATGGAATTATTTTTCTAAATGTTACGCAAACCATACCCTTTTTGTTTTCAAACTGTTTCTGCAAAAAATAATAATAACAATTTTTAGGGGGATGGGGGGGGGGGGAGTACATTTTTGGGGTATATAATTAAGCAGTATTCCTAGATTCTTGACAGTTTGCAAACAAAACAGAGGTAGGAAAAGGGGTCAGAATTTGGCAAAAAATTGCTGACGATATTTATGAACAGCATCTGAGCCATAAGTAGACCCAGCTTAACGTGTACGAAAAGGAACAGAACTAGCATGTAAAAAAGCCAGATTTGAAACAGAATAAAGTGTACACGGTTCTAAACTATTTTGCCTGCTGGCTCCATTAATAAATCATAAAACGAACAGCTGTCATCAGAACATACGCACACATCAATGCAGCCGCAGATTTATCATTTATTTTGAACACACCTTCTGTTGTGCTGTGTAACAGCGTGCTGTGGCAATATCAGATAATGAGATCTGATTTGCTGTTTCAAGGAGTGTCACAACCGTATCGTCAAAGAGATATATTTATTTGATACCAAGATTAATCGCTGTCCTTTCTCATTCAAATATTGTATAATTTGTTTAGTTTAGGCATATTAATCGATGTCTGACTAACTAGGTAAAACTGTTAGTGTTCGGTTTCTTTAAGCACAAATATGAACAGAGCAGGATTTACGTATAAGCTACACAAGCTATAGCTTAGGACCCCCACTTTCCTGAGCAATTGTCATATATACGTAAATATATTGCAACAATATTTGTCCCAATGATGCACGTCCGGAAAGCTTAGGACCTTATCAAGTCTAAATCCGGCCCTGTGTATGAAGAGCATGGGCGCTGATGGTTCTCGTCGCTTACTGGTTATAAATACAGCTTAACCGTTTTACATACCTATCGTTCTGCTTCAGCTTGAAGGTTGCTTTTAACTCGTTTAGTGGGCGTTAGTTGCTAGGTCAATATCGATACAGACAGCAGTAAAAGGGTAAGCAAGTTTGACCATGGTTAGCATTGATGTTTGTTGCTCGTGTGTTGTCAGGACCTGAAGGGGCAGCCAAGAATGCCAAAACTTTTATCTTCCATGCAGATAAAACACCATACCTTGAGGCGACTAAGGAGGTTATGGGGTGGAGTAGACTGGCTCATCCTAAATAAGGCAAAAGTAACCCAGAAGTCATGCTAAAGTCGGAAGTCTCCGGCCGAAACGCGCTTATATTGCAGCAAAGCTGTAAGCCAGAACACATCGCAATCTGTTATCCGGTCTACGCCCTGCTAATATGCAGGAGTTTGAGAACGATTGCAAAAGAAGATAGAAGAAAATACTACTAGACAGCAAACACAAAAATGCGACATTTCTAGTCAGCAATAAACAAAGTAATGTGAAACGTTATCCATGCTTGCACCGACAAATTATAAGCAGGAATTGAAACAATAATGTTTACATCAAATTACAAATCATCATGGGGATAAAAAAAAATAAAGGAAAAAACAAGATATCCGTCCCTTATTCGAAGATATCAATGTACAGATCTCTCGCAGATAATGGAGGCTTTGAAGAAATCATGGGAAAAGATGGATTGGATACAATGGGGAAATATTCTCTTCATCAAAGCAGCTGGATATGAGAGGAAGTACATTTCATATGAAAAGTAACGAAAAACTACATTGGGATTGACATGTTTAAAAAAATAAAAATAGCCCTTTATGGCGAGATACGTTTCTTTCAAACATGGACAGTAGTCTAATTTGGTTATATGGGAGTATTTTACATTAGAACAAATAATGTAGGCCAGGGGTCTGCAACCTTTTTCTAACTGTGTGCCAACTTAAAGTTTCAAATTATTCAGAGTGCCAACATCACATATCATTTTATACAAGTCGAGGCCAGTATTCTTATTTTAGCATAAATTTTATTTTTATATTTTAATTAATTAATATATAGTGATATTGAATAATATGTAAAGTTGTAAACAACATTAAAAGAAATTGAGTTTCTTGAAAGATTAAAGAAAACTTTTTATTATTAATTTATCTTGCTGGTGTGACTCTAATTATACACGTAATCATTTATTTTGGCTGGTGTGACTGATCATACACGTAATCATTTATCTTGGCTGGTATGACTGTGATCATACACGTAATCATTTATCTTGGCTGGTGTGACTCTGATCATACATCGCTTTGCCTGCACCTTGTGTCTACAACTAATGAATATCACTGGGAAAGTCAAATAATGATACTTTAGAAGGATTAATTGCGATCCACAGGACTGTATTATTGAGAGGCTCGGATTAGGGGTCGCAATACCGGACACTTTTACCAAAACCGGTATTTTCGATATTGAAGTGTACGAGTACCGGATTTCCGGTATTTTCAATATTTAGAGAAGCTTTTGTCGAGATTAGAGGTGACAATTTATCATTGAAATAAAAACATTTAGGGAAAAAACCCAGATTTTAATGTTTAATAAGTTTTTAACAATAACAAAAATGCCTAACTTCAGACTTTAATCAAACGAACAAAAATAATATTTTAAACTTTTCAATTTAAATAGTTTTATTAATCAAATATTAAAGTAATTGGTGTTATTATTAACCTGTAGTCAGATTCCGCATTTAGGTTTATTTTGTCAAGCCCCCCCCCCCCAATTCTTTTATTAATATTATTATTACGAGAAAGACTAGTTCAAGTTGAAATAACACTTCAGGAACGAGAAAGACTAGTTCAAGTTGAAATAACACTTCAGGAACGAGAAAGACTAGTTCAAGTTGAAATAACACTTCAGGAACGAGAAAGACTAGTTCAAGTTGAAATAACACTTCAGGAACGAGAAAGACTAGTTCAAGTTGAAATAACACTTCAGGAACGAGAAAGACTAGTTAAAGGTGGAACACCACTTCAGGTACGAGAAAGACTAGTTTGCGGTGAAGAACATTGCAGGAACGAGAAAGACTAGTTCAAGTTGGAAGAACATTTCAGAAACGAGAAAGACTACCGGTAGTTCAAGGTGAAAAACATCTCAGGTACGAGAAAGACTAGTTCAAGGTGGCAAAACATTTTAGGTAGGAGAAACCTTAAGACCGTATTGATACTAAATAAATAATTCCCCAAGTCGACACTCCACTATAATAAGGTTGTGCTCAAACATACAATCAATCCGCACCCACTCACTACACCAAGTCGATAATGTACCGTATAATACACTTGTGCCACAAAATACAATCCGATACCATCCTTTACTGATACGTTGACAAACTATTATAATCCACATGCTCAAACCTATATTTCGTTATAATATAAAATATTTATATAATACTTTATAATATACAAACCTATAATATAGAAGGAATGCTAGGACTCAAGATCAGCGGTAAAATAATAAACAATTTGAGATATGCAGAGGACACTGTTCTTTTAGCAGAAAGTGAACATGAACTACACAGACTAATATATCAAATCGATAAATCAAGCAAAAATATGGACTAGACATTAATATTTAAAAAAAAAAACCCATAATAATCAGCAAAGTCACAGAAGAATAGGTGCTAAACATAAACATGGAAATAAACAACAAGGAAAACATTATCAATATCTAGGACACATAGTCACAAATGATGGCAGACGTGAAACAGAAGTTAAAAAGAGAATAGGAATGGCTAAAAGTACCCTCAATGACATGAGGAAAATAGTAACATCTAAACAAATTACAAACAAGTTAAAAATGAAAATTATAAATTGTTACATCTATTCTATATTAATATATGGATCAGAAACATGGACACTAAATAAACAATGAAAAGACATAATTGATGCCTTTGAAATGTAGATATATAGAAGAATAGGGAAAGATAATAAAACAAACATCATGGAAAGATCATCATGGAAAGATAATAAAACAAACACAGAGGTTTTAACAACACTTAATTTGAAGAAAGAATTATTAAAAGACATAAAATATTTTGAACACATTAAAAGGCATGACACCTTGTTGAAGACTTTACTTGAGGGTGACGTTCAGAGGAGGCGAGCAAGAGGTGGAGAGAGAGAGGTACAAGTGGGATAATAACATCAAAGATGAACATTTTACAGTCTAGCAGAGTGCATCACCAAAACAAGAGGGAATGTTGGAAATCTGTTGTAGCAAATCTTTGTTGCGGAGACGGCACTTGATGATGATATTTCGATATAATCCAATACCTCATGTCATCACAATCTACTGACATTCAATTTCTCAAATCTACAATCCGCTACCATCCTTTAGGTCTACTCCAAGTCACCAATCTACTGTAATCCTCTTGTGCCCAAATCTACAATCCTCTACCATCCATACCACAAGGTGACAATCTACTGTAATTCAATTTCTCAAACTTACAATTTTCTTCCATCTACCATCTTCGAACTTATAATCCTCTGACATCCACTTCCTCAAACTGAAATGAACAAACTGTGTTTTACGTTTATTTCACCATCACACGTCCGGGACGGCTTCTTGTAGTACACCAGAATTTCCACACCCTTAATCTTTCAAAGTACGTGCTAGTATTCCCAGCACCAACATGTTTCTACAGAAGTCAGTTCCCATAACCTAAATCACAACAACGAACAGGAAATTACTCGACTTTCAGCAACATGCTGACTTCAACAAGATTACATAAAGTTTGTGCTTTTTTTTTTAAAGCAGTTCTTCATCGTCTCCCTCTTCCTCCAGCAACGACAAATCATAACGAAGCACCCTAGATGTGTCTTGCTGCTGTGCCGTGATCCACTCTGACACGAAATGCAAGCCAAAATAAATAAACACGCTGTAATAAGCGTACAGTCGCAGAGACTTAATAATTCTGCTCAACGAATAAACACAACTGGAGCTAAATAACGATTCTACTCTAACTTGCTCAATGGATTTTACATATGCCTCAAATCACCTTCCCCTCTTTTTCATTTTCTCACATAAACTTTTTGGAAAACATATAAACTTTGACTGTTCTCTCCATCCGTAATTGTCTACATTATTTGTTCTTAACCTGTGGTCTGAGTAACTTTTTGGTTCACAGTGTACTATCATGAGGCCCGAGAAGGCAAAAATAAATGACATGAAATTTTACATTTACAATGAAAAGTTGCATTAACAAATATAAAGTCATACATTTCGGGTGTCTATAAAGTCACTGGGTGCTCATTAACAGTGTTGGTTATATTAGGTAAGATGAATTATGAGTATATAGTGCAGGTGTTGTGAAATCAATACAAATATATTTTATAGACACCAATGTTTCTGAAGGAAAAACAGCAACAAACCCATAAACCTTCAGGGTTGTACGGTGCCACTCAGGAAACATAAACACAAACATTATATCCTCATGCCTCTCTGTTATCAGTTCTTTGTTTGAGTGTGGAGAGTCTTAATCATGCCCAGTCTTTAATATTATCAATAAATACTTCCTTCTTAGCACCCCTTCTTCTTCCACCTCAACTGTTCCCTGCAAGATATTTTGTGTGAAGCTTCACCACTGCCATGAGATGTTCTTGTTTGTCTGCAAGATTATTTATTATGCTACTCACGTATAGTCGTCTTATATTCTGTATTCCTGTATTGTACCTTATATTCTGTATTCTTGTATTGTACCTTATATTCTGTACAATGGATACGTAATATTCGTCTATAGCAGTGTTTCCCAACGTGGGGCCCACACTCCACAGAGGGAGAATTTCCCAACGTGGGGCCCACACCCCACAGAGGGAGAATTACCCAACGTGGGGCCCACACTCCACAGAGGGAGAATTTCCCAACGTGGGGCCCACACCCCACAGAGGGACACTTTGATTGTCTAGAGAGGCAATTCGAAAAGAAAATTATTTTGTACTTGAATTTTAGTTATCTATTATATGTTTAGAAAATGTACTTGATTGAAAAAAAATAATTTAAAGTGATTTATTTATAAAACCTAAGTCTTGTGTTCTGAATAAAATGTAATTAGGCTTCATTTAGGGAATAATTCAAATTTTAATATAAACAATATGCATATGTTACATAGGGGCATCAGAATCAAAGAAAAACACGTGGGGCATGGTTTAAAAAAAAGGTTGGGAAACAATAGTCTTTAGATTTTATTTTCAACCGCTCTATTCTCCTCTCCATTTCCACTGTAATTGTGAAGCTCACATTCGTACACACGAATAGGTCTAAAGGAACAGCTACATCAAATGGACATCTGCGACTCAGATCTAGACTTTGCTGTTTGCAGAATTGCGCCAGCAAGTGTTGGCAAAGTCCGAAATAGGAATAAAGAATAGCGACAATGCTACCTGCCATGAATGTCGTAAGGAGGTATAAGGAAGTTTTGGTGATGAAGATAACACATTAAGGAAAAACATAACAGTAATGACAGTTACGGTATTTTAAACGAAAAACTATTAATATTTAACTATAAACAAATCACAAACAATGACAATGATAAAATGCTACATCAACTCAACATTAGTGTATGGCTCAGAAACATGGATAATAAACGAACTGCTAGAAGACATAAATGATGTCTTTGAGATGTTGATATATTAAACCAGTCGAGGGTGGAGCATTGGCACACAGATATGCATTCAAAAAAATATGAATGGGGTCTTGAGAAGCTGGCTTCTTCTTTTTCAGTGTTCATTCTCAACCTCCCGCAGAATCTCTCTTGCAGCAGGACCTAAAACTCCAGCTGGATCTCTCTTGCAACAGGACCTAAAACTCTAGCTGGATCTCTCTTGCAGCAGGACAATAGCCCTACTACATTTCCAGAAAGATTCAGTCCAGAGAATGGAAATGTGTTGTATGGCCGTTTTATTTGTGCCAGTTATCCGAAACATCCGACTTTGGCGGAAGGAACTTTAAAATAAAACAGCATTATCAAAAACACAAGACTTGATGAGTAAGCATTATAAAAAACACCAAACTTGATGTGTAAGCATTATCAAAAACACCAAACTTGATGTGTAAGTATTATCAAAAACACCAAACTTGATGTGTAAGCATTATCAAAAACACCAAACTTGATGTGTGGGCATGTTAAACTGTGAACGAGAAGAATGTGGATACATAGAAGAATATGGATAATTTCATGGAAATGTGGATACATAGAGGTATAGGAAGAATTTCATGGAGAGAGAAGAATGTGGATACATAGAAGAATAGGAAGAATTTCACGAAGAGAGAAGAAAACAGAAAGGTTTTGATAACACTTCGTTTGAAAAAGTGCTAACGGAAAATAGAAATAAAACAAATACAATTTTGTGGACATATTAAAAGACATGACACATTGTTGAAGACAAAAATTGAAGGTGGATTTGAGGGCAGGCAAGCAAGAAGTAGGTAGAGATGGAAGTAAACATCACGAGATGGGTAGGATACAATACAACAAATTGCACAATCAAGGCAAGAGATATGGAGGGATGATGAAATTCCGTTGCAGCCAACCTTCGTAGCGGAGACGGCATTTGATGATAATAAACGAAATGCTAGAACCCCTGCTGTTTACAGCTACAGTGCAATAACTTGGTTACATTTATGTAATAGCGCATCAGTTGGAGTGCTGAAGTAATAACAACATAAACATATGGTAATTTAACGTGGCATGACCGTTGACAATACAGGGCGCACTGGCTAATGGAAAAAATACTTCTTAGTGACTCAGATAACTATTTCCGTGATTGTCATTTGTCATTATTGAACAACGAAATAGAGGCCAAGATAGACAAAGCATAGTTAGTGTCTTTTAGGGATGTAGGGAGTTCTTCCAATAACAGTTGAACGACACTATCCAGGAAGTCAGAAATGCGTGCCATGTCATGAACATGTTGAGACAAACATGATGGAATATCTTGTGAATCTCTGTTAAAATATGCATATACGTTGTTTTTAAACTTTGAGTATACTTTGTGACAGCCAATGAAAATAAAGAAAATAGTCAAATTAGTCATAGTAGAAGACTTGTTTTTTCCATTATCCAATAGATCTTACAAATCCGAAGGTCACGATATGATAATTAGTAACTGTAAACTGTTATGTAAACAAACAAAAACCAACATAGTAAGCTATCGCGTACCAAGCAAACACATGACATGTTTACTCGGCGTATGACCATAGACAGCTTATTTAATAATCTGTAGCTTTTCTGGAAGTCTAGAATCTGGTACTAGCAGGCTTGGAAAACATATTATGACATGGCTGAGAAAACAAACGGGTTGTATTGATAGATGGATGAGATTTTCTTGTGAGAAGATATTCAGGAATAGTTAGATTTTCTGAAAATGATATATATATGTTTCGTTAAACCTTTTCAATGGTTTATATTTCGGTCTGCATCACGTTGCAGAGATCGGATGTGTTGGACACTTATTGCAGCAGTGCTGGAAACTAAAAGGGATTTACGTTCAAACGACAGACCACAGTTTCCGATACAAAGAGTATGATTCTTTTATTTTCTCTTTATATCCCTCTATGTCTTGCAGCGTCAGGGGTAGAAGAATTCTCTAGAGATGACCTCTATGTCTTGCAGCGTCAGGGGTAGAAGAATTCTCTAGAGATGACCTCTATGTCTTGCAGCGTCAGGGGTAGAAGAATTCTCTAGAGATGACCTCTATGTCTTGCAGCGTCAGGGGTAGAAGAATTCTCTAGAGATGACCTCTATGTCTTGCAGCGTCAGTGGTAGAAGAATTCTCTAGAGATGGTCTCTATGTCTTGCAGCGTCAGGGGTAGAAGAATTCTCTAGAGATGACCTCTATGTCTTGCAGCGTCAGTGGTAGAAGAATTCTCTAGAGATGACCTCTATGTCTTGCAGCGTCAGGGGTAGACGAATTCTCTAGAGATGGTCTCTATGCCTTGCAGCGTCAGTGGTAGAAGAATTCTCTATAGATGGCCTCTATGCTTTGTAGCGTCAGGGGTATAAGAGTTCTCTGGAGACGGCATTGCCTTCTTAGACCTCTCCATGTTTTCTACGAGCGTTTCAATTCTACACTGTTAGTTTGCTAGACCAGACATAATGTCGTTTCAGAGTCTTCGAATGATTAAACAGTGCTCTAATCTATCCCATTCCGAGAAAGAAATCACGTATTCTATTGAGAAAGCACTGAAACACAATCACATTCAGAAAAGAAATTGCTACTCTACCGAAGATCAGGCAACCTACCTCTCTCAAGAGATTGAGGACGCCTTTAAAGATAAGAAACTGGTACTAGCAGCATGGATAGACCTCAGGAAAGCATTTGACAAGGTTTGGAAAGAAGGACTCTTAAAGATATTGCGAAATTGCAGGGTTAGCTCAAGAATGTACAAATGAGTAAAAGCATACCTGCATAATAGAAGAGTCAGGGTACAATTGGATGGTCGCAAGAGCAAGAAAGTTCTACTGTGTAACAGTCCCATTCCTGTACAATAGTTCATTAAATTTGTGTTCGAGAGTTTTGATAAGAGTTGGAATTAACTAGCTTTCTCAGTTAGTTCTGCAGTTAGTTAATTTAATTAGCTATATAGTTAATTTGTTAATTTTTTAGCTTATTAGTTGTATATTTAATTAGTTAATTATATTGCGAATTAGTTATATATTTACTTAATCGGATGTGCTGGGCATACAAGGCGCATAACGGTGGCACAACGTAATCACGCTCCCGGCGGAAATAGCACGGATATCCGTGATGTGATAGCGAATGGAGCGAACGCAAAACAAACTAATGCACAAATGTTGAGTAAATAGTGACATATTATGAACAGGTATTGTATAATACTTTTCTCTGGAATTATTCTCAGCATATCTAATTGAAACTTTGATTCTATATTGGGAACCCTGACACATTTCACAATAAGAATAACACATTTTGTACTATCTCAAAAACATTAGATAATAGTTGGAATAATCATTTAACTAAAAACAGTTAATGTAAAAAAAAAACTGTCAAATACTGCATGTTTCCCATTAAGGAGTTGCAGGGAGGGATTTTGTAGCTGTGCGATAAAGGCCGATGCTCGTGCTGTTGCCACGTCATGTACAGTGTGGGTTTTTTAATTTATACTCCGACAGGAAAAAAACCTAGTCCTTGCCGGGGAACGAGTTCTAGACCTTACTAGTGTGAGAACAACTATCTAACCCTTACTACATAGTAAAGAGATGTATAACTTTATTAAGCACAAACCTTGCATGTATCCTCATTGCTTTCAGGTCTAGAAAAAGCGCACACTCTCAAAATAACAGTAGAATTAATGTTTCATTGTGAAATCAATGAATGTTGACAATTGCAGAAAATTAATACATGTTAATAGAAAAATATCGTGTTTCAAATTCAGCATGTTTTTAGTTACTGATTAAGCAGGCCATGGCTCATGTCCTTTGATTCAGACATTATATTGCTAGGAAGAATATGTTTTTAGTAGATTATACATAAATAGAAACGTGACCAGTTAAAAACTGAATTAGGCCTTAAGTTGTCCCAAACATCTGGCAACCCTGGAGTGAAACACCTGTACATAGTTCATAGTCGCAAGCTTGATAATGAGATTACAAGAGACGCCACTTATTTATATTTTCAAACTCCTCAGGGCTGACATACAGCTCTCTGTAGATGTCTGACTCTGTGTGCCGATGCTTCGCCTTCATCTTGTTTAGTATATCCACATCTCAAAGACATCAGTTGTTGATATTTTAGGATATGACTGACATCAGGCAGAGTTATTGGGGTGAAAAGTGAGAAAAAGTTTGACTTTGTCCAAAGTGGAAATCCTCCCAGTGTTCAAGAGGACATCCAATCGGGAGAGGCTGCACACTTGAAACAGGGCGGACAAGAGGACCCTGTCGGGGTATAGGTGACAGCGAAAGAAATCCACTATCTCACTCATCGAGAAATATCTCCTGACTACTACACAGACGCAGGAAGCGAAGAAATTGACACAATGGAAGGGAATCGTGACAGGCAGAGGAATGAGAGGAGGTGTAGAGGAGAAAGTTATGGGCATCAGTCGGTTTGTAGTGTATGAATGTATTAAGATAGGAAGGTTGAATAGTGATGGATATGTCCAGAAATTTCTTATGGGAGGTAGAGATCTCGGATGTGAACTTGATCGTCGGGTTAAAGTTGTCGAAGAAACGTTAAAGATCAGCATCAGATATGCCAGTGATGCCGATCCCATCAATATATCCATGGATCTCTACTAGGAAGGGCTAACCCTGGTGCTCAAGGTGACCTATAAACAAGCAAACATAGTTGGGTGGGAAGCCTCTACCGCCTTGATACCCTCGTCAACACTAGGAGGTCTTACACTTCGGACAGGATCGAACTTGTTCTCTTTTCACCCCCATAGCTCTGCTGTTCGTCATGTCCTACTCCGACACATCCTTCTTCTCCAGTCGGATCCCAGGAGATGGGAAGTGTTCTGAGACTACCCTCTGGTTGTTTACAGACAACTTAAGCAACAGACGTTTCTAATAATTTTGGCACCATCAGCTCCAAACGTAAATGTTACATCTGCGCCTATGTGACCCTGTCTATCAATATCCCCAAAGACACCTTAACCACCGAAGAGACTGTCTCACGTGTGGCCCAGACGGAGATGGATAGATGACATCTGAGAAATATTGAAACAACAATGCTGCACTATGCCAGTGACATCACAGCAAAAGAAAGAAGACTTCGGCTCCAAATGATGCCTAGGCAAATATAGATAGGACAAGCAAAGAGAAGACATGACAAATGTTCAACATTTCTACAGAGTTGTCCACTGTACATTACAATAAGAAAACTACAGTTATCTTAAACAACACTGAGAGACAATCTCTACGGCTTTGCTTCGAGAGACCGATGACCACATTTCAGCGCAATGAAGAAATCCCGACCAATGTACGAGTCACAAGATAGAACGAAGGAGAAGTAGTTACTACTGTATACTTTTTTTTAAGTCGCTAGCAAAAATGAGAAAAACATGTTTTGTTTACTTTAAAGGCGCATATATAAAATTGTACCTAATATTGTGTTTCTTGAAGTTCAAAATTCCAGAGCAAATTAAAAATAGTTAAGAACAGCATAAGACATAAAAAGAAACCTAAATTTGGAGCGAAAGTAGGAAAATAGTGTAAAAAGTAAGTAAGTTAAATCAGAAACTATAAACAGCCTAAAAAACAACAAAAAAACAACACGGTGAACTAATGAGGACAACGGCTTTGCCATTTCGAAAGGTAAATCTATTTGAGAACTGAAAAATTCGACACCATGTTTCCCTCTTCTGAAATTATCTTCTTCACCGAGTGCAGTGTTTTTTTTTCTTTGTGCATGGTTTTCACTGGTACGTTACCAGGGCTCTGGATATTAAGACTGCCGCCTTCCAGGCATGTCAAAAGAGACGAATAAGAAGGCTGGTTGATAAGTTAATTAATTATGTAGTTTATTATATATTTAAAGAGCTATAAATATATATGTTGTTATATATTAAATTAATTATTTATAAAGTGATTTATATATTAAATTAATTATTTATAAAGTGATTTATATATTAAATTAATTATTTATAAAATGATTTATATATTTAATTAATTATTTATAAATTGATATATTTAATTATTTATTTATAAAGTGATTTATACATTTAGTTAATTATGCAATTAGTTATAATATTTTACAATTATTAGTTAAATAGTTAGGGGAATCGGGTTTTCAGTTGTTAGTGAACTGCCTTTCTGTTCAAGTGATCTGAGGTTCAATTTTCTAGGTTGACTACATCATTCTTAGGTAGTTGGCCGTGAAATATATGCCTTAATCGCGTGGACAACAACAAGAGTATTTAGTTAGTTATACAATTTATTTCATTAGTTCTGCAGTTAGTTAATTTAATTAGCTATATAGTTAATTTGTTAATTTTGTAGCTTATTAGTTGTATATTTAATTAGTTAATTATATTGCGAATTAGTTATATATTTACTTAATTATGTAGTAAATGAGTTATATATTAAACTAATTAGTTATATAGCTAGTTAAAAATTAATTAGCTTATTTTGTAGTTAGTTACATTGTATATTAGCTTGTTATAAAGCTATTCAGTTATATATTTAATTAGCTAGTTATATAGTTAGTTATTTTAATTGGTTAGTTATTTTGTTAATTAGTATTTAACTAGCTAGTTATTTAGCTTGCAAGAAGAAATTAGTCTCTGGTATGGGGGGGGGCGCTATCAGCGACTAATTTCTTCTTTTTTTCATATTCTCTTCCCTCCGTCTTGACATTACTCATTGTTGCCCCCCCCCCCCAACTCTGCTATTACACCTATCATGTTGGCGGACACTGGATATATTACTTACTACTTTATCACCAATGGACACTGTCTATTGATCTCTGTCTATTTCTGTCTTCCAATAGTGCGAAAATGTGTGCTCAATTATTGAACGTACTCTATTTTTCATTTATTAGAAATGACGTCGTAACTACACTTGATCTTGTTTTTTGGTGTTTTTATTCGCTTTCCAGTCATTCTATTTGTCAGTATTTTTATGATTTTATGAGTTTTAGTGTTGTTTCTTGAAAAAAAAGGTCCCGGTTGGACCGCAACGTAGAAAATTGTCCTTTTTATATATTTTATTGTTACTTTCTGGCAAGTGTGAATGCGATCAACAATCATTCACATGGGGAAAGACTATAGACAATATACAATTATTATTATTTTAATAGTTATGATTAATTTCGTAGTTATTGTTATTATTAAATTATTTGTATGTGTTATAATTATTGTGTTAGTAATTGTTATTATGATTATTTTAGTAACATTTTTATTGTATTTTATTAGTTATTATTTTTTATGCAGTAATTATTATTATGATATTAGAAATAATTGTTATTATTATTTATTTAATATTAGTTGTTAATATTATTTCAGCAGCAATTGCTATTGTTGTTATTTTATTAGTAATTATGATGATTATTATTTTAGTAGTAACTATTATCATTATTATTATTATTATAGTAGTATTGCTACTATTACTATAATTTATAATTATTGCAGTAAAAATTGTTATTATTATTGCAGTTGTAATTATTATTATTATTATTATTATTGCTGTAATTGTTATTATTTAAACTTTTGAAAAAATAATTCGACAAGAATGGTAGCGATATAAAGAGTAAAGTTTCAATATTTCACGTCATGAGGGGTTTACCGTGTCAAGCCGGAGTTTCTAATTGACCAATGGCATAGCTAGGGATGATATCAGCATCAGGCCTGGATATCTTCTTCTTCAACGTTCATTCTCAAACTCCCGCTGGATTTCTCTTGTAGCAGAACAATGTTCCTACTATATTTCTAGAAGGATGTAGTCCAGTGAAAGGAAATGGGTCGTGTCGCCGTTTTATTTGCGTCAATGGCCTGCCACGCCCGTCTTCGGCGGAAGGCCTGGATATAAAGAATAAAAAGGACTAATACCTACAGCCCTATCAGGTTTTAAGTGTCATTTAGAATAATATGTATACGTCAAACGTTTCATTTGAAATAACTACTTTGATACAAAATGTGGGAGGGGCCTCCATAAATTACGTCAACAATTACGCGAAGGGAAGGGGGTCTGAACATATTTGACATTTTTAGACAAAGGGTAGGGATGTCGTTTGACAAAAGTTGACGTAACCAATATTTTAAAAAAAATATACTATTTAAATGATTTCTTCTTCTTCATCATCGTTCATTCTCAAACTCCCGCTTCTAGTAGGTCAATTGTCCTACTAGACTTTCAGCAGGATGTTGTCCAGCGAATGAAAATGAGTTGTGTCGCCGTTTAATTGCGCCAATGGCTCGACTCATCCATCTTTGGAGGAAATTAAATGATCTGATCCTTAAAATTTTTATGAAATTGTGAGACATAACATAAATTTGTTGGTACTTTTTCTGCAAATTCTGTGTTGAAATAGGGGGGGGGGGTGCTTTATGACAAAATTAAACGGGGGATGGGGGGGGTGTAGGAGTAAAGAAGTTTCCTGAATGCTTGACAGTTGTGGACAAGACGAAGGGGGTCAAAAATTGATCAAATTATACACAGCCGCTAAATGCCTATGTAACGGAAGGGAATGAATCTCAGAGATGAAGTGAATAATTTGTGATCTGAAATGGCAAGTCTACAGTTGATATGTGTATGTACACTGACGTTCTACTGCAGAAACTGAGGTTTGCTTGATGTACTTGATATGTGTATGTACACTGACGTTCTACTGCAGAAACTGAGGTTTGCTTGATGTACTTGATATGTGTATGTACACTGACGTTCTACTGCAGAAACTGAGGTTTGCTTGAAGTACTTTCATAATTTTCATGAGATACACGTTTTAACACAGTTGATTATAACTAGTAATAAATTGAATGAGAAAACCCTCCCAAAACGTATGTGCTGGGCCATTAGCGCAAATAAAGCGACGACACAACGCATTTCTATTCTCTGGACTACATCCTGCTGGAAATCTAGTAGAAACATTGTCCTACTATAAGATAGATCCCGGGGGAGTTTGAGAATGGACACTGAAGAAGAAGAATGAGAAGACACTATAGAAAACACAGCATTGAGATTTGAGTTAGGTTACTTTTAGCATATTCGTTTTGTATTTATTCGTGTGCTTTCCATGTGGATACATTTCAATGTATGCTTACAATGTGTGCTTTCACGGACACTAACAAAAGAACAAGAGAGAAAGCTTACTACATGTGAAATGAGATGTCTAAGAAAAGCTGCAAACATAACAAGAAGAGATCATGTGATGAATAAAGAAATTACAAGAAATATTAAAACATCATCTGTGATCAAATATATTGAGAAACGAGGCTGAAATGGTTCGGAACCGTAATAAGAATGAAACTTTTTTTGCCAGCGGAAAAAGCATACAACATTAAAATAGAAACAACAGGATGCACAAGAACCCAAGAAGAATGTAGATTAAAGAAGCTACTAACATTATGAGACATCGCAATATTGTATATCAAACAACCAAACGGGCTATAGCTTGAAAACCGATCCTCAATCAATCCTGCGACGCCTTTCAATAAAAGCAAAGAAAAGACAATGGATATATATATATTTATTATGTATTCGTTCCGTACAGCATATCCATTACAAAAATCCTGTATATGAATCCCGTTATTTCACCGAAACGTCGATTTCGCGTGTTATGTGTTACCAGTGATTACAGTATCGTGTTTTATGCTCGCGTAACATTTCCAAGTATGTTGTAGAAGGAAGGTTTGGGGGATAAACTGACAACCTGTAACCTGTGAAAAAGTCATCATTGTCACATCTTTTCTGAGTTTCTTACTTTTGTCGTCTAACAAATAATCCCCATGGAGAACGAGGAGACGCAGGTCAGCGGAAAGTGCATATTTGTCCATTTACGCATGTGGTTGCGTCTGTGGGTCTCACCAATGGCCCACTAGACATACCATCCATGCAACAGAAAACCTTAGTGGATGACATGCCGTTATATTGAGGTTATCTTCTTATAGAAGCTTCATGGCACGTCATCTATACAATTATGATTTTGTTTTGTTGAAATGTTTTACATGTTTGCCAGAATATATGTGTATGCACCCTCTGTGGTTGGGAGGGAGCCAGAGATGTACTGTGCAGCACTGAGGAGGAGGAAACTGACATCACTGTTTTTCCTATGGCTGAGGCCCATCATAGAGGCACAGTGACTCAGGACGTGACAATCCTTTTGACTTGAACATTTGGTTGCATGCCTGGAGCAATAGAGAAGTTCGGCATAACCAGTAGTCAACTGGTGGCGGGGAATGAGCACAGTGAGCCCTATCTTGGCTACAGTGGCTAGGAGCAGTGCATAGGTTTAAACCTACCTTCCTGGAGGTGTGATAGTTATTCTCTGACTCTGTCCCGGGGTGAGCCGAAAATCCACAGACTTCCCAGCAATATAATGCCATCTAATGGCATTAGGTCAAAGGGCATGAGCCTATGGACTGCTGGATCAGCAACCAACCAACCATTTGTCCATTTGTGGAAAACCTCTAGGTAGTTGGGAATGCAAGATGTGCCACCATTGCAGATGTGTTAACAAATCTGACAGTTGAATGATGAGTTAGATGGCATAAAGGGGGGGGGGGGTATTGTGCTCCTGGCAGGACGTGATAACTCTGGGATACTAGCACACTGTAATGTATCCGTTTCGGGACTAAACATTCATCAATCCTCCTTCCATATATATTCATGCCTTTAAGACCTTGTGTCCCGGTGTTGTCTCAGTTATACAACAGAGAATAACCTGTGCTTCTGTCGAAAAGACTATAGTCTTTCAAAAACTACCCGCTCACAGCTAAATTGGATTATTTCATCATCATAATCATCATCATGTGTCAAGAGCTACCTGCTCACAGCTAAATTGGATTATTTCATCATCATAATCATCATCATCATGTGTCAAGAGCTACCTGCTCACAGCTAAATGAATTATTTAATGTTCACCATCACCGTTTAAAAAATACTCTTCTACGATGAGATGAAGAATGGCGTGCGCTCACAAAATGAACAAAAGAAGTGTGACAAGGATACGTTAAAGACCTCCTCACTGACAATCTCTTACATAAACCATGACACATGGGGAGATGTTACATTCAGCAGAGCTACACGGCGTTCTGCAGTAAAAAAATTGGCTCATTCTGTGAAAAATAAATAAATACAGGAGTTCAACGGAAAGAGTAGACAGAAAGTCACGAGCAGATCAAACAGCATCAATAATGATCATCCCATGTCTAAACTATCCAAGGACCATTACGGTCATAATGGGCCTTTATATATTACACATGAACTCATAGACAGGAGCATACATCTGACCGAATTTCATAAGATGGATGCAACAAATCTCATTGTTGTGTGATGGATGAACAACAACACTAGTGATAAGCAAAAAAAACTTCAAAAGATTTACCAGATTTCGCATGTATTTATCATCGCCACTTTCTGTGAGTGGTGAAACGTCACAACTTGTATGGTTTTAGCACGTGATGAGGCATGGTTCCCATTCCAAGACTGCCATGCAAGGGGCAATAAAAAAGTAGAAGAGATGAGAATAAGGGAAATTACGATTTGTTAATATTACGGATTGGTTAGGATTACAATTAAGATTTGTTAATATTACGGATTGGTTAGGATTACAATTAAGATTTGTTAATATTATGGATTGGTTAGGATTACAATTAAGATTTGTTAATATTACGGATTGGTTAGGATTACAATTTACTACACAGATAGAAAGGGTTGAGTGCAGAGAAGCAGGGCAGAAGTTGGTTAATTTATTCAAAGTTGCAAACCCGCGAGCCTGAAGTTTTATGAGATTGACGCTAATTATGTTAACCATTCTTATCTTCACGTGATCTAGGTCGGATGACGTCACATAAACAAGACTGACGTCAAGTCGCAAATCTTCTGTTAGTGTAATTGATATATTATTTTATCGTTAATATTGATATATTATTTTATCGTTAATATTGATATATTATTTTATCGTTAATATTGATATGCTATTTTATCGTTAATATTGATATATTTTTTATCGTTAATATTGATATGTTATTTTATCGTTAATATTGATATATTTTTTATCGTTAATATTGATATATTATTTTATCGTTAATATTGATATGTTATTTTATCGTTAATATTGATATATTTTTTATCGTTAATAATGATACTTATTTTGCTGACAGGAATGTGAACATTTGTCATTCTTCCTCTTCTTCTTCTTTATTGTTCACTCTCAAACTCTCACTGGATCTCTCTTGTGCAGAACAATGGCCCTACTAGATTTCCAGCAGGATGTAGTCCAGAAAATGGAAAAGAGTTGTGTCGCCTTTTATTTGCGCCAATGGTCCGACACATTCGTCTTCGGAGGAATTTGTCATTCGATTTCCTTCTTCAGAACATGTTTACAAAAACAATCAAGACCGTACTTCAGTATATAGGTGACACATATAACAAGTCATTCATCTTGGCTGGTCCGAGTTTTATCAATGGTGATTTTGTGCATAATTTTTCGCCCGTCAATGAAAATCACGGATTAATAAAAGATTAAGCAAATGATGTGACCAGTTTTAAGGCCTTTATAAAAAGAAGAACGCCATGAAAAAAACAAACAACCTTATGTTACATCGAAGCCAAATATTACTTCTTGTATACGATAAGTCACATTGACCACGATAACCGGCTATTTCTATTGTGATCCAAGGACATACGAAAGACACTACTTTGGCACCACTATATATCACTTGTGGGGGGGGGGGGGGGGGATTCTCTATAAATTCCAATTACGTCAATAATTTTTTTGTCAATTATTGAGCACCCCCATTCTTTGTCAACAAATTGTCATGCGTTCAGGGGACTGCCCCTCCTTAATTATGAAGAAAAATATAACCATCTTCCTAAAAAAGTGATTAGAGAAAAAGGAGGAAAAAGAAATCATAATTATTTTTTTCTGATTTATTGAATATTTTTTCCCCCCAGATTCAAAATATTTAATTGGTATACAGCAATAACAAATAACATTTTTTGATGTCAGCATTTATTTAATCCCCCCCACCCCAAACAACGTTTAAATTTTGTCAGAATTTCACCCCCTCACCCATCCTGACCCTAAATGATGACGTAACTTATGAACAGCTCCGTGGAATGAAATTGTTAAAATATTACAAATAGAAGGACATTTCAGAAGACTAGAAAGAAAAGACGACACGTTTATGCTGTAATACTGCTACTCCATTCTCATAATCCAATCCGAGATTATTAAAGTGAATATATTCCACCAATGTCACAAATTGCTACCAGAAATATTTGTGTTAGTTATAAATTAAAATTGCTATTAGAAAATATGTGTTAGTTACAAATTGCAACTAGAAATATGGGTTAATTACAAACTGCTACGAAAAATATGTTAGTTACAAATTACTATATGTTAGTCTCTCCTGTGAGTCTGCACTGATGTATTATTTTGAACTCATTTTTACTTCGGAATGACGAGAAACGACGTCTGAAGTCTAAATAACCGATAGACAAAATACAATCACGTTATTTCAGAAAGCAACGAATTCCCACAAATGGAAACAAATCGGTTAGAAATGGATAATAATTTATAAAAATAATACTGTTAAATTACAGACATGCGACAATGAAATGAAAAAGCTGTGTAAGTAATATTTCACACGCATAAAAGGATGTAAATGCATAAACAAAATTTAACTTATAAAATCAGAAATTAAACATTTTGTTCTCCGGACTTACTCCTGCTAATCTGCAGGAGTTTGAGAACTAACGGCGAAGAAGAAATTAAACAATTTGATATAGATCGATACATAGATCTATTATAAATTATCAACGGCATTAGATTATTTGCAATAGCTTCCTAATTTGGTCGAGTGATTTGCATATGAACTAGAAAATGTCGCTCAGAATCGATTCCTAGATCGACAAATTCTAAAGAAATAGGTACTAGACATTCTGAGGAAGGAAGGCGGTGGGTGTGATGCCTAATCCATCATCCACAAGTATACCACTGGCGGATGTTGCCCCATATATACCCCGTCCCTCTCAAGAAAACAGTATGCCTCTTGTTGAAAGTACCACTCGTAGCACGTACCCCGTAGCTTGAAGCGAATGACTTAAACACTCCACCATAGAAATTCCCATAGAAAACAGAATTTTTCCAACTATACACTTGAACCGTGACTTTCCCCAGTAGACCTCATCATTATCACGTGAAATATTCTTTCCAGAACGTGTTCGTCCGTATGGATAATTTTAGCCCTCCGCAAATCTGAGCGAGTTGAATTACTACAGATAGAGACTTTTTTAAAAACAATATGGTATATGACTGCACTATCGTCGTCTTGGACACCCTCTTACTCTGTTGCCGCAAACCCTTCGCTCAGCTATTATTTTTTTAAATCAGTTTATATGATTTATGTCTCTTTATATGATTTTTAAAAAACCCATCAGTTTTCTTGTTAAGATGTTGCTAAGGAAAATGCTCTCTTCGACTAGTATTGATCTTAACACTTCTTGATTTCCATTTTTAGCTGTCCATTGTATACGTAAAATTCTTCTGCATCTCATTTTGAAAGCATCGATTCTCTTTGCTATTGTTTTATTTAATGTCCATGCCTCACAACTGTATATTATCACTGCAAATACGCTTATTCTCATCATACATAGTTTGGCTATAGTGCTGGTATTGCCAAAGATTTTTCATTTGAGCAAGTTTCAATGTCACCTTTGCAACTTTTCTCTTGAATTCAACAGCGCACTCTCTGAAGCTATTTATATTTGTGTCCAATACTGGAAATTTGTTACGTCCTCTAGTTCGAAATTGTCACTTATTATCTTTGGTTGTACTTTCACTTTATCCGCTGCCATAATTTTTCCGTCTATCGAAGACCTACCAACGGAATATTTCACATTATATACTTCAACTGTGACTTTTGTCCAAATAGAAAACCTACCAAGGGAATTTAGTCAAGCTTTTTTGGGTCATCTTTCTCACAAATCCCGTGCATTTCGTTGATCGGCATTGGCATGTAACACCCGGGCAACACAAAGTATATAAATATAATGTCCATACAAAAAGGACATTAACAATAAAAAAAACCCAATCAGGTACGATGTCTGCTTATTCAACTGTCTTTAGACGATGGATAATAAATTCGGGAGGTCACGAGCGTGAATTGCTATAGTTGACACTCTTCTGGAGATTAAAAAGTTTAACATGTAGAGGATTGACTGAATATATTCAGATTGAACCACATGTACACGTCTCAAAAAGAGCAACAAAAGAGCAACAATTATAAAAGATTACAAATGGACAGATCATCTTTGAGAAGCCTCAAAAAGAAGATTAAAAGAATTGGGGATGACTGTGACCACGTGTTGGTTGGTGATAAAAAACACACCAAAAAGTTAGGCAAAAACTGAAATATAAGAATGTTAAAGGTCTATGAATATAGTTATCAAATATTCCGGGTAGACCAGGATTGTCAATGTTTTACAGAGCTGTGCTGCCCGATTTTTATTTTTATTCCGATTTCTATTACAGTTTGTTAAAATAAAATATCACTTGCATTTGTCCCTAATCGTCAACAACAGGGCTCTGCTACATAAGAGCTATGAAGATATACCGAGAAACTACCAAATTGTGAGACGATATACTGTTTTTGAAATAACCACCATGACTATATTTCTGTACATCTGAAAACAATTGAAATAACCACCATGACTATATTTATGTACATCTGAAAACAATTGAAATAACCACCATGACTATATTTATGTACATCTGAAAACATTTGAAATAACCACCATGACTATATTTATGTACATCTGAAAACAATTGAAATAACCACCATGACTATATTTATGTACATCTGAAAACAATGGAAATACAGTTTAAAAGAAATGTACAGGACCGTAGATAAGTTTTACGTAAAGGGGGAGAGGGTTAACCTAAAAAAATAAGTCCTCATTCACTTTTCGTCGCTCGTTTTATGTCATGGATAAGGTTAGTGATTTTTTTTTTTTTAAATAGGTCTGTCTAAATTCTTCTTCTTCTGCGTTCGTTCTCAAACTCCTCCAGGTGTACAGGGTATAGTCCGGAGAACGGAATATGTTGTGCTATGGTTTACAGCATTGCTGCGATTTCTGCGTCTTTCGACCTGACACATCCAACTTCAGTATGACTTTGGGTCGCTTTGACCATATATTAGATGGGGCAGCAAACTCCACACTATAACCTCCTTAGTCGCCTCTCATGACATGCATGGAATGTAAACAGTATTGCTATATTTTTGCTCCCTTCTCGATCCCCCACAACACAAGGGCGAGCTTGTCTCAATAATGCTGAAGATCTACTAAATCTATTATTGCGATCTACCAGTAGTCCACGACCGACGTCTTACCGGCTTCTGGTCTACAGTATAAGACCTACTTGTTAACTGGAAATTCAATCTTCTTAGAGTCTTGTTCGACTATTCCCACCATTTTATTTGGTCGTCACACATAGTATAATCACAGCGTCCAATGAAAATCACGGAAATGGTCAACTCAGTCATAAAGAAGGCTGAATATCCAATAAATCTGTTAGGTCTTATATTGTAGACGGTCATTATTTATCTGCACCAAACAAAATATAATAAGGATGCACCCAGTGTCAGCAGATAGGGATATAGATACTTCTGAGACATTTATCTTTATATAATAATCACAACACAGTGTATGTGCACTAGCTATTTCAGCATTGTAAGTCATGGGTCAGGAGCTCCTTACTTTACAATTGTAAGAGCTTGTCATGGGTCAGGAGCTCCTTACTTTACAATTGTAAGAGCTTGTCATGGGTCAGCAGCCCCTTACTTTACAATTAATTACAAAGGAGTACTTTAGAAAAGTCGTTTTTAATGAAAAAAATGGAAAGTACTGTTGATTTTTTACACTAGTAATGTTCATCTCAAATCAATGCTACATCGAGAGACAGCAAACAAGGTGGTATTTTCACGTCATGAGAACGGAACCAAAGCACACATCCATTTGTGCATACGACAGCAGAAGATCGGGCTACAAGGTATGAGGAAGATCAAGAACTAGATGGAAAGAGACAATCAAAGAAACGTTAAAGAAACACGGCTGACCATGTCCAACGTGACTAATAAGTCCAAAGATAGACAACGCCAACTTCCCCTAATGACGATTAACGGCACGTGAAAATCACGATAGATAGACAGATAGACAGAAAGAATGATAGATAGATATATAGATTCATTAGATAGATAGACAGATAGATAATTCGATAGATAGATAGATTAGATAGATAGATAGGTAACCAAAGATATAGATAGATAAATAGATTGGATAGATACATAGATAGATAGATATATTAGATAGATAGATATATAGCCATATAGATGGATAGCTAGATAGATAGACATATATATATATATATATATATATAAAGATAATATAGATATATAGATAGATAGATAGATAGATAGATAGATAGATAGATAGATAGATAGATAGATAGATAGATAGATAGATAGATGGATGGATGGATAGATAGATAGATAGATAGATAGATAGATAGATAGATAGATAGATAGATAGATAGATAGATAGAAAGATAGATAAATAAATATATACCTTGGATAGATAGAATGATAGATAGATAGATACATAGATTAGATAGATAGGTAGATAGATAGATATATTTATATATATAGATATAAAGATAGATAAATAAATATATATGTAGATATATAGATAAATAAGATAGATAAATAGATAGATAGATAGATAGATAGATAGACAGATATATAGAAAATAATATAGATAGATAAAAAATAGATACATAGATAAATAGATACCTTAGATAGATCGATAGATAGGTAGATACAAAGATTAGATAGATTAGATAGATAGATAGATAGATAAATACTTAGATGGATAGATCGATTTATTTATAGATATATAGATATATAAATAAATATATAAATAGATAGATAGATAGATAGATAGATATAAGATAGATAGATAGATAGATATATAGATATACGATAGATAGATAGATAGATAGATAGATAGATAGATAGATAGATAGATAGATAGATAGATAGATAGATAGATAGATAGATAGATAGATAGATAGATAGATATAGATAGATAGATATATAGATAGATAGATATATAGATAGATATATAGATAGATAGATAGATAGATAGATAGATAGTTCTACTAATTTACAATTAAAAAAACCAATTTCCTACATATTATCAGGTCCCAGTTCTACTAGACAATAGTTTTCACTTATTTGAGTCCAACCAAAGTGTAGGTGTTATTAAATTTAGCTGGCAGGAAGAGTATATTTAATTTGTAGTGTTCTAATGTTGCTACATCAATTTTCTGTTTAACATTAACAATACGTTTAGAAACATCTAAAACGTTTTGCATAATATATATAAACATTCATCAAGTTAAGGTCTAAAATATAGATAACAGTTTCCAACATCTAGAAGTAGGAAAACAAAAGCTACATCTCGATACAAAATATATTGAGTGGTAATAATAATATATCCCGGTTAGAATATTGTTACCATTTATGTTACTGTTGTTTGTCCCTGTTTCAAGACTAAAAGTTTTGTTAGTCCAATATACACTCCTGTACATAAGAGGGACAAGTTTAGGTGCTAAACGTTTAGTAGTAGAAATTAAGGCGGATTTTGTAATTATAAAAATATATATAATATAATATAATATAATATAATATAATATAATATAATATAATATAATATAATATAATATAATATAATATAATATAATATAATATAATATAATATAATATAATATAATATAATATAATATAATATAATATAATATAATATAATATAATATAATATAATATAATATAATATAATATAATATAATATAATATAATATAATATAATAAATATAATATAATATAATATAATATAATATAATATAATATAATATAATATAATATAATATAATATAATATAATATAATATAATATAATATAATATAATATAATATAATATAATATAATATAATATAATATAATATAATATAATATAATATAATATAATATAATATAATATAATATAATATAATATAATATAATATAATATAATATAATATAATATAATATAATATAATATAATATAATATAATATAATAAAAACGTCAGTAAATCAAATAATATAATATAATTTAATAACATAATATAATGTAATGTCGTGTAGGGTAATCAAATGTAATGTAATATACAGTGCAGGATTTACGTATATGCTATAAAAGCTATAATAGCTTAAGACCCACACTTTCCTGCGCAATTGTCAATATATTTAAATATATTGTAGCATTATTTATCCCAATGCCGCACGTCCTGAAAGCTTATGGCCTTATCAAGTCTTAATCCTGTGCCTTGAATACAATACAATTGAATACAATAGAACATAACATAATGTAATATAATCTAATAAGAATTACTCGTACTGAGGCGGAAAGTACTCGGATTATTATTTATTGTCGAAATAAGGCGTTATTGTTTTTGGTTTGTATTTGTTCTCAAACTCCCACCGGGTGTCTCTTGTAGCCGGATAATTGTGCTACTGGATTTCCAACATGATGTAGTCCAGAGAACGGAAATACGTCAAGTCGTCGTTTTATTTGCGCCAATGGCAGACATGAGAATTTGTTGTAAAAAAGTCAGTAAATCAAATAATCTGAAACGCTCAAATCAGTACAACAATTATGCCAAGATACAACGATTGTGCCAAAATACAACAATTGTTCCAAGATACAACAATTGTGCCAAGATACAACAATTGTAACAAGATACAACAATTGTGCCAAGAAAAAACAACAAGAAATTGATTACACTCAACCACTTTTTCAAGTATGTGCGAATTATGTGTGTAAAAATATTGCAACTATTTACGATATTACAGAAATTGTAAAAATTGTGGTAACAATATCAACCATACTAAATTTGTGTGCTATACATACTAAATTTGTGTGCTATACATACTAAATTTGTGTGCTATACATACTAAATTTGTGTGCTATACATACTAAATTTGTGTGCTATACATACTAAATTTGTGTGCTATACATACTAAATCTGTGTGCTATACATACTAAATTTGTGTGCTATACATACTAAATTTGTGTGCTATACATACTAAATTTGTGTGCTATACATACTAAATTTGTGTGCTATACATACTAAATGTGTGTGCTATACATACTAAATTTGTGTGCTATACATACTAAATTTGTGTGCTATACATACTAAATTTGTGTGCTATACATACTAAATTTGTGTGCTATACATACTAAATTTGTGTGCTATACATACTAAATCTGTGTGCTATACATACTAAATTTGTGTGCTATACATACTAAATCTGTTTGCGATATATACTAAATGTGTTTGCGATATATACTAAATTTGTTCGCCCTACATACTAAATGTGTTTGTTATGCATACTAACTTTGTATACTATATATACTAAATGTGTTTGTTATGCATACTAAATTTATTTACTATATAAACTAAATTTGTACTACATTCTTCGCATTTAAGCCAAATATGTTATATAATAGAATTATATAAGGAGGCAAAATATAAAATTATTGGAAGGAATAAAATTATATCTATGGTAAAATTATGAACATACTAACAAAGAAATTAAATAAGTTACTTACTTTGCGAAACACCTTCCTGTAGATTTGCTGTTCCAATATACTTTAATTTGAAGAAGGTATTATTGGAGAATATATTCATACTTGAATTTCTAGTTTCCTGATTAGATGTTCCTGTGAGCAATGACGTGTTAAAGATGACCCTTCTTTCGGCTTACTTCCAAACCAAGATTCGTTACTTCAGGTATTATCTGGTTGTGTACTTCCATCGCATCTTAGGTCTTCCTAGAAATCTTGATTCCTCTGATCACTGACACTTCATCGCTTATGTCTAGCAGCATGGGCACAGTAATATCAGGTATACCAGTAACTAAAATGTATGTGAAGTATCATGTATGTATATACCTAGCAAGAATATATTGTCTTTTATCAAATAATTTTTATGGATGACGAAGGAATGCAGGGTAACGGCTATTGCAAATTTTTCCATCTATAACAGACACCTAGGTGGCGGCAATGTCTGATGTTTCCATCTGTAACAGACACCAAGGTGGAGGCAATGTCTGATGTTTCCATCTGTAACAGACACCTAGGTGGCGGCAATGTCTGTGTATGGCAATGTCATAAATAATTCCAGAAATAAGAACACATATTCTTTAATTTCCACCTCTAACAACAGTTTTCTCAAGAATTTCCATCAATAATAATAGTTATTCGAGAATTTCCACCAATATTTTATACTAGAAGTCCTCAGAGAGGCTGAAGTAAAAAAACAAACAAATTATATTAAAAAAATTAGAAGCATGCGGTCAAGATGTGTAGGATATATGATGATAAAAGAAAAACTTGAACATTTAGTAACCACTGGAAAGATCAAGGGGAGAAGAGACAGAGGAAGACAAAGAGATAAACATCTGAATTTGTTGTCACTGTGGCACAAAAATAAGTCACATACTGAACTTATTAACCACACAGGAGACAGCTAGTTGTAGAGTAACATGATAGACAACAGACACTCGCCATGGCATTTGATTAATTGAATACTATTTATTCAAGAATTTCCACCAATAATAAGAATTTTCATAAAAAAACATAATATCTATTGACGAATTTCCACCAATAATAAATAACACTTATTCAAGAATTTCCACCAATAATAATATTTACTCAAGAATTTCCACAAATAATAAGAATTTCTACCAATAATAATATTTATTCAAGAATTTACACAAATAATACGAATTTCAACCAATAATAATATATATTCAAGAATTTCCACCAATAATAATATTTACTCAAGAATTTACACAAATAATAAGAATTTCCACCAATAATAATATTTATTCAAGAATATACACAAATAATACGAATTTCCACCAATAATAATATTTATTCAAGAATTTACACAAATAATACGAATTTCAACCAATAATAATATATATTCAAGAATTTCCACGAATATTAATATTTATTCAAGAATTGTACACCAATAATAATATTTATTCAAGAATTTCCACAATAATACTATTTATTCAAGAATTTCCACTATTAATAAGAATTTCCACCAATAATAAACATTTCCATAAATAATAATATTTATTTAAATATTTCCACCAATAATAATATCTATTAAAGAATTTCCACCAATGATAAGAATTGCCATAAAGAATAATACTTATTCAAGAATGTACACCAATAATAATATTTATTCAAAAATTTACACCAATAATAAGAATTTCCACTAATAATAATATTTATTCAAGAATTTCCATAAATAATAATATTCATTAATTCTATAATTCTCTTTTATTAATTGTATAAGATTTGTATTGGTAGAGTCGACTCGCTAAACTAATTTACATTATATTAATTTCATTGAACACATTACGTATTACATAATAAAAATATATTAATTTCTGAAAATAGAAGATCGCTTACAAATCAGCTGTACTTTAGTTCATGTCCGAATTAATGAATTAAAGTAACATCACATCAGGCAGTCTTAGTTCTATGAAATCCGGTATGTATATTCGATGAAGAAACGGTATAGCGGAGTAGTGCTTAATTTTGGCAAAATTCAGAGCTATTATTTTCTCACGTAGTTGGTTTTTTTTTTTTTTTTTTTGTTTCTTTTTTCTTACTTTACTGAATTGCTTGACGTATTCCAGAGGTACTGTAGCTATATATTTGTCAACGATCTGGTAGATACGACCATCATTGGAACGGAAATCTTTGCAACGAAATGAGGCGGATGGGTGATGTATGGTAAACGTAGGCCTCTTTGACGAGGGGACAATATAGCACACTCACTTGGGTAGCGCACGAAGGGAGCTACGCCGCGGAAAGGTATAAATCAGCTCGCTATTTCTCGGCAGCCCGTGACACGCTTCATTGGGCCGCGAATTTCAAGCCGCTTGCCTCGGTAGGGAGCTAGAGAGTTCACCTGAGGGTAGGAGACGAAGGAGGGGGAGGGGCGGAGAGTTCAACAAAATGAGCGGGATGGAGAGGATTGAATGATGTCATTCAATGCTGACATGTTACTAATGCCATTCTCATCATCCTGATAGTTTTTTCCTTTGACTCATCTCTCCTGAGAATGCTAACGGATGTTTCCAAGGATCCGCAGACATTCTTATCGAATAGAAAACTGTCTACAACACAACCGATATATATGATTGCGTAATATGCAATTAAGTAATCCCAGTACACCTAAATCATCTTTTTAAAAAATCCCCATCTGTGTTCGTTCTCAAAGTTCTGCTGGTTGGCAGGACAGAGGCCAAAGATACATCTTCGGTTATTTTTGTATCCAACCTTCCATGTACATATCTATATGTCTGTCTGCCTACCTATCCACCTACCTCTCTACCTACCTACCTAACCACTCAAATCCCCCCACCCACCAACCTACACACCCATCCATCCATCCATCCATCTGTCTATCTGTCTGTCCGTCTGTCTGTCTGCATGCCTGTCTGTCTGTCTAACTATCTACTGAATATGAGAGCACTATAACACATATAAGTATATTTGCAAAATTATAACATATTGTTGTATCATATAACATGTATCGACCATATCTGTAAGCTAACAAGTACCAGCGAAGAACAACATAACATGAAAGACAATTCTAGCGAACTACGTTTTGCTTTTTTGTAGACGACCACGTACTATTACCGACATCAGAAGAACAATTGCAAGAACATATGAACAGACTTCACACAACATGGCAAAAATTCAACCTGAAGATTAATATTGAAAAAAAACGAAATAATGGCAATAGCAGAGAAAGAACGAAATATCACTATTTCCATCGATAACCAACGCATTAAACAAGTTCACTTAGGTCTAGGAAGCATTATATCGAGTGAATGGAAAAACAGTGAAGAGATACAAAATAGATGAAACAAAACATACCAGATCCTAGGACAGATGACACGTATTTTCAAGAAAAAAAATGTAAACATAGACACTAAAGTTGCATTATACAGGACAATTATTATTCCATTACTGTGATACCAGTGCCAAACCTGGACAATGACAGCACAAGACAAAAGGAAAATAGTGACAGCAGAAATAACATGTCTACGAAGAATACTCGGAGTGTCATTAAGAGATAGAATTGGAAACACAGGAAAAGACAACAGATCAAGTGATTTTTCACGCACTTTCAGACTACCAACAGACAGCATGCTACAGATGGCCATGATACATAGACATCATGGCTGTAAAGCCAGAGGCAGACCATGCAAAACATGAACCACAGAAATCCAGCAAGCCACAGGTACAAGCGTACACACAGCACACAAGAAGGCTATCTCCGGAGAACTCTTGTACCCCTGATGCCACAAGGTAAACAAAGGGCACGACGCATATAGATATGGATATATTTGTAAAATACTTACCGGGTTAATGAGATCCGGGAGGTTTAAATGTTGCTTAGAATATTCGGATTTTCCAATGAATGAACTGACACAGAAAATAAAAGAAGAAATGAAAGTAAATGTGAAACTGGTCAAATAGCTATGGTCATTGCTTTATACACTCTCCACTCCTCCATTACCACAATCGTGTAAAACAATACTATTTGTTTAGATTTGTACAACAAAGTATGAATTGTGAAGGAAACTAATGATTGTTAGTGTATGGGAGCACTTTAAAATTATGATTGTTAGTGTATGGGAGCACTTTAAATTATGATTGATAGTGCACCGGAGCACTTTAAATTCACCAGGCGCAAGCACCACTTGCTATTACGAGAGCACCAAGGTGTATGCAAAAACCGGGTTGGGAACGCCTGCTCTAGTGTATTAACTTGTTACAATCAGGCACGTAGATAAGGAGGCTGGCTTGGGGGTTTTTCAACCTTTCCCACGCATTCCCAACAAGTCGGACCATGATATTCATTACTAGGAACTTCACCATAGGAGGGCGAAAAGCCAACCCCACCCCTCTACATCGTAGCGAATTTTTGTCTTAAAGTGATCATCAATTTCATCAAAAAGTAGATCTTCCACATAAAATGTAGGTATGACACAGGAAAAGTAGATCTGACACAGGAAAAGTAGATCTGACACAGGAAAAGTAGATCTGACACACGAAAAGTAGATCTGACACACGAAACGTAGATCTGACACATGAAGAGCAGATCTCATACATGAAAATTAGATCTGATACATGAAAAGTAGATCTGACACACGAAAAGTAGATCTGACACACGAAAAGTAGATATGACACATCAAAAGAACAGCTGACACACGAAAAGTAGATATGACACACCAAAAGTACATATGACACACGACAAATAGATATGACACACGAAAAGTAGATATGACACAACAAAAGTAGATTTGACATACGAAAAGTAGATATGACACACCAAAAGTAGATATGACACACCAAAAGTAGATATGACACAACAAAAGTAGATCTGACACACGAAAAGTAGATATGACACACCAAAAGTAGATTAGACACACCAAAAGTATATATGACACACTAGAACGCATGAATGTCCTCTTTGTGTTAGTTGCTATTTTTTAAGGTGATCCCCTCCACCCTTCCCCTGTTATCATTTACCACGGCATGTATCATTGACAATACCAACATATTTTCTCCCGAGAATTTTAATATTTGTGTTAAATGTATCTTGTAGAATTATCACGGTGTGTTTACGAGGCAGACATCGGCAAGTTTTGCTATAATACAAGTCCATTTCTGTTGCAAATAGTATTATACTGTCGAATTACATGTTTAGAAGTGAGAAATGGTCATATATACAAGTAACTGGAGGATTTCTAGAGAGAACAGTGAACAAATAAACTACAACTCTATCGTCCATGTGTGCTCTCACTTCATTGACAGCTATTCGATCAGTAGGAGATACCGACTGAAATGAATATAAGCATTGTTTAGATCTGCTCAAGGACAGTGCCGTTTCCTTTTAAAATTCCTCTTGGTCCACATGAGCCATTAGAGAATAGCATAAAGCTTGTAATAAGTTTGTAAAAGAAAAAAAAAGCTTATAATAGTATAAAAATGTCATATATATAATACGTTGATTAATGGAGAGAGCAATAGAAATACAAAATGATCTGTACCTGTGCTTCATAGATTATAGTAAAGCATGTTTCAGAAATTAAACAAAAAAATATTAGAAAAATTCAATGTTGATGGGAAAGATCTAAAGATAGTAAGAAATGTGTATTGGAAACAAACAGCTGAGGGTTGACAGTAATGTAGGAGAATTCCAAAAGATATAGATCGGCGTCAGACAAGGATGTATAATGTCAACAGATCTTTTCTGCCTGTGTACAGAAGATATTACGAGAAACATAGAAAGCATGACATGAATAGCAGCTGGTGGTTACAATCTAAATAATCTAAGATATGCTGACGATACAGTTCTGATTGAAGGGAGCGAATAGGAACTTCAAGCCACGTTAGTATAAGAAAAAAAAAAGCAAAGGCCTTAGTCTAAACAAGAATCAACAGAAGTAATGGTTGTTTGAAAGAAAGACCCCGCCAAAATGCAGTATTCATTTTAATGGTGCAAAATTAAATCAAGCTGATAAAGTCAAGTATCTTGTCACCATTTTAACATCAGATGGCAGGTGCTCCAATGAGATCAAGAACAGGATAGCACAGGTCAAATCAAAATTTCAAAAACAAATGAGAAAAACATTCTATGTAATGGAGTAATATCAATGCATACACGAGTTCGAGTGATGGGGTGTTATATTCAGCTAATCCTTCTTTATGGAACCGAATTATGGACAGTAATCAAAAGTGCCCAAGATAAGCGATAAGCTGGAGGCAACTGAGATGTGGTTTTTAGCAAGTATGATGAAAATTCCATTGAGACCCGAGTAAATTAATGTAGAAGTTCTCAGAGATGCTGGAGTAAAACGACAAATATAGGGAGAATTAAAAACAGATAATCAAGAGTTTTGGGGCATGTGATGAGAAAAGTAAAACGTGAACATTTAGTAACTATCGAAAAGATCAAGGGGAGAAGAGACAGAGGAAGACAAAGAGAGAAATCTTTGGATGTTTTATGACTGTGACAGATGTCACTTACTGAATTTATTAATAAGACACGAGACAGAGAGTTGTGGAGAAGCATGATACACATCTCGTCATAGCACTTGATTGATTGTGTGTCGTGTGACGTATTCCTTCCAGAACGTTGTCTTCCCAATGAACTCTCTGCACCTCTCTCTGTCTTTGGCGATGTGGCTTGAATTTTCTAGCGATGTGTTCATGTTATCTTTAATGTCGTCAGTCCATCGTCTTCTTGGTCTGCCCTTTCTTCTCTACCCAGGTACTCTTCCCTCCAGTATTTGTCTTTCTAAACAGTTGCGTCTCTTTATATGACCAAACAGGTGTAGTTTTGATTGATTGATAAAACATATTCTCAACAATGATCATTGATTCAGTTTTGGGATTTGTAGTTAGTTATCACGATTGTATTACTACGTGCACAGAACACAACTCGTTAAAGCTGCCCTGTCCACTACATAGAATATTTCCCGTTATATTACATGTCTCACAACTTTTCTCTCGAACTATGTACTACGACAACATTTCTCTCGCACCATGTACTACAGTTACCTTTCTCTCGCATCATGTTCTACGATTACCTTTTTTTATCGCATCATGTTCTACGATTACCTTTCTCTCGCACCATTTACTACGGATACCTTTCTCCGCACCATCTTCTACGATTACCTTTCTATCGCATCATGTTCTACGATTACCTTTCTCTCGCACCACGTACTACGGTTACCTTTCTCTCGCACCATGTACAACGGTTACCTTTCTCTCGCACCATGTACAACGGTTACCTTTCTCTCGCACCATGTACAACGGTCACCTTTCTCTCGCACCATGTACTACAGTTACCTTTCTCTCGCACCATGTACTACAGTTACCTTTCTCTCGCACCATGTACTACAGTTACCTTTCTCTCGCACCATGTACTACAGTTACCTTTCTCTCCAAATATGTACTACAATAACCTTGCCAGTTTTCAATACTTGTCAACATATTGATAGTATTTTCCAAAACAACTATGACAAACACTATCAATATACGGAGCACCAGAACATTCAATCAACATATGCAAGAACATTTATACTAATAGCCAATGTGAAGTAAGAACGACTGCCGGCGTGTCCAATAAGTTTCAAATCCAATCAGGAGTTCGCCAGGTGTGTGTCACATCACCTCTACTTTTTATGACATATATCGACAACATCTGTAAACTAAAAGTACCACCGAAGAAGATAAAATGAAAGATAAATTGAACGAGCTATCCTTTGTAGACGACCAATAACTAATAGCGACATCAGAAGAACAATTGCAAGAACATATGAACAGACTCCATGCAACATTCAAAAATTCAACTTGAAGATTAATATTAAAAAGACCGAAATAATGGCAGTAACTGTACTTACGTAAAACACAGGTTTTTGTTAGCGTTCCACTTAGACAAGACGGACTATCATTAAAACTAGGGGGTTATGATTTGTACACAAGAAAACATACAAATTACAATACACAAAACATTTTCAACGTTTCAACCACAACAGGTCTTTATCAAGATACGCATAAATCATCAAAAGGCGACTAATAGAAATGATCACAACACACACAAACGTGTCCAACCGAAATATGGAAGTGAGGTGTCGGAAACACAGGAAGTACATACAAAAAGTAAATATGAGTGAAAACGAAACGAACATAGATGACGTAAATGAAGGAACAAAGTGAATAAAGACAAATGCCAAACAAACCGTCATTTATGACGGTTTTGTGCGTATCTTGATAAAGACCTTTTGGTTGAAACGTTGAAAATGTTTTTTGTAGTGTAATTTGTATGCTTTCTTGTTTACACATCATAACCCTCTAGTTTTAGTAATAGTCCATCTTGTCTAAGTGGAACGTTAAAAAAATATCTGTGTTACGTTAAGTACAATTTTTGTTACGTTTCACACATTACCTTATAATGATTGTAATAATGGCAATAGCAAAGAAAGAAAGAAATATCACTATCTCCGTCAGCACAGAAACAGTAACACATTAAACAGGAAAAGCCTGGGGTGGGGGCTACCGACCCCTACCAGGAGCGTCCACGGGTGGCGGATAGTGGAGGGCACTCCATATATGTCCATATATGGAGTGCTTGCTGCAATTAAGCAGCCGCGTACCAAACCGGTGTTGCTGCTTACCAGGACGGGGCGGGATATCAGTCGGTGCTGATATCCCCACTGAAATACCCCATGTGTCGGGCAGTGTCGGAAGTGACAGGCAGCTTCAAGCGAGTATGAGCCACTATAAGCTAATGCTGCTGGCATGGAGTTATTAACTCCAAGTCAGGAACGTGCTAGGGGAGGGGGGATTTTTTTTTTAAATTGCTGCCTTTCAATCACCATCGGGAGATGGAAAGACTAGGGGAGACAACCCAGACAGAAAAATCACAACCCAGCCTGCCGAAGACGGAGTGTGTTAGCCAGCGATGACGCAGATACCGGGATAAATTAGGGCACACACGCTTTCACAGAAATGTGGTCATGCGACAATCAACCCTGTCATCATGGCGTCGCTCCTATCAGCGAAAACCGGAGAGGAGCGGAGCCGGTCCCTTGCCTCGAAAGGGCCCACCCAAGCGACCTGTGCCTCTGCTAACCTGGAGGTCAGGGGAAAACTGACTTGAGGCAAAAGCTATGGGGCAGCTGCTCTGACCTGGAGAAGACAGTGGACTTCGTCTTGACGACAGGCCTGACGGTATAGCATGACCACCACAGATGTTGAACGCAGAAGAAGAAAAAGAAGAAGAAACAGGAAAAGGAGTTCACTTACTTAGGAAGCATTATATTGAGTGAAGGGAAAACAGTAAAGATATGCAAAATAGATGCAACAAAACATACCAGATCCTAGGACAGATGACACGTATTTTTAAGAACAAAAATGTAAACATAGACACTAAAGTTGCATTATACAGGACAATTATTATCCCATCACTATGCTACCAATGCCAAACCTGGACAATGACAGCACAAGACAAAAGAAAAATAGTGACAGCAGAAATGACATGTCTCCGAAGAATACACTGAGTGTCATTAAGAGATGAAATTAGAAACGATAACATCAGACAGATAACCAAAACAATACCAGTATTGGAACACATCAAAAGAGAACAGACCAAGTGGTTTTTATGCACTTCCAGACTACCAACAGAAACCATGCCACAAATGGCCATGACACATCTGGCTATAAAGCCAGAGGCAGACCATGTAAAAGATCGATCTCAGAAATAAAAGAAGCCACAGGAACAAGCTTACAAACAGAACACAAGAATGCCATCTCCAGAGAACTATTCTACCCTTGACGCCGCAGGGCAAACAAGTGCCATAGCATATATATATATATATAGATAGATAGATAGATCGATAGATAGATAGATAGATAGATAGATAGATAGATAGATAGATAGATAGATAGATAGATAGATAGATAGATAGATAGATAGATAGATAGATAGATAGATAGATAGATAGATAGATAGATAGATAGATAGATAGATAGATAGATAGATAGATAGATAGATAGATAGATAGATAGATAGATAGATAGATAGATAGATAGATAGATAGATAGATAGATAGATATACAGAAAGATATGTAGTTTAAAAAAACTGTCAACAGATATAGACATGTTTCAAGTGAACGATAGAAGAAGAGGAAACACTGTTTTACGACAGCTTTGTTGGCTCTGTGGAATAAGCGGTATCTGTGACGGCCACGAAACCGAGTTCAAATACTGGCGCAGGCACTTGTGCATTAAAACCGTTCAGAAAGCAATGGACAACTATTGAACGTTTTTATAATGTATACAAAACTGATACAGCCAGAATCAGCAATGAGATATATGTAGTTCATCACTTTTCATATCTTAGAACCCTGAGTCAACAATGAGATAGAAGTAGTTCATCACTTTTCATATCTTAGAACTCTGAGTCAGAAATGAGATAGAAGTAGTTCATCACTTTTCATATCTTAGAACCCTGAGTCAGAAATGAGATAGAAGTAGTTCATCACTTTTCATATCTTAGAACTCTGAGTCAGAAATGAGATAGAAGTAGTTCATCACTTTTCATATCTTAGAACTCTGAGTCAGAAATGAGATAGAAGTAGTTCATCACTTTTCATATCTTAGAACCCTGAGTCAGGAATGAGATAGAAGTAGTTCATCACTTTTCATATCTTAGAACTCTGAGTCAGGAATGAGATAGAAGTAGTTCATCACTTTTCATATCTTAGAACTCTGAGTCAGGAATGAGATAGAAGTAGTTCATCACTTTTCATATCTTAGAACCCTGAGTCAGGAATGAGATAGAAGTAGTTCATCACTTTTCATATCTTAGAACTCTGAGTCAGGAATGAGATAGAAGTAGTTCATCACTTTTCATATCTTAGAACTCTGAGTCAGGAATGAGATAGAAGTAGTTCATCACTTTTCATATCTTAGAACCCTGAGTCAGGAATGAGATAGAAGTAGTTCATCACTTTTCATATCTTAGAACTCTGAGTCAGGAATGAGATAGAAGTAGTTCATCACTTTTCATATCTTAGAATACTGAGTCAGAAATGAGATAGAAGTAGTTCATCACTTTTCATATCTTAGAACTCTGAGTCAACAATGAGATATGTGTAGTTCACCACTGTATATATCTTAGAATACTGAGTCAGAAATGAGATAGAAGTAGTTCATCACTTTTCATATCTTAGAACTCTGAGTCAGAAATGAGATAGAAGTAGTTCATCACTTTTCATATCTTAGAACCTTGAGTCAGGAATGAGATAGAAGTAGTTCATCACTTTTCATATCTTAGAACTCTGAGTCAGGAATGAGATAGAAGTAGTTAATCACTTTTCATATCTTAGAACCCTGAGTCAGGAATGAGATAGAAGTAGTTCATCACTTTTCATATCTTAGAACCCTGAGTCAACAATGAGATAGAAGTAGTTCACTACTAGATATATCTTAGAATACTGAGTCAGCAATAAACTATCCCTGTATTTGCGTTTGTTCTCATCCTCCCGCTGATTGGTAGGATGTAGTCCTGAGAACGGAATGCGCTGTCGTCCCTGGATCAAGAAAGAAGCATCACGATTGACAAGATATCTAAAACAATGAACAGATTAATAGAAAACGGAATGGCGGAATAAAAAGTGAAAAATAAAAACCAAACTCGTGGTTCACTAGGCTTGTTTTCAGTACACTCCTCTACGTCACTGAAAAAGCCGAGAAGTTAGCACTTAGTTCAGCCAACAGACGTTGACAACTAAGACTGGTTAAGAATTCCTATATTCGAGCAAGACCACAGTATGCCATAGCAATTACAGGTGATAAAATAGAAGGCAACCAACAAAAAGGTGTAGCATATCAATAAGGAAACTGCGCAAAAAAAAACAACACAAAAAAAAACAACACAAGCGAGCGAAAGAACAACATTTTTTAGCAGGTTTCTTGTCAGCTCTAAGTTTTCCAGAACATATTTATTGGTTTATCTCCACATGAAATTCTTTGTATTTATCTGTTTGCTCACATTTCAAGTTTGTTAATTCTTGTTTTTTTCGCTCATTTTTTTTGGGTTTCAGCATCATATAATTATAATATACTCGTTAATAAAAAGGGAAAAAATGGATTGTGCAATATAATCCTTATTGTCAGTCGCCGTCATTTGTGTGTACGAGCTTCCAATGTAGTTTTGTCGCTATTTGTGCATTGCTTCTAGTCATGATGAAGGCGTTTAAGTCCAAACGTTGTTCTTGTAGTTTGCGGTTTACACAAGTGATAAAAAAGAAATTTACATGTTCCCGTTCATACTTGCATTTACATTGTGTGACAGCAGTCCCCAGTATTTGAGAATACTGTGTTAACCCCAAACACTCTGATGACGTGGTCTCAAGTGTAAAGGGCAGATATTACCATGTCACTATGAGTGTATTATAGTGTTAGATCCGCTCCCCACACTTGACACATTCAACGTGTCTTATACAGAGAACAATGAAGCAATCAAAATACGTGATAGCTAACACCGCTTCAAACATTTTATTTAATATATCAGATACATAGAAATAAAAGCTTAGAGACTCAATGATACATATTTCTGAAACATAACATGATTGATATCACCAAAATATGGCAGCGGAAACACACAACAAACATATGAATAACACTCAGTGCAGCATGAATGAACACAAAAATGCCTACGTGGTAAAGTAAGCTAAAATACAGCACACGTAAAGTTAGCTGAATCTATGACACGGGTTTCACTCAGCGACAACAATAGAAGAGACGTGTGCTTTGATCAGACAGAATACACGATATGAGAGTTGAAATATAACAAGAGTACACCATATGAAAATAAAAGCTGAATAGATTTTACAGTGACTGGACACATTGATTCAACAAATTCCTGATGTATTCGTAGCGACTCTCATTCCATGCTTCGATACATACAAAATGACCAATATTGATATGTATGGATGTCATCTATAGACGACCTATCTCTTTCCAACATCCATGACATACATTGCCCGCTATGATATGGGTGAGTCCAACATCCATGATATGGGTGAGGTGATTCCCAGTCGTGAAGTGAGTACCGTGAACTGATGTTCATGACAGGAGGAAGTGATCAAGATATTAAGAGTGTTAGTGTGTTTTAGGAGGACCTTGACGGTAGCCAGTGTCATGGTGTCACCACGAATGCCATATCGTTAGCCGGTGTCATGGTGTCACCACGAATGCCATATCGTTAGCCGGTGTCATGGTGTCACCACGAATGCCATATAGTTAGCCAGTGTCATTGTGTCACCACGAATGCCATATCGTTATCTGGTATCATGGTGTCACCACGAATGCCATATCGTTAGCCGGTGTCAGTGTCACCCCGAATGTCATATAGTTAGCCAGTGTTATAGTGTCACCCCGAATGTCATATCGTTAGCCGGTGTCATGATGTCACCTCGAATGTCATATAGCTAGCCGGTGTCATCGTGTCACTCCAAATGTCATATAGTTAGCTGGTGTCAGTGTCACCCCAAATGTCATATAGTGAGCCGGTGTTATGGTGTCACCCCAAATGCCATATAGGTGGCGGTAAAACCAATCGGACTGTCTAATACCAGTATCTCCTATATAATTCAGGGTTCAACTCTTACACATGAGCAGACAAGCATAAAGACATATAAAGTCGATAAATCTAGTAAATTAAATGGACTAGATATATCTATCTCTCTATATTCTGTTGTCTTTTCACTGCTTTTTCTGTAAAGCTTCGAAGGATTGAATTACGATCGGTTTTCGGGCAATGGCATGTTTGGTCGATGGATATGCTGTAACTTTGTCTCGTCTCAGAATGTTGGTAACTCCCCCAATCCATCTTCTTCTTTGTCTTCCTCTGTATTGTGCTGTTTCCATTTGTTATGTTGTATAATCTTGCCGCTAACCAATAACGGTTCACTCTCATTAAGTTGTCACACCATTTTAGTCTTTGTTGTTAAATATATTTGATATCAATATAAACTGATATATTTAACATATTTGAATACTACTGGTAGGTTTGTATATCTCGACAGCACCCTATTGCAAACTGCGACACTTAACAAGGATGTTGCCAAGAGTAAATTTTGCACCAGTTCCGCCTTCAGTAGCCTTCGTGACAACGTCTGGATCAGGCGTGGTCTCAGTTTGACAGCTAAGTTGGTATGCCTACCGCGCAGTCGTTCTACCAGCACTGCTTTATGCTGCGTCATCCTGGACTGTCTATGCGAGACACATTCGACAGCTTAACTCTCTCCACCTTCGGTGACTAAGAAACCTCAAGGGAGTACGTTGGCAGGATCAAATACTAGACACAGAAATTCTCCAAAAGTCCCATATGCACACAATGCATACCATGTTAATTAAGTCCCAAATTCGCTAGACCGACCATGTCGTCCGTATACAGACAAGCGACTTCCAATGAGATTGTTCTGTGGGATGTTGTACGATGGTAAACGTACAAGCGGAGGGCAAAACACGTGTTTGCAGGAATACCTAAGGAACTCGCTCAGCTTAACACAATCAGATCATCACCTAGTCTCTGGGAGACTACAGCCTTTGATCGGTCAGCGTGACACAATCAGATCATCACCTAGTCTCTGGGAGACTACAGCCTTTGATCGGTCAGCGTGACACAATCAGATCACCGTTGGCATCACAAAATGTGAAAAGGAAACAACACTTCGTGCTATCTACAAGAGACAGAAACAGAAAGAAACTATCTTACTCGGGACCTCACTCACTCATGCACGCACTGCAATATATCTTTCCTGGCACGTATCGGACTCTTCGGACATCTACAATCTCTCAAATCTACACTAAAATAGACAACCACCGATGTAATTTTTCATCATTTTCGTCTCATAAGTTTATTGTTTCTCATGCCATGTTCATCTTCGCTTGCGAAGGAGGAACATCATCATCATATTTGACCACAGACGTTGTTCTAACAGTTCTTGTAATCTCTTCATTTCGCACATTATCTTTAGTTCTGTTGCAGCTTTTCATAGATATCTCATTTCACTCGTAGTAAGCTTTCTCTCTCATTCTTTTATTAGTGTCCATATCTGACATTCATAACACAATGCTGGTATGAAGGTTGAATTTATGATTTGCCTATTGGTTTCCATCGGGATAGATTTGTGTTTCAACATTGGTTAAATTCACAATTTACGTAGTCGGTATTTTAGACTTTCTGTCTCGAGCTCTCTGTCCATTCTTTCACACATGGCTGGGGAAAGACTTGATAACCAACACTACACCGCATGGAACATCGTGTCTCAAGCTTTCTGTCCATTCTTTCACACATGGCTGGGGAAAGACTTGATAACCAACTGATATATTTAACATATTTGAATACTACTGGTAGGTTTGTATATCTCGACAGCACCCTATTGCAAACTGCGACACTTAACAAGGATGTTGCCAAGAGTAAATTTTGCACTAGTTCCGCCTTCAGTAGCCTTCGTGACAACGTCTGGATCAGGCGTGGTCTCAGTTTGACAGCTAAGTTGGTATGCCTACCGCGCAGTCGTTCTACCAGCACTGCTTTAAGCTGCGTCATCCTGGACTGTCTATGCGAGACACGTTCGACAGCTTAACTCTCTCCACCTTCGGTGACTAAGAAACCTCAAGGGAGTACGTTGGCAGGATCAAATACCAGACACAGAAATTCTCCAAAAGTCCCATATGCACACACTGGAACATCGTGTCTCAAGCTTTCTGTCCATTCTTCCACACAAATAAAAAAAAGTAAAGTAACCCATAGCATTTATTAATGCCATAGGGGTGTGAGATGTTAGCGATCTCACATTTTAGAGACTGCAAATGAGGGTGGTAGCCATCTCCTCTCCCTCGCAGTCTTTATTTTCCGGATAAATTTGGTACCGATTTAAGGCTGGGTCGACCCGGGAGCCGTTGCGATCTGAAAAACATTTCCGCCTCAACTGGGGAATGAACTGCGCTAACGCGGCTCCCATTTGGCTGGGGAAAGACTTGATAACCCACACTACACCGCATGGGACATCGTGTCTCGAGCTCTCTCTCCATTCTTTCACACAAGACTGGGGAAAGACACGGTAACCAACACTACACAGCATGGAACATCGTGTCTCCAGCTCTCTGTCCATTCTTTCACACAAGACTGGGGAAAGGTAACCAACACTACACAGCATGGAACAACGTGTCTCCAGCTCTCTGTCCATTCTTTCACACAAGACTGGGGAAAGGTAACCAACACTACACAGCATGGAACATCGTGTCTCCAGCTCTCTGTCCATTCTTTCACACAAGACTGGGGAAAGACACGGTAACCAACACTACACAGCATTGACCATAGGAAGAAGGCGTAACTTATTTACAATATTGTTTTGTATCCTATCCTATTCGGGAAGTAGGTGAGGATCGAACTCTGTATCTTGGCAGTCACAGACGTGTCTGTACCACTCCGCCACAAAGCCGGACTAGGGAGCCGCGTAGCACAGTGCTTGCTTCGCATATGAGTGGTCCTGTGTTCATTCCCCTGTGGAGAATGAAATGTTTTTTACAGATCTTTTCTTTCAAATATTTGCTTTCAAAATATTAGCATTATATGGGGGTATATAAGAGATCAGATATTTAGTTAGTTAGTCCTTGGATCATCGTCATTGCACTGGCTCATACCTCTGTGATAGATGGCTCCTACCTCTGCGATAGATGGCTCCTACCTCTGCGATAGATGGCTCCTACCTCTGCGATAGATGGTTCATACCTCTGCGATAGATGGCTCATACCTCTGCGATAGATGGCTCATACCTCTGCGATAGATGGCTCATACCTCTGCGATAGATGGCTCCTACCTCTGCGATAGATGGCTCCTACCTCTGCGATAGATGGCTCCTACCTCTGCGATAGATGGCTCCTACCTCTGCGATAGATGGCTCCTACCTCTGCGATAGATGGCTCCTACCTCTGCGATAGATGGTTCATACCTCTGCGATAGATGGCTCCTACCTCTGCGATAGATGGCTCCTACCTCTGCGATAGATGGCTCCTACCTCTGCGATAGATGGCTCCTACCTCTGCGATAGATGGCTCCTACCTCTGCGATAGATGGTTCATACCTCTGCGATAGATGGCTCCTACCTCTGCGATAGATGGCTCCTACCTCTGCGATAGATGGCTCCTACCTCTGCGATAGATGGCTCCTACCTCTGTGATAGATGGCTCCTACCTCTGTGATAGATGGCTCCTACCTCTGTGATAGATGGCTCCTACCTCTGTGATAGATGGCTCCTACCTCTGTGATAGATGGCTCCTACCTCTGTGATAGATGGCTCCTACCTCTGTGATAGATGGCTCCTACCTCTGTGATAGATGGCTCCTACCTCTGTGATAGATGGCTCCTACCTCTGTGATAGATGGCTCCTACCTCTGCGATAGATGGTTCATACCTCTGCGATAGATGGCTCATACCTCTGCGATAGATGGCTCCTACCTCTGCGATAGATGGCTCCTACCTCTGCGATAGATGGCTCCTACCTCTGCGATAGATGGCTCCTACCTCTGCGATAGATGGCTCCTACCTCTGCGATAGATGGCTCCTACCTCTGCGATAGATGGTTCATACCTCTGCGATAGATGGCTCCTACCTCTGCGATAGATGGCTCCTACCTCTGCGATAGATGGCTCCTACCTCTGCGATAGCTTGTGATATCTTGTAGATCAGAGACAGGGACACATAGTCGTTTTTTTAACTACTTGATCAGCCACTGAAAATGTGGGGGGGGGAGTTGCCGAACTAACCCCCGGGCCACAGTTTGCTAAATCCTGTGATAAATATAATGATTTCATTGTAGGTGATGTACTATATACTGTCAGATTTCGTTTCAGTTAGTGTACTGTGTACCGTTAGATTTGCTATAAGTTAGTGTGACCCATGTCGCTAGATTTCCAATCAATAAATGTACTGTATGTCGCTAGATTTCCAATCAATAAATGTACTGTATGTCGCTAGATTGCCTATAAGATAGCGTATTGAATGTCGTTAATATTTCAATAATGGGTGTGTAGTGTATACGGTTAGTCTCCCTTCAGGTAAGTGCATTGTAACTCTGTTAATGAATATCCAATATTGTTTGACGACGAAATCTCCTACTGTTAATAATAGTACACATACTTCTAGCTCATATGATTACTGCCCTTGGTCGTGAGATCCTTAAACTGGAAGGCCAGGTGAATCGACGAACCTTAACGAGCGTTTATATTGAAATTATTTGATCAAATAAACACACTGAAGAAGAGAGAAAGGCCACCCTAAGAAAAGAGCCCTAGTAAAGAATGGAAAAATATTCAGATTGACCCCTGGGGTTGATCAGTGAAGAGAGGTCTCAAACAAATCTTTTACCAAGTGTTTTCGTCTGCTTTTGTTGTGTTCGACTAGAGATAAATTCACACATGGAAAATTACCAGTATGTGTTAAGGCAACGTTACAAAGCTCAAGTGGTACTTCATTCTAAGGAATAATATAGTTTGTTGAAAGATTTTGTTGGTTCAAATAAACGCGGGAAATAATTTTGTTAGCTTGGAAAAACTTTGAAATTTAAAGCATTTCAAGGGATTATGTTGGTTTATGTTGAATGGACACGGTTGTAGACATGCTTTGCAATAGTGAGTGTGTTAGACTTAGACAATAGTGAATGACACGGTTGGCAATAGTGAGTGTGTTAAACTTAGGCTATAGTGATGACACAGTTGGCAATAGTGAGTGTGTTAGACTTATAGTGAATGACAGGGTTGGCAATAGTGAGTGTGTTAGACTTAGACAATAGTGAATGACACGGTTGGTAATAGTGAGTGTGTTAGACTTATAGTGAATGACAGGGTTGGCAATAGTGAGTGTGTTAGATTTATAGTGAATGACAGGGTTGGCAATAGTGAGTGTGTTAGATTTATAGTGAATGACAGGGTTGGCAATAGTGAGTGTGTTCGACTTAGACAATAGTGAATGACACGGTTGGTAATAGTGAGTGTGTTAGACTTATAGTGAATGACAGGGTTGGCAATAGTGAGTGTGTTAGATTTATAGTGAATGACAGGGTTGGCAATAGTGAGTGTGTTAGATTTATAGTGAATGACAGGGTTGGCAATAGTGAGTGTGTTAGATTTATAGTGAATGACATGGTTTGCAATATTGAGTGTGTTGGATTTATAGTGAATAACAGGGTTGGCAATAGTGAGTGTGTTAGATTTATAGTGAATGACACGGTTTGCAATAGTGAGTGTGTTAGATTTATAGTGAATGACACGGTTTGCAATAGTGAGTGTGTTAGATTTATAGTGAATGACACGGTTGGCAATAGTGAGTGTGTTAGATTTATAGTGAATGACACGGTTTGCAATAGTGGGTGTGTTAGACTTATAGTGAATGACACGGTTTGCAATAGTGGGTGTGTTAGACTTATAGTGAATTACACGGTTTGCAATAGTGGGTGTGTTAGACTTATAGTGAATGACACAGCTGTAGACGATGCATTGAAACAGTGTGTTATATTTATAGTGAATATCACGATTATTGTAAACAATGTATTCTTTTCAATAGTGGTTCTCGACTTCTTTTTTCGTGGCTCCCTTTTAGTGCAAATTTTTTGTTGTGGCTCCTGACCTGGTTCCTAAATTAGGTGAGGTCTCTATAGGTAAGGTACCTGCAGGGTGAGATCTCTGCTGGGTGATGTACCTGTTTACATGTATATATCGGTGAACCTATGTTCCACCTACTCGTTAACATAGTTCTCAGCAGGAGCTGGTTTTGTTTCGTTTCAATAGATCAATTCTGGCACAAAACTACTTTGAGACATGCTGCTCTTGCTAAACGTTGAGTTTTCAGATGATTACATAATTGAACATGGGCTACCTATGTGAGAGAAAGTAGAGCCACATACATCTCGAGACAACCATGACTATCCAGTACTTTACATCATTCCTCTATCCAGTACTTTACATCATTCCTCTATCCAGTACTTTACATCATTTCTCTATCCAATGTTATATCAACTTAGTTGTCAACTCAACTAAGAAATGGTTGTGTACATCATTTCTCTACCCGTTAGTTTCCTACTCAACTAAGAAATGGTTGTGTGCATCATTTCGCTACCCGTTAGTTGCCTACTCAACTAAGAAATGGTTGAGTACATCATTGCCTACTCAACTAAGAAATGGTTGAGTACATCATTGCCTACTCAACTAAGAAATGGTTGAGTACATCATTGCCTACTCAACTAAGAAATGGTTGTGTACTAAGTAAATGTAATATTGTTACTAGATAATGTAACTATCAAATAGTAAAACCAATATAAAACAAAAATAAAACAAAAATAAAAAACAAAGGAACAACGACTTATTCTATTATAGACATAACAGAGACCTTTTAATCAAGAAACATATCCGAGCAAAGAATAAATAAACACACAAAGACGAATAAGGTCATATATGATGTTCCATTTGTTCTGTAACATATCACATCGATCAGGGATCGACAGATTTAACCGATCAGGAATGACAGATTTAACCATGATTTTAAAATGTTCAACTTGTACCCAACCAACTCCAAGATATTTCAGAGCATCTGAATAAGACCACAGATACGATGTCACTGCTATTAAATGAGATTCTATACATATACTCTACAAACTACTCAATAACTTTTAACAAAATGAACAAATAAGTCCTTTTGAAATTTAACTTAAACCAAGAATAAGGTAGGGCAGATTTGAAGATAATAAGGAATATATATTTGGGACAGGGATCCGCGATTTCGTTCAAATGGGAACTTAGTAGATTTAGATCAAATTTTTAAGAAAGGATTATATAGGATTGAGTGTTATCTACTGATCGGTTTGACGTATGCAGCGAGACAATACATGGAAATAGTGAACACTTAGTGGGAACTACGTCCGCGTTCATACTATCAACCATCTGAGATGTGCAGATAGCACAGTTGTGATAGTAATTTCTACGAATTATTTTCAACAGAGTAGCCACAGATTGCGAGATAATAGAGTAGGACTATTTAAATGCCAAAGTAGTCTATAAGAAAATACTACCACCAGGATGTTCTTTGAATATTAAACGAAAGATATACAATTATGGTATGTAAGTGTTCCATTCTGAATAACGCGGCGAAACAGACATATAAGCCCTGTGTAGATAAATACACATATAGGTCCCTAAGCCTAAAACCGCCAGAGCTAGAACAAGTTCACTCAGGCGCACAAAAATAAAACTAGTGCTACGTAGAACACAGTTAACGTGGTCTTACTGGACGACGATTACAGACTATCACTGGCGAGTGCTAATGTGAACAAATACAAATAACAGTACACAGGACATAATCGAAGTTTCGACCACAAGGCCTATATCAAGATAACATGGAAATTTACATTAATAAAAAATAGCGAGTAGGAACGACACAACTAACGTGTCTCAGCGAAATGTGGAAATGGTCGGAAGCTTGTGAACAGGAAATACATACAAATGTAGATAGATACATGTGTAAACGAGACGAATAAAGAGATTTAATGACGGAGAAAAATGAATAAAACGACCACCACACCACATCAACCGAGAACTAAACAAATGAATGGTCGGAATTAAGTGGTGATGATGTTCCTACTTCGCAAGTGAAGATGAGCATGGCATGAAAAACAATAAATACGATGACAAAATAAATAATAATAATAAATTGGTAATTGTCCAATTTGGTTTGTTAGTTCGTAGATGTCCGATGAATCATATTCGTGCACGGAAAGTTCTATTGCAGTGCATGCAGGAGTGCTGAAAGTTCAGGGTAGGAGAATTTTCGGAGTTTGTCCTTCCACTTTAAACCCCCTTCCCCTTCTATGAGAATACCAACTTGAGAGCTCATGAGCAGTCAAGAAAACATGTCAAGCACAATCAATCGTCTATGACTGGACACGAAACGAAGTATAACAATTATACATTTCATATATATATATATATCGTTCTGGTAAAAGTGTCACTTCGAGAGTCTTACATATACTGTTAAAGAACGAAACGTATCTTTTTTGGAGTTACTTTTATAAATGCATTCGCTGATTGGACATCATTCAACCTAGCGACTGTTTGTCTCCACCTGGTCATTCACTTCTCGTGGTTACCTGAATTGTACTTACTTCATTATTCGTGAGCTCATGAAAGAGGTCAATGTTAAAACAATATTGTGGCAATAATAACTCGTGACAGGTTCTCTAGAATCACATGAAATACTGAACACAAAACTCTCCGATCATATTATTGAATGCATATAAAATACTGACGGTTCTCAAAAAAGTTCAGTTGAAAATTCACCGCGCAAGTATGGTTCATCTAATTACAGAACAACGAAACGTCATCATTGGATGTTTACAAAATGGACAATCGCAAAGTGTAGTGGATAGACAATTTAATGTGGTTAGAAACATCATTAACCGTCTTTGGAGGAGATTTCAACAAACTGGCTCTGTAGCAGACCGGCTGCGCAGTGGGAGACCCAGAGTCACAACTCTTGCCGAAGACAGCTTCATACGGCTGCGTCAACTCAGGAATTGATTTGTAGCTGCGTCCTCCACAGTCCAGTCAAGGCCAGCAGCTCGTTGAATTTCAGATCAAATGTTCAGGAACCGGCTGCATGAAGCTGGTCTTTGAGCTGGAAGACCCTACAGATACCTTTATTATGCTTCAGGCCATGAAGTAATATATTGCGTTTCTGTTTTGAACAGTATATATATATATATATATATATATATATATATATATATATATATATATATATATATATATATATATATATATATATATATATGGGACTGCATTTGATATTGTTTTCATATTATTTTTAAATATTATTTACCACATGGTGCAATGTTTTACTACAATGTTTGATACCACATAATGCAATGTTTTACTACAATGTTTCATACCACATGGTGCAATGTTTTACTACAATGTTTCATACCACATAATGCAATGTTTTACTACAATGTTTCATATATTCTGAAACTGCAGTGAAGAAATCCTGTGCGCAAAGTGACTTTTATTTTTGTGTCGGAACATGCGGGACTCCGGGGTAATGAGAGAGCAGATAGGTGAACCACCTATTTGGCCGCCCACTCTGCTACTACAGCTGTTGGTGGAGTGATGGAGCGGGCAGACATTTTGAATGCCCTACGGGAAAACGCACCAACAAATTACTGTTTAAGTGACGATGACTCTTGTTCCATGACTAGAATAAGAGAACTTGCTTTGAAATGTGGTGTCGATAGAAATGAGCGGCTTAGTGGGCGAGAAAGAATGATGGTCAACCAACGGCGTACTGGGACCGTCAGTCAACGTGTAATGGCGGATACAACGTGTAATTAGCTGGTGGACAGAAAAAGCGTTTCAAAGACACGCTCAAGTCATCCTTGAAACATCTTAACATTGACGTAGGCGCTTGGGAGAGCCTCGCTCAGGATAGAACGGCTTGGCGTTACAGCATTAGAACGGGAGCACTAGCGGCAGAAGAATTCAGACAAGAAACTGCAAGACAGAAGCGGACACGTAGAAAAGAAAAAACATCTCAACCTCACACAGATACCTTCTATTGTTGTCAATTCTGTAAAAGAACATTTTGTGCGCGCATTGGACTTGCTAGTCATTTAAAAACGCACTATTAACTTTATTATTTTATTATTTATTGTTATTATTATTATGGTTGAGTTTTTGGTCATCGTCGATCACGACGGACGAACATCATCATCACATCAATGGCGGATACACTCAAGGAGAGATCTGAACACATATGAGCTTGTCCGGAGTGCAGTTACGTTGATCCAGAAACTAGCTAACTAACTATATAATCAGATATCACTCTGTAACTGCAAGCAGAGCCTGAGCACATTCTGTCCAGTTAACTGACATGAGTATAAGATAAATGTAGAAACAACATATATTTGTAAACATTGTAAATGCCTGTAGAGAGGTGCATGATCACAAAAGAATCGCTTAACACGTGTCTCCTCGGCATAGTCTTTGACTCTCATCTGTGTGAAATCCCCAACTGCTGTGAACGAGATCTATCATTCTCGTTGACCCCGCCCCCTGCTGCGGTGATAAATCAACCAATCTCTAATCCCAATACCACATTTTTGTTCCTATTTACAAGGATATGATTACAGGATTACTGAGCATTGTCGTGCATACCGGTACTGTGAATTCTCAGGAAGGTGCAAGCAAATTATTCAGTCTTTGCCCAAACAATAACAAAGGAATAATATTAACACATAACTGTAGCGTGGATCTTCACTAGAGGAGCATTTCTAAACTAAAGAAGTAGTAAGATGTCAACGATTAAGATTCAAAATTAACGCGTAATAAAGAGAAAATCAGCAAAATCAGATAGAAACAAACGCTAAACATAAATATATATAAAGAGTTAAATATAAATATATATATTTATATATTTCTTCTTATGTTCCTCTTCTGCGTTCAATCTGACCCACTCCTAGTTGACGGGAATACTTGATGTGCCATTACTGTGACCCACTCCTAGTTGACGGGGAATACTAACTTATTTTAGTAACACTGACTTATTTTAGTACCACTGTTACCTATTTTCGTTCATCTTTATATTGTTAAGCAAAGCCTAAAAAAATCTCATTCTATAGTTAAACAGAAACTCACTGGTCCCGCGTTATCGTTAAACACATCACTAGCCTCACGCTATCGTTAAACAGAGCCTCACTATTTTCACGCAATCTTTACTTGATAAAACCTCTCGTATTATATATTTCTTCCTGTATAGTAAACATGGCATGCAGCTATCAAGCATGTGGGTATCAAAAACATGCAAGAACTGTTTATGCACAGTAGCGTCACATCGCTCGAATTGGAGAGCTCTGGTTTCTGCCCTATGAACCGTATTCGGCGTTGAAGGAACATATATAAATATATCCACAGTCCTGCCCAAGTAAGCAGGGTGCTGAAGCCGGAGGTAACCAGCCAAAGACGCACAAATAATCAGGATGTCACGTACAAAACACAATGGGAACATGTCTATATCCAATAATAGTTATGGTGTCTGCCCTGTGGCGGACGTTCAGGCAGGGACGGTGCCGGGCCCTACATATCGAAAGGGCCCATCAATTACTGGAGGTCCTTCTCAATTGTCCCGAGGAGCCAGCAGGCAAGGGTGAACTACAAAAGACAGTGAGTTTTATTCAGAAGTCAGAATTACAGATATAGACATGTTTCAAGAGAACGAAATAGGAAGAATGTATGTATATATGTATGTATGTATGTATATATATATATATGTATGTATGTATGTATGTATGTATGTATGTATGTATGTATGTATGTATGTATGTATGTATGTATGTATGTATGTATGTATGTATGTATGTATGTATGTATGTATGTATGTATGTATGTATGTATGTATGTATGTATGTATGTATGTATGTATGTATGTATATGTATATAAAACGCATGGCAGCACAAAGATGTATTTGTCTTATTTATATTAACTAAAGAAATTTCGTTTACTAACTTCGGATCAACTTTTTAATAGATTGATGTGTTCTGAGTTCAAAACAAGGTAATGACTATTAGGTAGATAGTTATATTTGGTAGATTGGGTAGATGGTTTAAATTGGGTAGATGGTTATATTGGAGGTAGGTGGTTATATTGGGTAAATGATTATACTGGGTGGATGGTTTAAATTGGGTAGATGGTTATATTGAGTAGATAAATATATTGGGTAGATGGTTATATTGAGTAGATAAATATATTGGGTAGATGGTTTAAATTGTGTAGATGGTTTATTGGGTAGATGAATATATTGGGTAGGTAGTTATATTGGGTATATTGTTATATTGGGTAGATGGTTATACTGTGTAAATTATTACATTATATTGAGTAGATGAATATATTGGATAGGTGGTTTTATTGGGTAGATGGTTTTATTGGGTAGATGGTTATATTGGGTAGATGGTTATATTGGGTACATGGTTATATTGGGTAGATGGCTATATTGGGTAGATGGTTATATTGGGTAGATGGTTATATTGGGTAGATGAATATATTGGATAGGTGGTTTTATTGGATAGATGGTTATATTGAGTAGATGAATATATTGGATAGGTGGTTTTATTGGGTAGATGGTTATATTGGGCCGATGGTTATATTGGGTAGATGGTTATATTGGGTAGATGGTTATATTGGGTAGATGGTTATATTGGGTAGATGGTTATAGTCCAGCTGAAGATTGTTACTTCAAGTTGTCCTACATGTTTATGAGCTATGACTGCTGCTAACAATCACAGAAGAGTAATACCCTTCATTGCCAGGACTTCAGGATAAGAAGATTGAAGAAAAATATAGCAATGAATATGAGAACTGAAAATGGAATAGAGCAAAGCAACGTTTGGTTGACAGCACATCCGGCATATAAAGCTTTCGAGACTCATACAATGGCTGTCAAGGCAGTGTTTAAACCCTCATTGACAACCACAACAATTTTTCGGACGATTTCCTCTCGCGTTAATATATGCGAAAGACATCCGCATGCAGGAAGCTATTCAGATCCGCCGAGTGTCTTTTTATCGCGCGACCCGTGCTGAGGGCAACGCCTCCAGCGGCCCCCTCTCGATCGTCCATTCAGAATTGTTTATAAGATTCTTTATTGACGCGAATCCAGAGGGGCAACGACAGAACGAGCAATGCCGTGCTAGGGCAGTGGTTTCATAGAATCAAAGAGCTAAAGACCAGTCTCTGGTAGCTCACCCTGCGTTGTCTGCCAGCAAATCCACGGGGCTAAACCGATATCCCATTAAATAATCAAAAGGGTTATTCAAGCGACTGCTGCAGATCGGTGAGATCACCCCCTCCCCGGGTGAAAATAGATAAGAGAGAGAAAGAGAGAGAGACAAGGAAATAAACAAAATGGTGAAATAAAGAGAAGATAATATGACGAACATATTCAAAATGTTTCCTCATTATTCCCCTTTGATCTATGAAACTCATGGACGCTAACGCGCGTAAGAAAATCCGTAAAACATGGAGTGAGTATGGGGGTATCCCTAATGGGAACATTTAGATTAATATAAATTGTCTTCCCTTGATAGTTTCCTTATATATATGATCAAGTTGTATGGACGTCAGCCTTCCACCCATCTCATTCTTCTCCCAACGGTACGTTAGAGAAAAGGTCGTCAGAAAACAATGATTACCCACAAGTAATATCATAACGAAACGCAACGATATCTTTTACAGTGTTGATATTATCCAATGATATGTTCCGGCTTCTGCTGTAGCTTATTTATGAGACACAGTAGCCTTATAGACACGAAGCTACTGCGTTTATTCCTATCTTGATAAAGACTCGCTAATAGAAACGTAGGCCTTATATTTGTTATATATCTACATAATTTGTATAAAAACGAAGTTTGCATATGAGATTGAAAGATAAGATTCTGGATACCACTGTCAATGAAAGAGTTGATGATACCACTATTATTGAAAGAGTTGGTGATACCACTGTCATTGAAAGAGTTGATGATAACACTGTCTTTGAAAGAGTTGATGATACCACTATCATTGAAAGAGTTGATGATAACACTGTCATTGAAAGAGCGGATATTCCTAGCAATGATACTGTTCTGATGCAAACACAAGTTTGTTGGGCAGGTCATGTGGTACGAATACCTGATCATCGTCTACCAAAATGAATGAAGTCTCCTGGGTATGAAAGAAATGAATGAAGTCTCCTGGGTATGAAAGAAATGACTGAAGTCTCCTGGGTATGAAATAAATGACTGAAGTCTCCTGGGTATGAAAGAAATGAATGAAGTCTCCTGGGTATGAAAGAAATGAATGAAGTCTCCTGGGTATGAAATAAATGACTGAAGTCTCCTGGGTATGAAAGAAATGACTGAAGTCTCCTGGGTATGAAAGAAATGAATGAAGTCTCCTGGGTATGAAAGAAATGACTGAAGTCTCCTGGGTATGAAAGAAATGAATGAAGCCTCCTGGGTATGAAAGAAATGACTTAAGTCTCCTGGGTATGAAAGAAATGAATGAAGTCTCCTGGGTATGAAAGAAATGACTGAAGTCTCCTGGGTATGAAAGAAATGAATGAAGTCTCCTGGGTATGAAAGAAATGAATGAAGTCTCCTGGGTATGAAATAAATGACTGAAGTCTCCTGGGTATGAAAGAAATGACTGAAGTCTCCTGGGTATGAAAGAAATGAATGAAGTCTCCTGGGTATGAAAGAAATGAATGAAGTCTCCTGGGTATAAAAGAAATGAATGAAGTCTCCTGGGTATGAAAGAAATGAATGAAGTCTCCTGGGTATAAAAGAAATGACTGAAGTCTCCTGGTATGAAAGAAATGACTGAAGTCTCCTGGGTATGAATGAAAGCTCAGAAACCTTCCCATTGCACATAGAAATAAGAGCTAATTGCTCGCAATTGCTGGGGTTCTCAAACAAACAAACAAACAAACAAACAAACAAACAAACAAAAAGACATGTAAATGGCGAGATGAAGTAGCTACACGAGTAGACAAAAGAAGCGCTATAAGGATTTGTTAAAGATCTCACTGAAAGTTTTTGACACAGACCACGACACATTGGAAGATACTGCACTCAACCGAGGTACTTGGCGTCCTTCAGTAACACAAATTGCCCCTTTATGAAATCAGAAGATGACTATTTTGTATTTGGAATTTAGCCAACATTTTGGTAGATCTCTTCCATCGTCCACGTTGAACGATGTTCCACAAAAAAAGTCATCCCATTTGATGAACAACAGGGAGCAAACAGGGAATACAACAGTTTATAAATACAATGGACAGAACAGGAAATCCCATACAAAGATGAGAAAATAACCTTTTTTAAAAAAAAAATCCGGGCCTTTGACAAAGCTGCCTCAAAGGTGTGACATAACAACCTCGATAACGTGACACAGCAGTCTCAACGATGTAACATGGCAACATCAAACGCGTAACTTATCAACCTCAACTTTCGTTACTGCATCTTTTCCTGTGAATAGCCCGTGCCGACGTATCTCTCGTACACCCCAAAATGATTCGCATTGCCTCATTGTGGATTTTATCAAATCTTTCTGTGTGAGCCTAACCCTAGTGCCAGAATCACCAGTGCGTACTCTACCACCACCACCACCAATTCCTGATACAGCAGAAATAGCTGCCTCTGTTCATAGTGAACAGCAGCCATACTTTTCATCGCCCTAAGACTTTCATAAGCCGTCAACATGTTCTTTGAAACTCAGACTGCGGTCCAACATAACCCCTAAGCACTTTATTGTGCTGGTTCTCTCGAGGACATCCCTTTTCTGGCGTGGGCCACAACCGATGGCGTGGGCGTGTTTACTATGTGATTATTTATGGAAAACCATGTTATCGATGCCTTTGATGGATTAACAAAAGCTCCAGAATTACTACACCAATCTCCTATACGAACAAGCTCCCTCTGCAAATTCCTGGCGATCGCTTTTCTATCTCTGCCCTACCTATATACCAAGATGTCATCAGCATAAGACATAGTTCTGCCCGGTCCTACAATCTGACAGCTTGTAATTTGAACTGTAGACACATTCGATAATGCTGGGGACAGAGGTGACCCTTGTGGTAGCCTCAGGTTTATGACGGTTGGTGCCGAAGACCAACTCCCGCACTTAAGAACAACCTGTCTCTGAAAAAATGCCGAGATAATCCACATGACAATAAAAGGACTAACTTGGTTATTAATTATGGTTATTAAGAATTCCAAGGACACTCTGTTATAAGCATCTTCCAGGTCTATTGCAGCCGCGCATGTCTCTATTCGGTGGTCAAAACTTTAGAACACTTCTTGCGCGGATACGGCGACTTTGTGCCAATTCTGCTTAACTGGACAATAGCCTCCCAACGTTGAGGGCAGTATGTTATTCCTCTCTAGATGTAGGGACAATTTCCACGCAACAATATTTTCTAACAACTTGTCGATCTGCATGGTTATGATTTTGAAACTCTGTATCATCGCATGACTCTTGCCAGGCTTGGGTGTTACGATTAAATAATTATGCAACCATAGCTGGTGTATGGTTAGTTATGAAAACAACTGAACGTATGTATATTGCCTCGAAAATCCGGGTTGCCAAAAAATTTCTGGGTTGATGGCAAAATCCTGATTGTTGCTGGGTTGATGGCAACATCCTGATTGTTGCTGGGTTGATGACTACATCCTGAATGTTGCTAGGATGATGACTACATCCTGAATTTTGCCAACTGTTTTTAAAGGTTTACATATTTACATTCGCGTTATTTGCAAAATGGAAGCAGATAAAAGAATAAAGAGCTAACCAACTCTGATCAGTACTCCAGTCTGAAGCCCGTAGATGAAAGAGAGAGAGAGAGAGAGAGAGAGAGAGAGAGAGAGAGAGAGAGAAAGGGTTCATACATGTTAGAAAATCCGAAGATAACGTTAATACATAAGGAAGGTAAAAGAGCTGAAAATCTCACCACCACACCCCCCCCCCAATCCTTTTTCACTGGTTTTCCAAATAACCGTCAACAATAACGAATCTCATGAAAAACAAGAATTACAAACAAAAATTAAGACATTGAATTATTTTAGATAACTCGTCACTTACCCTTTCATCATCATCATCATGTGACGTACTCTCCCCAGAGAGTTGTTTTGCTAATGAACTCCCTGAACCTTTTCTGGCTCTCGCGATGCGGCTTGAATTTTCTGACGACGTATTCATATTATCTTTAATGAAGTCAGTCTTCTTGGTCTGTCCTTTCTCCTCTACCCAAGTTCTCTTCCCTCCATTATTTGTCTTTCTAAACAGTCGTGTCTCTTTATATGACCAAACAGGTGTAGTTTTCTTTTTGTTATTGTGTTTAGTAACCAACACTCTGGAATCTTCAATGCGTTTATAATATCTCAGCTTCTCCCCTTTTCCATCCATGATATTCTAATTTATACTAGTAAATTCAAATAGGAAGCTTGAGGATAAATTAAACATTCTAGAAACTAGTTGGAATTCAACCAAGTCCGCTCTAGCGGCATCGAATCGCATTGCAACTCCAGTAAACGGAATTTTCGGTATTTGACTAACGACATTCCCCCCAAAAGATGCAATTTTTTCAAGACATTTGTTCAAACTTTGTACTCGTCACTGAGAAGGGGCCAATCGAGACAAGAGAAACCGAGAACCTCTATTATTACAACGAACATTCCGTACAAGTATTGACGTATTCTCACAAACATATAAAATCCGTAGTCGTACTACAAGGACCGAAAGGTCTTTTTGTAAACATAAATAACATGATACAGTACAACAGAAATAAGAAGCAGAATAGGGCAGGCAAAAACTACATTCAGAAAAATGAAAAATATATTGTGTAATATGACATTATCATTAGAGGTGAGAAAGAGAGTTATACAGTGCTATATAACTCCTATATTAACATATGGATGCGAGTCTTGGACAATAAACTGGAAAGTTGGAAATTAGAAGCAACAGAGATGTGGTTCTATAGAAAAATGCTGAGAATATCATGGACTGCCAGAAAAACTAATGTGGAAGTGTTGAAAGAGTCAAATGCGAAACGGACTTTAATCGATAATATAAGAAAAAGACAATCTTCATTTTTTTGGCCACTTCATGGGATAGGCAGGTTTGGAGAACATAGTCACAACAGGCAAGATTGAAGGCAACAGAGACAGAGGGCGACAACGTGAGAAAATATTAGTTTGACAAACTGGCACGGCAGGGAAACAACAACGATCTTTATACATAATACTAGGGACCAAACCCGAAATAAAGGAATGACGAAAACTGATGTGCTGGACCTTGGACGGCCTGACCACAAGTGACCATCCGGGGTGCAAATAATCACAGTTTTACTGTGAACTTGCAGCACTACGTACTTCACGCTCCCTGGCGGAAATCACACGAAATATTCGTTGTGGTTATTTGAGAGCGAACGCTGAAGAAGAAGAAGAAGAAGAAGATACATAATACTGGAAACAGAGAGCTGTGGAGAGGCATGATCGCCTACGCCAGCCTGCATGGCACCTGATGATGATGAAAGTACAGTGTTACTTCACATAATAGCGTATACAAGCAAATTCAAGTAGGAAGCAAGAGGATAAATTATAAATTCTAGAAATAACTAAAATTGATTCGGTGCCACTAGAACGGACTTGGTTCAATTCCCGTTAGTTTCTAGAATGAGATTTTTCTTCTTCTTCTTTCGTTCACTTGAAACATGTCTATATATCTGTAATTCTGTCTCCTTAATAAAACTCACTGTCTTTTGTAGTTCATACAGTGTCCCATAGAGCTTTGACATTGATCTTCTTTGCCACTGTTTTACTTAGGGTTCAACCTTTTGCTTTACTTAATATTATTTACGTAGATATATCGACTTAATTCTGCTCTACTACACATCTTAATGCACGCATCCGTAACAGATGACTTCGTAACAGATGTATTCGTAACAGATGCCTTCATAACAGATAGTATTATTGTCCTTTTACTAAGTCAATCCTACGTTAATCCGTTCGTCTCACAATCATAAAGGTTCGGGTTTAAGGTTAGGGTTTCAAATCACAGTAAAAACGACACAGGAAGATCTATGTTCACATTGTTGTGACCGTTATTACAGGATCCCCTGACAATCATACAATCTTGTTCAGGGATCGTGGTTATCATTCAATTGTGACGCTATCTGATTTGCTCCGTAATTTTCATTGGCTATCTACACAAATATACACGAAATGACGAATGAAAATCAACGAAAAAGTCAAATAGAGACACTTTTGAAGGATGACGAAATACAGCCGACGACATCTTTCCTTATCTTTTATATAGTAGAACCAAAAAAAACGGCGAATGTCTGAGATAATTATCTACAAGTGAATCATTGTTGAATTGAAAAAAAAATATTTTGGAAATATAAATGACAGAACACTACTAGAAAGACAACACTGTAATAGAATGACTTTTCTAGAAACACAAGGCACTACGTTAAATACTCTCGTAGAAAGACAACACAGGGCAACAAATACTCTCTACAACGACAACACACTTCTAGAACGACAGCACACTTTTAGAACGACAGCAAACGTTTAGTACGACAGCAAACTTTTAGAACGACAGCAAACTTTTAGAAAGATTATCTGAAAACAGCATACTTCAAGAACGACATCCCACTTCTAGAACGACAACACACTTCTAGAAAGGCATCACAATTCTAGAACGACAGCACACTTCTAGAAAGACATCACACAGAAATCGAGAATGAAAATAGAAGAGGACGTAAAAGACAGCGATATAATTAAGAGGGTAAATAAAAATAATGATTGTCTGAACCAGAAGAGAACCTATACTTGCCGATGGAGATAGTTGCCCAGGTTTGGGAGCGTCAAAAACAATTCACAGGTGCACCACAATGAATGTACTTTACGAAAAGAAGTAAAAATCCTGCTGCAAGCTTATATAAAGAGGGAAGCCGCGGTAGCTCAGTCGTTAATGAGTTACTTCCCAGCCGGGTGATCCTGGTTCAATTTCTAGTTGAAGCAGAAACAGTTTTAAATAATCAACGGGTCCTAGGTCGACACAAACTAAGGAAATGGGTACCATATATTCTAGAAAAGTAATGAATGTGGGCGTTATGCTGACCACATCATCCCTAGATATGTATTTGGTCAATGAAAAATACGACCATAACACCTAATTTTCCAATGGTGTTGAAGATATAAACTTTACATTAAATTATTTAAAGGGAGAGCAACGCCGACACTTGAATCAATTTAGCTAATCAAAATACCTAGTTTCTGGGCTGGTCTGGGTGAACCCTTTCAGTGAAGGCATTGCAATATTTGAGATCTGCTGTAATCATCGTAGATGCCAGACTAAATAATACAATAAAAAACAGCAGTAAATGCAGAGCAGCTAAACGATTGGTCACTCTGAGATGGAACTGGAATGTTTGCGTCATTCTTTGCCATTGAAGTAATCGGCTTATATAAATTGTGCGGTCAAAATTGACCAATACTGATATTGCCAAATAGTTGCATTATGTCATGTGATTGGGTGTCTGTTTTAAAAAAATAGTGTAAATACAGTGGAATCCTTCTATAGTACATTATTTTATACCAAATTTCCCTCTATAACAATATATCAAGGGACATATTCTTTTCAGAACGTTGTCTTCGTCGTGGATACTCTGAACGCCTCTCTGTTCCGGGCAAGCAGGCCTGCATTGGCCAGAGACATGTGCTTTGATGTCGCTGGTCCATCGTCGTCTTGGTCTTCCCAAATTGATAAGATTGATGTCTACTTGTAACATACACACTGCTGCAACTGAAACCTCTTCTATCTTTTTGAATACACAACTTTCACCGTTATTATTATTTTCACCACTGTTCACTGTATCCATTCTAAATATTTAGGCACTTTACTCCCCTAGGTTCCCGTTTCGGGTGGGGGGGGGGGAATCGTTTAAACTCGAATCGTTTAAACTTTCAAAATACCCAATAATTTTTATTATATATTGTATATAGCGAATTTCTGTTATTACAAACATATTATGTCGGTCCAGACCACGTTGTTATAACGGGATTTCACTGTATACACAAAGATACCTTCTGAGAAGGATGTTAAAGCATTGCATATCTCTGCGATATGAAGTCTTCTGGGTGTGAAAGAAAGTTTTGGAGTGGAAAGGAACCCCCCCCCCCCATGCATATAGGAAACAAATAAATCTTAGAACAGAATAATGCAGTTTTGATAATCACTGGAAACACACATAATAGCACACAGAAATCGAAGTTTCGACCAAAAGACCTACACAACACAAAAAAAAACGACAAGCAAGAGCGACACTTTTGACGTTCACAGACATTGGAAACAAGAACCGTAGGTAGGTAGGTAGTTAATGAGTTTGTCTCTCTTTTGGAGAGGCGTGCTCCTTTCAACCAGCAGACAACAAAGTCCAATTAGGTTATATCAGGACACACTACATTAAAATATTAGAGGTAACGAAGACCCCAATAAGACCCAAAACAAGCTCGTAATATTTAGGGATTACAGCAGCAAACAAATAAACAAACAGGCCACTCCCCTTTAGCTGATTTGAGATTTGCATTCTGGAATCAACGCGAGTCATCACTGAATTTCGCGAAGAATGGTTGAGTGATGGACAATTGCACGTTGGCTGTACACAGTACAAGGCGTATAACAAAGGCCAGGGGTCTCAGCTTCTACAAATGCAATTACATTAAAACCATAATGGGCACAACGAGGCTTGAGATCTACAGATACGAGTGTGCGGCCAGTGTATGATATATGTATGCGTGTTTATCATGAATGCGTATATAGTTTGATTCGAGTCCCTCGTATTATTATTATTATACAGTCCCGAGGACACATCGTTATCATCTTGCAAAAGTGACGTTTGACTTTTTCAGTTATTTTCATTCGTCACTTTGTGTGTATTTTGCGCCGACAGCCAATAGAAATCACGGTAAAATCGAATGATGTCATTTTTTGCAGAATGTATCGATGTATCTAAAGAAGTGTATATTTGACGACTGACTCGTATGATCTGTGTAGGGTGATTCATCACGAATATTTCACAACTTAAATATCCCGACGATTCAAACTCACAGAAGTGGACTTAATTCTCGTTTTGTAAAGAGCAACCAGGCAGAGACAGGAATAACGTCCTCTTGAGGTTTCAATATGGTATAGATCTTAGACTAGAATACTAGACCATAGGTTCCCAGACTTCGTCGGGCCGGCCACCGCCTTCTTTGCAAGACATGAATGTTGCAATTTCCCCCCCCCCCGTTATAACAGTTTTTGGCAGGCGTTGGATATTTTCAAAGTAAATAGCAACTAATGATACATTTCTGATTATGTCGTTAAATCATTGAAATAGTAGTATATGCACTTCATCTTGGACACAGTTATCGATGTACCGAATTTGATGAAACATAAGCCCATATGTCCAGATTGTAAAGTGTATGCTCGAATAACATTATGTACAGTTTCATACAACGGTTTAAATATGAACATTCGAGATACATATTCAGATATTACATTATATTATTAAGAATCCCCATTGTAGTAATTAAAACACAATCAAATATACACTAAAATTGTTTATTTCAAACTTATAAAGTAAAAATACGAAGTAAAAATAACAAATTAATGTGACAAAGAGGAAGATGGAAATGCAATTAATAATTGCTGCACTATTTCCGCATAATCCCGAGCAGAGAGTTGGAATTGATTTCTGAAGCCAGAACTTTCGGTATCAACTACATAATTTTAATTTTGGTTCTAAATTTGTTGCGAGTTCTATGAGTTTCTCTTCTAAATTTGATGATTCTGCTGTGTGTACATATGAGAAAGGATCTAAAATCCAATTTGGTATATTCATTTTTAGAAAATCCTTTATTTTCTCAATGAAATCCGTATGGAGAACCTCCAAGTGTTGGCACTATGTAAGTAAATCTTCCTGTATGAGAGACACTGCTGATAAAATTGAAAAATATATTCTATACTTTAGTGGCGATATTCCCCTTGTCCTAGATTCTGCTTAAACAGAAGACATTTACCCACAAAAGCGGCAATAACATTTTTTGTTTTAATTAAATTCATTTTTGGATGTAATCAGGTTGGCCGTCAATCCATCGTCTCTGTTTTCAAGAAATCTAGTACTGAATCAAACAAACTGTAAAATTGATTCCACAAATACCTTTTGAAATCCTCATCGTTTTCGCTACAAAGTTCACTAAAAAATCGGTCACTCAATGAATTGCTTCTGATCTTGGTGACTTCTATAATAACGCAATGAAGCGACGTATGCAGGCGTTCACTTAAATTCTTCGCAATCAAATATTGACGATGAAAAGACAATGTATAGCGAGTACATATGGTACTGCTTGTTTCCTAAGCGCTATGAAATCCTAGTGACCCTTTGTCATTGCTGGAGCAATATTAGAAGCAGCAGCCAAATTATTACGAATAAGAATGTCTTTCTCTTGAAAAACGTATGGTATTAAATGTAGATTCTCCCTATGTGTCCATCATCAGTCGAAAGCGCGATAAAGACCTATACGTGGAGACATACAAAGTATAAATTAAATCTATGGGGAGAAATGTATGATAAAGACACTCACAATCTATCATAGGAAAGCCTCACGCCTATAAGACACAGGCTTTCATATGATAGCCTCCTCCACTATAAGACACTCAGTATATCACAGGACAGACTCCCCCTATAAGACACGGTATCATAGGAACCCCCCCTCCCAATAAGACACTCACAGTCTATTATAGGAAAGTCCTCCCTTCCTATAAGACACCCACAATCTGTTCTACGAAAGCCTCCCCCCTATAAGACACTCACAGTATATAGTAGAAAGTCTCTCCCCTCCAATAAGACACTCGCAGTCTGTCATAGGAGAGCCTCTAACATTAAGACCCTTAGTCTTAAGTCTGTCGGAGGATAACCCCTACTCACAGTCTATGAGAGAGAGAAAATATGTCCCTGATATTTCCGTACAAATCCTCATACGTTTCTATATCGCATTTTCCAACTGTTGCATAATTATAAATGATAACGTGTCTTCAGGTAGTATATCCTGGACAAGAACTAGCACACCCTCTAAAGATCTGAGCTAATCTTCTTGATAGTTTGTTAGTTTGATATTAACCATATGTTTTTCAGTTGTATCAGTTTATTTGATATGTTCAACCTGCGTCCGACTTCTTAATAACAATTGCAGATATTTCGACTGAGAACGGTAAATTTCAAGCAAAATTTCAGTAAATCAGTATCAGCAACACTGCGGCTTTCATCTGTGGAGCAGCAGAACATACACCAGAACAAATTCCATTGGATTTTCTCAGTTTTGCTGGTCATAGAACGTCAATCTGGCCCACAAGAGCTTCTCTTCAAAACAAATTACGGTGAACCCAAGATAACCTAAAACAAGCCCTCTCTATACATGACTAATATTGGACTGTATGTTTAACAATTGATTACAGAGGTTGTGTAGTAGCATAGACACGTCATCAGTTGTTGTGTAGTATCAGGAACCCACAATGACTTGAAACAAATTGCTCTAGACATGACTAATAGTGGACTGGATGTTGAACAAATGATTTCAGAAGAAGTAGCTGCTTATAAGATTAAGTATTATATATGTTGATTATCCTCTTCTCACACCGGATATGTCCATAGGTGCTCAGATCTTCGCTTCAGTAAATCTCTCAGGGTATAACGGCTGATGATTCTGGTTATATGTTGGTTCACTGCTCTTTTTGTATCTGTGCTAGATGTTCTCTGCGGACCACGCCTGTCATCACTCCCAATGTGCGTATTCTGTGTATTGTCTCGTGCTCAATATCTCAAAAAGACCAATGAGTATGTCCATAGGCTGACCATCTTTTATGGTGGCGAGGCTAGCTAATTTGTCGGCCCGTTCGTTTCCATCCACACCCGCGTGTCCAGCAGCTTCTAAAAGAACCAAGGTATTCAAAACTGGTAACTGATTCTAGTTCTCTATTATTGATCAAAATTGACAACTTGTTAGTGGTTTGTCTCTTGTCATAATCTATATCTTACTTTCGTTTAGAAATTTGTGTTGTTTTCCCCTGTTGTCTTTGATGATTATTTGAGAACACACAGGAATTGCGAACGATTAGCTCTTACCTCCTATGTGCAGTTGGGTGGTTTTTCTGAGCTTTCTTACATACTCAGGAGACTTCAGCTTTCGGACTTGTTGAATGCCTATTGAAGGACCATTCTATTCAGAGGGGGTCTTTGATTATAGAGATATGCTAGACAGCTTCCATAAGAGAACCTCAATATAACGGCATGTCATCTACTAAAGTTTTCTTTTGCATGAGTGGTTTGTCTAGTGTGTTATTGGTGAGACCCACAGACGCAACCGCATGCTTATGGTCTTTGATGAGATGTTCGATGTCTTTTTTTTTTAAACTGTGGGACAGCAATGTTGTATTATCGGCTTATCTTAGTTGTGATATCGCATGGCCTCCGATACTGAGTTGGTAGAATTTGCTTCACTGCTAGTCATTTCTTACAGTCCTCGTGATGTTCTCTGCATAAACATTGAAGAGATATGGTGATTTAGCACAACCGTGTCTGACTCCTTTTTAAACATTGAACCAATAAGATGTTTCACCATCTACTCCCGTCTACTGGCTTCTGAAAACTCGATGCTTGATATTTATTTTATTAACTTGCCTATGTTACATCTGAAACAACATTGTCTCTGTTCCTGTGTTATTTATATTTTGCAAGAATGTCCCATAGAGAACATAAGAACAATTTATACGTTAGAAATAAAATAGAGATACATGCAAATTTACAAGAACCATTAAATAGTGAAACGACCAAAACTATCATGGATTGGACATGTATGTAGACATGATCTCTTGTCAAAAACAATACCGCAGGGAACCGGCGAAGAAGGAGAGGCAGAGGAGGGCAAATAAAGATATGGACAGACAACATCAAGGAATAGACAGGACAACATTTTCCTCACTCATTCGCATCTTTGAAAATAGAAATCGCTGGAGGACTCTGTATGCTGAAGCATCCACTGTGGTACCTCTACGACCCTGACGGGTTATGGGTTTATAGTTACATATATATTTTCAAGTAGGTCTACTGGTCTTTGTACTACTGAGGCAGAATGACACATACTAGTATTAAATGTTTGTGATTTCTCAAGAAATTTACATACATGTGCAGTGTGTGTGTATTGTATTTGTTGTCTGTGTTTCGATTGGCAGGACAATATTCATTGTAGCTTGAGAATATACACGTGTGAAGTCTTGACTAAAATCGAAACGTTTTAGAGATGCTGTGTGATAATATTTGGGAAACGTTTTGACTCAAGTTGTGAGGCGAATATGTGTCATCTGATCGAACTTGGTTCAAGTCTCGTCTTTTGCCTTGTTATTTTTTCTAGATATCCTTGATGCATCTTATTTATAATATCCATGGGCACAAACGATGGCCGTAATATAATCAACGACACATGTGTAGATGTAAGCTCTACATTTCGCAATAATATTTCACATTGCTGTAGTCTTGAACAAAGGGCAATAATCAAGGCCAACACATACTTCAGAGGCCCACTTCGATATTCTTACCATACTACACGACTGTCACTACCATCTGGTGCAGTACGTCGCATGCCCCATTCTATGCGCGCGTTAATAAATATGTATAGATATCAAAATCTAATACAAGATGTGAGAATATATTGGACATGTTCCATCGTTCTAAATGTGAATGTGTGTGTATGTATTGGACATGTTCCATCGTTCTAAATGTGAATGTGTGTGTATGTAATCGACATGTTCTTATATCCAATGACATAAAATCTACGCAACAAATTTGACGATATCAATGGTGACCACATTTTACCACATGTACCCATAGAAATACCTGACTGATACGACAAGCATGTTTACATAACAGTGCATAGTCTAGGCATATGTGGTGATTAGTATGATTGGTGATTGGCATGATTGGTATGATTGGTGATTGGTATGATTGGTGATTGGTATGATTGGTGATTAGTATGATTGGTGATTAGTATGATTGGTGATTGGTATGATTGGTGATTAGTATGATTGGTGATTAGTATGATTGGTGATTGGCATGATTGGTGATTGGTATGATTGGTGATTAGTATGATTGGTGATTGGTATCATTGGTGATTAGTATGATTGGTGATTAGTATGATTGGTGATTGGCATGATTGGTGATTGGTATGATTGGTGATTAGTATGATTGGTGATTAGTATAATTGGTGATTGGTATGATTGGTGATTAGTATGATTTGTGATTGGTATGATTGGTGATTAGTATGATTGGTGATTGGTATGATTGGTGATTGGCATGATTGGTGATTGGTATGATTGGTGATTAGTATGATTGGTGATTGGCATGATTGGTGATTGGTATGATTGGTGATTAGTATGATTGGTGATTGGCATGATTGGTGATTGGTATGATTGGTGATTAGTATGATTGGTGATTGGCATGATTGGTGATTGGTATGATTGGTGATTGGTATGATTGGTGATTAGTATGATTGGTAGTATAGTGGTAAATATCTCCTTCTATCAAAATCATAAATTCAATCTTTATATCAACATTGTATTATCAAAGCTGTACACTGACACTGATCAAAGACCATGACATAAAGCTTACTGCGTGTGAAATGAGATGTTTAAGAAAAGCAGCAAACAGAACAAGAAGAGATCATGTGAGGAATAAAGAGATTACAAGAACTGTTGGAAAACGATCTGTGGTTAAATATATGGACACAGGATGAAATGGTTCGGCATCTTATTGAAAATAAATCCATATTCGCCAGTGGCAAGAGAATATAATACAAGAATGGAACTAACAGGAGATAGAGGAAGGAAAAGAAGAAGATTGGATGAAGGAGATACCAAAATTCTGAGGCGTCACAACATTACTGCATATCAACCAACCAAACTTGCCATAGCCCAAAAATCGATCGTTATTCAATCTTGCAACACCTGACAGAAAAAGCAGAGAAAAGACGATAGATAGAGATATATTAGGTATTAGTTTATTAATTATCCTCCTCGCGCACAGGACATTTCCATTGGTGCTCAGATCTCGGTTTCAGTAAATCTCTCAGGGTATAACGGCTGATGGTTCCTGTTCTATGTTGGTTCACTGTTCTTTTTGTCAGATGTTCTCTAAGGGCCACGCCCGTCTTCCCTCCCGATTCGCTCATTCTCGCTGGATATTGAGTCATGTTGATTCATCTCAAAATCCTCAGATTGTGCGGACTCACGAAGAGCAATTAATATGTCTTCTCGGTCCATAGTCTGATCATCTGTTATGCTAATTGGTCGGCCCGTTCGTTTCCCTCCACGCCCGAGTGTCCAGGAACAAAGATAAGGGTTAGTTTCCGTAGTTATGCCCACAATTTAGCTCTCTTTAATCTCTTTTAGTTTACACCGATCCCCTACGTACATAACCTTTTGTGCCTTTCTAAATCATATTCATCGAGTCACTTAGTATGTACGCATGGGAATATGCTTGAGATGGATTGATAGGTAGATGTTCTTGTGTGAAATAATCACCGAGATAAGGAGTTATCAGCAGGAAAACGTTTTGATATCTGCTATTAATACTTTCATATTGCAGATGTGTAGTTAACTCCGTTATGTTAACAAAGTAATGTTGAAATTATGAATAATTCTATTATCAAATACCTAACCTCATGGCGCAGAAGAATGTGGCGAATGGAATCTATCTCCAACACAGAAAACAGTGAGTTGGTGAGATCAATGATTATATCATACACAGCGTATTTAGACTTCTTCTTCTTCTTCTGCGTTCGTTCTCAAATTCCTGCAGATTAGCAGGATGTAGTCCGGAGAACGGAATGCGTTGTGTCACGGTTTACAGCATTGCTGCGATATCTGTGCCTTTCGGCCTGACACATCCGACTTCAGCATGACTTTGGTTCACTAATCCTATATGGGATGGGGCAGCAAACTCCATCCAATAACCTCATTACTCGCCTCTTACGACATGCATGGAAGGTAAACAGTGTTGATATTCTTTGCTCCCCTTTCGGGCCCCGGCAACACACGGGCGTATTTAGACTTTATTAGGCCCCAAGCTATTTGAGATATGGGGGCCCTTTATGTCCAGATATTATATGTCAGTGCCAAATATAATTTTTTTGGGGCCCCCAAAACAGTGGGGGCTATAGCTATAGCTTGTTTAGCTTATGCGTAAATCCGGTCCTGATCATACAGCATGCACCTGGTTGATATTATACTAAACAAGCCCTTATGTTCACACTCCCCCTTCATACACGTGAATAATTTTCTCCTGCATACGTCTATAACATGTGCGTACTCGTCTAGGCTCGCCAATTATACAGTCCTGTTAATTTATCAGAATAATGCTTCAAAAGTGACGATATTTGACATTTTCCATCGTTTATTGGTCCATTTGTGTCGACAACCAATGTAAATCGCAGAAAAAGGAAACTAGCATTGCTTTTGAAGAAAATTTGGTTGGTTCCACATGGCTGTATAATTGATTATCTGACGATGGACGCGCGTAATACAGGGAGAAAACTCTCATTATGGCGGTCTATTTTATAGCGATAAAAATGGACACATGACAGAAATATGAACAGAATGTAGTATCGTGGGCATTAAAGAGAATGTCATATATTGATGAATAACGTACGTGGAACGGTGGACGGGAAAAGAGCATTGATAGATGATGGTTTATGAAAACAAGAGAGATATCAATAGTGGAAAACATTTACTCGAGATCAGATTTCATGCAAAATAACAAGAGATATTGTTTCTGTGTGTTTATTCTCAATCTTATGTTGATTAGCAGGATGTTGTCAAAAAAATAGAATGTATTGCGTTATTGTTACAACTCACCTGCGATATCTGCGTCTTTCGGCCTGATATTCGATTCCAACATGGGTTTTAGTGTACTTTGTTCTATGGGATTTGTTCTATGGGATAGTACAGATAACTCCATCTCCGAACCTTCGTCGCTTCCTACGGCATGCTTGCTATATCACAGCATTGTTATCCATTGATCCAATTTCGGGCTTCACACCACATGGGCAAGAGATCACTTGTGTTGCACACTAACTGTACGTAGCATTCGATTCTGAAATCGCAACTGGTCTAATGTTTTATCAGGTTTTTTAAAAAAATTAAATGATAATGAAATCGTTTCTGTATCTGTGAACAGGTAGCTCTAACACCTCATAGGATTTTTGACAAAAGTACAGGTTTTTCTTAGCTGTGCAACCGGGGCGACAGCGAGACATATATATGGTTGTCTCAATATCATAGATGTGTAAGGGGTTGGGGGTTATGGATGCATGTTTAGACACCGAAGGGAGGCATTTCAGTGCTCCAGTGCCCCAGCAATATCACGGCCTGCTAGAGACACAGCACATATATCTAGACCTGCTAGAGGTACACCACACATATATGGGCCTGCTAGAGGCACAACACATATATATGGGCCTGCTAGAGGCACATCACACATATATGGGCCTTGTTTGTTTGTTGTTTGTTAAATGGGGGATTAAAGCCTCTTAGCTGAGGCATGATCCTTTCAACCTAAGACAGAAGTCTATTTTGGTTATATCAGGCCGTATTAGCTTTTATCTAAATGTGACCTAATTGGTCTGGGTGTTTGGAAAGCCGTGCGTGCTATTGCTATGTATTATCTATATTGCTAGGTGGAGTTGATGTTTATTTGTGGCCAAGATGCCTTTTATCTAAGTGTGACCTATGGTCTGGGCGAATTGAGAACCGTGCGCGCTATTATTGCAAAAGAATGTTATGTTGCTAGTTGTATTAAACTGTTTATTTCCGATGGTATTGCTTTTTTATTTAAGAGTGACACTAATGCCTGGGGTAGTTTGAAAAACCCTGCGTGCGATTATGCCAAAAATTGTTCATATTGCTAGTCGTATCCTGTGGTGAGCGTTCCTCGGTTGTTATTTGTTGAAAGCTGTGGAGAGAGACATGTAGAAAGACTGATGACAAACAATGACTTATTTTGTTTTTGACTTGCTTAGATTTTTAAATTAGGGCTTTAGTCTTGGTTATAAATTGTTTAATTAGTTTTAGCCTATCTGGTGGTACATCATGGCCCAGAACCTTTTCTAATTTATGTGGTATTTTATTGTTTTGGTAGTAATCTTTTAGGTCTTGCCTATGATGGTTGTATTTATGACAATGGAGTAGGAAATGATCTATTGTATTGTCCTCTTCACAGTCTTCACATATTGGTTCAAGTATATAATGTAATGATTTTCCCAGTCTAAGTCGTAGTAGTTTCCTATTGGCAGGGATTTTCAGCTCTTCCTTGATTTGAGTGGTCCTAGTGGGTCCTTTTAGCATTGCATGTGCATGTCTTCCTTTTGCACTGTTGTTCCATTTTTCTGTCCATTCCTTAAGTATTGTGTCCTTTATTATTCTTCTGGTTTCCGATCTGCCAAGTCCTACCTGGATTTCTGTTCCTTGTGTTCGTCCTTTCTTAGCTTCCTTGTCCGCTGCTTCATTACCTGGTATTCCGACATGGGCTGGAATCCACATTACATTAACCCTCGTACCAACGTGAACTAGGTTTGTTGTTATGCGTTGTATATCTTCTACTATATCTGGCCTTTGGCTGTCATGTTTATTTTGAATAGCCTGGACTGATGATAATGAGTCAGTCAGGATTGTAAAATTTTTAGGTGGGTTATCATTTATTATTTCTAGTGCTTTTAGAATTGCAACTAGTTCAGCCGTGAATATTGATGTATGTTCTGATAATTTAAAGCTCTTATTGATGTTTCTGTCAGGTATTACTATTCCTGCACCAGTTGGGCCTTCCTCTCCTTTGGACCCATCTGTGAATACTTTTAGACTATTTATTGTTCTATCATTTATGTGGTTTATTGCTCTATTTTTAGTTGAATCTCTATTTTGGTCTTTTTTCCCTATATAAGATAGGGAAATGTCAGTTTCTGGTGATATTAATTCCCAAGAGGGTATTATTGCTTTATATTGGTTTTGATTACATCTAGAGGTACACCACATATATCTGGACCTGCTAGAGGTACATCACACATATCTGGACCTGCTAGAGGCACAACACACATATATGGGCCTGCTAGAGGTACACCACACATATCTGGACCTGCTAGAGGCACAACACACATATATGGGCCTGCTAGAGGCACATAACAGATATATCTGGACCTGTTAGAAGCACAACACACATATCTGGACCAAATATTCCATAATTTTTCTGCCATATTTGTTTACTTACCTATAGTGATAGCACATCTATAATTTCCAGTCACCAAGGTCTATCTATCTGTCTATAAGCTGTGGCCCTTTTTGCCTTGCGGCGTCAGGGGAGGAAGAGTTCTCTGGAGATGGCCTTCTTGTCTTTGTAAGCTTGTTCCTGTGACTTCTTTGATTTCTGTGATCCATCTTTTACATGGTCTGCTTCTGGCTTTATAGCCGTTATGTCTATGCGTCATGGCCATTTGTGGCATGTTACCAAGGTGTCTGTAACAAAAAGACAAAAAGATCAAGGTCTGCTGGCCTGTATTTTTTCGCCATTCATAGGGATTATTTGATAGAAAAGAAAAGTAACAAATGGAGACGAAATGTAACGATTATTTTTCTCATACGTAACATGTTGCCAGTATACCACCCCCCCCCCCTTTTCTAACTTTCCGTAGTCGCTTCGTGCAATATGTATGGAGAGAATACATTTACCTTATTCTTTGTTACCTGAACAGAAGTCCAAGCCACGGTTGCCAGATGGGCACAAAATTGAATTACAGAGACTAGTGGAGAATTCTAGTCTTGAGTGAAAATATTATGTAGAAAAATAGTAATACTTTACTGATAAAACAAAAAAGAATCCTATAGGACTCATAAAAAAAATTAGAACATGTTTTGGCGAAGTATTACTAAAACACACAAAATCGACGTTTCGGCTAAAATATTCTTTATGAACCAAGTCATATAACAGGTCAAGCCGACAAATTTAGAAGTGGAGGTTTGGGGAATGAATCTCCCACCCCTTTAGGGAGTTAGAAGCTTGCATTTAGTACTAGGAGAAAGCCAAATAGTGGGTAAACTCTTTTGATGGTTTTCGACCCCAAAATGATCTCCAAAATCTCACCAAAGAGAATTACCCACAAAAAAGAAGGAAATTTCCCTCAGCTCTCTTTACCGGAGACTTATCTTCGGCCCTGGAACAGGCAAAGAACTGCACTGTTTATAAACAGAACACTAGAAGACCTAATTATGAAATAAATGCACTCAGGTATTTGTGATCTTTCTCCTCTTACCATTGCACCTTGTCAATAGATTTATCTCACTAATTCCCCCGCTTATTTTCAGGGTCAGAAAAAGAAGCAATGATAACATAGTCAGCTGTCGTCCATGTCGTAATTGGAGATTAAGAATAGTTAAGAATGAGGTTGGCTATCCCACTACTATCAAGTACATGTTCACATTGATAACCTGCTGAGTTAAGTCAAAAGAACGAAGATACTTCATCCACATTGGTAGAAATATTTCTCTATTTCCTGTGTAATTGTCCAACTGTTACACCCGTACACAAGAACAGATATGATTAAAGATATATAAGAACTATGTCAATAAGAAGAGTAGTAAGCTATGTGAATAAGAACTCATAATAACAATACTAATGCTACTAATACTACTACTACTACTACTACTACTGCTACTACTACTGCTGCTACTATTACTACTACTACTACTACTGTTGCTGCTACTACTACTACAACTATTACTGCTACTACTACTACTACTACTGCTACTACTACTGCTGCTACTACTACTGCTACTACTACTACTACTACTACTACTGTTGCTGCTACTACTACTACAACTATTACTGCTACTACTACAACAACCACTACTACTACTCTAATAATAATAATAATAATAATAATAATAATATTGCTTGTTATACTACTAATACTAATACTACTACTACTACTTCTACTACTACTACTACTACTACTAATACTACTACTACTAATACTACTACTACTACTACTAATAACTTAATTTAATTCCCGGAGATCGTGGTAACCGAATTAATCCTGCCTCCACTATTTTTGATAGCAAAATGCACAGATGTAGCTAATGTGGACAAACGTCCGTGGTTGAAAACAGCGTACCTCGCATTGAGAGATACATTTTACTAAACCACAACTAATAATAATAATAATAATAATAATAATAATAATAATAATAATAATAATAATAATAATAATAGTAATAATATTAATAAACATTGTCATGTTTTACGAACATAAGTCAAGGTCGTAGGAGTAGCACATTGGAGACATCAGCACAAAACATCTCTTCAAACACTTCTGTCTTCATCCATTCTGACGAGAGTGAATCGTCAAGCCCGGACCATTTCTAGATATTGCTTATCTCGGATTTCCTCCTTCTGCCTTTTTTCTCTTTACCTCCACCTGTTTCTTGCAAATTGTTTTATAGAGTGAGTCGTGTCTCATGACATGGCCAAACCATTCACGTGTATTCGTTTCACAACGACCAAAAGTGGTTCTTGATAGCAGTTTTTTTTGGAGAGAAGAATACAGGCTCTTGATAAGAAGTATATTGAAATAAGTATTCCGCCGAAGACGGATGTGTCGGACCACTGGCGCAAATAAAACGGAGACACAACGCATTTCCATTCTCTGGACTTCATCCTGCTGGAAATCTATTAGGACCATGGTCCTGCTGTAAGGGAGATCCAGCGGGAGTTTGAGAATGAACGAAGAAGAAGAAGAAGAAATAAGTATACGGGCTCTTGATAAGAAGTATATTTAAATAAGTATACGGGCTCTTGATTAGAAGTATATTGAAATAAGTATACGGGCTCTTGATAAGAAGTATATTGAAATAAGTATACGGGCTCTTGATAAGATACTTATATTGAGAGAAGAATGCGGGCTCTTGATAACACATATATTGAGAGAATAATACAGGCTCTTGAAAAGAAATTGTACAGACGAATATTGCTCATGAATTATATAGAACAATGTATATTTAAGAAAAGAAATAAATGCTTTTGCAGGTCAATCTGCCATGGTGTATCCTCGCACAACTGTGTGATTTGAGCACGTTTAATCTATAATTTCCTATCCAAGGCTTCAATGAAGATTAAGGATGACAGAGAAAAAAGAGAATAAATTAACGTAAAGAATGATAATGTTGAAAACTGGACAAGATTACAATTCTTTTTCATTCTTTCATCTTCTTTTTTAAAATTATCTTCTTTTGTTCCCTCTTTTACAATATGATTCTCTTTTCGTAATATTCATGTTTGGTTGTTTGTTTTTGTCTTGATTAATTATATTAGTCGAAACGTCGTCTGGTTTTGTTGATTGTGTTAATGTGTTATGTACTTTTTACTATGCATTCACCCCCCCCCCCATACATTTCTCATACTCAGCCTATGAAATGAGAACAGAGGCATGGCGGAATTTATGTGTTGAAATTTCTGGAGATAAGTGATACTTCTACTAAAGTGATACTTCTACCAAAGTAATGCTTTTACTAAAGTGATACATCTACTAAATTGATACATCTACTAAAGTGATACTTCTACTAAAGTGATAATTCTACTAAATTGATACTTCTACTAAAGTGATACTTCTACTAAATCGATACTTCTACTAAATTGATACTTCTACTAAAATGATACTTCTACTAAATTGATACTTCTACTACAGTAATTCTTCTACTAAAGTGATAATTCTACTACTGAAGTGATGCCTATACTAAATTTATACTTCAACTAAAGTGACACTGCTACTAAAGTAATACTTCTACTAAAGTGATACTTCTAATGAAGTGCTAAAGTGATATTTAAACATTTTTTTAATGCGTTCGTTCTCAAACTCTTGCAGATTATGAGGATGTAGTCCAGAGAACGAAATGCGCTTTGTCATAGTTTACAGTATTGCTGCGATATCTACGCCTTTCGATTTGACACATCCGACTTGAGCATGGCTGTGGATCACTGAACCTATATGGGATGGGACAGCCAACCCCATCCCATAGCCTCCTTAGTAACCTCTAACGACATGCATGGAAGGTAAACAGTATTGATATTCTTTGCTCCCCTCACGGGCCATGACAACACACTGACAATATTTATACTAAAGTGATAATTTAACTAAAGTGAAACTTTCACTAAAGTGGTACTTTTACTAAAGGGATACATCTACTAAAGTGATGCATCTACTAAAGTGATACTTCTACTAAAGTGATACTTCTATTAAAGTGATACTTCTACTAAAGTGATACTTCTACTAAAGTGGTACATCTACTAAAATGATACATCTACTAAAGTGATGTATCTACTAAAGTGATAATTCTACTCAAGTACGAAAGAGCTATTTCTACCAAAGTGACTATTCTACTAAAGTGATACTTCTAATAAAGTGATACCTATACTAAAGTGATACGTCTACTAAAGTGATACTTCTACTAAAGTGATACATTTACTAAAGACCTCTACCAGTCTAATGAGTAATGGTTGTGATAATGACTACAAGAGTGCAGACACCACGACTCCATTCAATACTTATACCATGTTACACATAATTTTGTACGGAAATGGAGATATATTCCCTAAATGTAATTCACAGTTAACGAGATCCTTCAGTATTCTCCAATCTTCTATTCTTCCAGTGTGTTAGAATCATTTCAGTCACTCTTAATATGATTTATTAAAGGATCTAAAATTCTCTCTCTCTCTAAAAATAAAGTTAATTTCTAGAATTATGATTAATGATAAGAAGTGATGTGTTTCGAGAAAAGAAGTATCATGAAAATGAAATTAAAAAACCAATCAAATGTAATATAAACAACTTACATTGGGACAACCTCTACGTTGCAATAATTGGGGCCATCAACAAAAAATATAGACACGATTCCACATATTCTTGTACGGAAGTAGAAATAAACCTAAATTTCTATATAATTCTAGATATATAGGCACATGTATAATAAACTAACTAGAAATAAGTAAAATATTATAAACAAATTAGAAATAAATAAAATATAATTAACAAACTAGAAATAAATAAAATATAATTAACAAACTAGAACGCCCTTAAGCATTATAGGCACACGGTGAAGGCGTCCTGGTTTGTTTGTTATATCTTTTTTATTAAATTAAATATTTCTGTTTGTGTTGTGTCTATGTTTCTTGATCAAGACTCCATTTGTAGTAACGTACAAATTGTCCATCTTCATTTTATGTTTTATTTGTTTTACAATCACTTTTATTACACTTTTCTCATAACATTTTACGATTTACTTTTAATTATATTACTGTCAATTTTTGTTACTGTGTCTGTGACTTTTTACTCAGACACTCTCTGGCTTTTAGTTGTTAGATTTATATGGGGGAGGTGGCATAAGTTACGTTAACAATTTTTAGTTTTATTTTGATCCCCCCCCTCCACACCCTCTTATCAAAAACTGTCCAATTGGTTCAGATGTCTTTCCCTCGAAATATTGACGTAATATATTGAACTAGAGAAAAAGATATTTAAGTTTTCAGAGAACAACTCGCCAATCTTCACATGATATTGATACTTTAGTTGTTATATTATTTTCTCACAGTGTCTGAGTCACAAAGTCCGAGTCCCGTTATAATGTACATGTACTTGTATTTGATTGAAGATAATATATGTTATAGTGGTAGTTGCATGTCCTACTTGATTTCAGAAGTTAGAAATACCCCTCTTCCCCTTTCTTTTGGGTTTCCGTATATTACATCAACAATTGGGGGAGGGGCAAGTTTGACAGTTGTTGACAAATTGGAGGAGGGTGGTTGACAAATTGGAGGAGGGTGGTTGACAAATTGGAGGAGGGTGGTTGACAAATTGGAGGAAGATGGTTGACAAATTGGAGGAAGATGGTTGACAAATTGGAGGAGGTGTGGTTGACAAATTGGAGGAAGATGGTTGACAAATTGGAGGAAGATGGTTGACAAATTGGAGGAGGTGTGGTTGACAAATTGGAGGAAGATGGTTGACAAATTGGAGGAGGTGTGGTTGACAAATTGGAGGAAGATGGTTGACAAATTGGAGGAAGATGTTTGACAAATTGGAGGAGGTGTGGTTGACAAATTGGAGGAAGATGGTTGACAAATTGGAGGAGGGTGGTTGACAAATTGGAGGAAGATGGTTGACAAATTGGAGGAGGTGTGGTTGACAAATTGGAGGAGGGTGGTTGACAAATTGGAGGAGGGTGGTTGACAAATTGGAGGAAGATGGTTGACAAATTGGAGGAGGGTGGTTGACAAATTGGAGGAGGTGGTTGACAAATTAGGGGAGGGTGGTTGACAAATTGTAGGAGGGTGGTTGACAAATTGTAGGAGGGTGGTTGACAAATTGGAGGAGGGTGGTTGAAAAATTGGATGAAGATGGTTGACAAATTGGAGGAGGGTGGTTGACAAATTGGAGGAGGTGGTTGACAAATTAGGGGAGGGTGGTTGACAAATTGGAGGAGGGTGGTTGACAAATTGGAGGAGGGTGGTTGACAAATTGGAGGAAGATGGTTGACAAATTGGAGGACGTGTGGTTGACAAATTGGAGAAAAGTGGTTGACAAATTAGGGGAGGGTGGTTGACAGATTGGAGGTGGGTGGTTGACATATTGGAGGAGGCGGTTGACAAAAGTTGACATCAACATCATCTGTTTTTTTATGTAAGAATTAAATTGTTTGAATTTGAAACATTTTTCGCAAAATTGGAAACATATCATTGCAGTTTTTTTTCGAAATTTGAATGTTAAAAGGTTTTTAATGGGACCGGGGGGAGGAGGAATGGTACATTTTGTTTTATACATAATTAACCAAAGAGGGTATGGCGGTGTTCCCAGAAATCTTGACAGCTGTTGACACGGAGGTTGGAGGGTAAAAATTGACACAACGTTGCTGTCATAATGTATGGACACTACCTTTGGAATGTAATTGTAGTTTGAAAAGAGGGCATATAGAAACTGGGAAAAACACATGATCTTAAACAACATCCCAGGCTAAACTCGCTATAGATGCTATCTATGCGCTTACCACCATCTATAAAGATGTAAAGACTAACCCTTAAATAAGGGATAAGCTTAGATTTTATAGAATATTTCTTGGGGGATAATTTGAATATTAAAAATATTTTAGTTAGAAAAAGATTAAAATTTATTAGTCAGCATTAGTGGGAAAATCGTTTAAAATCTGGTCATGAGGAGTGTATTTATTATGGTAATACAGGGTGAAAGCAAAAAAAAAGACACTAAGACAATGTATAGACACACAACAGCTGTATTGCCAGAGGGAAGTAAGCAGTAGTGATATCTGTCTATGATCTGATTCGGAACTTAAACCGAATGTTATAGTTTAAAGTGGATTTAGGTTATAAATATGTTAGAATTGGAGACAGTTGAATATATTTTCAGAAATATGCAGAATTATTGGTGTTCTCGTGAAATATATATTTTAAACCAATAATAAATACGATGATAAACATGATGTAATGGTTAAGAATAACAATGGAATAATACAAGAATACATTTCTATAGTTCGCTCCATATTTCATGTACTCACTTGAGTTCAATTTCACGAAAATTACCTGATGCATAGCAACTATCAATCAATCAAATGTCATACCGAATGGCGTAGGCGATCATGTTTCTCCACGACTCTCTGTCTCTGGTGTTGTCAATAAACTCGGTTGGGGGGTGAGCTTCTACCTTTACACAATACAAGTACATCTATAGTCCGTTCAGAATCGTTTGCCGAGATGTTATGATTTATAATTCAAAAAGTTCTTGATGATTTCACATGAATTTTGGCATACGTTGTTAAAATGTCCATGTCGCGAAAACATATGTGTTACTTGATGTCTAGCTGTAACGGTTATTTGAAAGCGGCGAATTCTTTTGATGTTTGCCCATGTAAATATTATTTCGACCATAAACAAAATATTTTACAGTAATCTAGTGCAATGATGACCCATAGGGGTGTCCACAAAATTTTACATGGTGGCAGGTGTAAAAAAAATTTAAAATATATCTTTTGTTCGTAGAGTCAATTTGATATTGTTCCATGCTCTTGGTGTGAGTTTCACAAATGTTGTCGCTGCCTTTGAAATAAGTACATATACTTCTTCATGTAAGGAAATTTTGTCTGTAATAGTTGATCCAAGATATCTGAACTTCTGTATTGAATCAAGCGGGCTAATTTTTATAAGTAATGGTTGATGGTTTGCTTATAACATTTTTTTGAATTGCTTGGGTGGTATTGAGCAATGAAATGTTTTACAAATCAACTTGTAAATTTTGCAAATCAAACTTTTTTTAGTGTAGACTTAATCAGAGTAATGATCATTCATAATCAGACGAGTCAAATAGGTCGATTACTGTTTTCGGCTGAACAAACAACAAACCTTCCTTTTTCCAATATTCCTCTTCTTGGCGTAACACATGATCCTCACATTTCACCCAGTAGTCTTTATGTATATTTGATAGAGCCTGATTTGTAAGTGTCTCAATATCACATAATTTGAAAGTTGTATTTGTAGATGCTACGTGTCCTTTAACTTTTGCCCAAATTAGCTCTATAGGATTTAAGTGTGCATGATATGGAGGTAGTCTCAAACATCTATGACCATGTTCTTCAATTAACTTGTCTATTTTAAATATCTTTGTTCGTTGTGTCTGTTTTACAAGGTTAAGCAATTCGGGTTTCAAGTACCTGTCGGTAACTGGTATGTGTTCTTTTATGAGCCACGTTTTGATTGCATCTTTTGTACTTGATGATGTTGGGATTCTATCTTCTACGTTCACTACGTTATGGTATGAAGCATTGTCCATTATCAGACAAGAAGGTCTATCTAATATTGGAAGAATACTTTTTTCGATCCAGTCTTCGAATATGTGCCCATACATTTCGGAGTGGTAGTCTCTATTGTCAATGGATTTTGAAATGAAAATTAGATGAGCATTCTGCAACAACCCATTATGTCTGCTACCTGCATGTGCAACTATCAAACGTTGCCCTTTACTACTTGGTACTGATCTTTTAATACTTCCATCTGCTAACTGCCATTCCTTTTCATTTGTATGATGAGCGTTGATCCAAGTTTCATCTAAATACACAATATCATAACCATTCTCGCGCATTCCCTTCACTTCACGTAAATACTTGCTTCTAAGAGCTACCAGATGTGGCTTTTCACAAATAATGTTTTTTCCACCAGCATACTTTCTAAAGGTGAAGCCTGCATTTCTTACAGTTTTCCATAATAAAGTTTTTGATATTTCAATGTCGTTATTAGTTTTCAGCCAAATCTTCAACTTTCTAAGTGTCACTTCTTCGTTTTTATCAAACATTCTACATATTTCTCTTTTTACTAGGTCCTTATCGAAACTGTCTATCTTTTCTTTCCTTCCTTGCTTTCGTGAATTTGTTGGCAATAAATATCCGCTTGCTTCCACTATTCGATCAAATGAACGTTTACACAAACCTAAAATATGCATTGTTCTCTTCTCAGGATTTGATAAAGAACAATAAAGATGTCCCTTTTTACGCTCTCTGCAGAAGTATTGATAAATCTTTATAGCAATGTTATGCTCAGTAAAATATTTCGCTTTCAGATTCATTCTCACATAGACTTGCAGAAGGTAATATGCTTAGTGCCGCCTACTTTCTGTAAATATTGAGACGTGCCTCTGACTTGTGACTTGAAATCGAGTAAATAGCCGTTTTTGATTTCACATAATTCTAAGTTCAGGAAAAATAATATTTGGTGCTAAACGGGAATTTCCATATGTAACATTGCTTTATACAAATGTACAGTGGAAACAACTACTTTTAGAACGGTGCACATTCTACCGTGAGGGTCATGCCTTTATATTTAATAATCAGCTGTGAGATGTAAGCATCTACATAATCCAGCGGTTGTTTATAATTTAGATTAACTTTTTTTTAATATAGGTTAAATAAGATATCTTTGATACTGGATCACATTTCTTTGATAAAAAAATATTTCTATAGCGACATTATTATTCTAAACCTAACTTCAAATGATCAATCCAAATGAACAATACGTTTTTGATAAAAATAATTTAACATCTCGGCAGACGAATCTGAACGGACTAACTTTTCTCTTTGTCGTCACCTATCTTTTCTCCCCTTGATCTTTCCAGTGGTTATTAAGTGTTCAAGCTATGTTTTTCTCAGCACATGCCCTACAAACGTTGCTGTCTGCCCCTAATGTTTGATATGATTGATCTTTTTACGCCAGCATCAATGAGAACCTTTGCATTAGTTTACTTAACTGTCCATGGTATTTTCATCTTCTCAGAAACCACATTTCTATAGCCTCTAATTCGCTGTGAATTGTTCTGTTTAGAGTCCATGCTTCACATCCATAAAAAAGAATTGGTTCGATATAACATCTCAGCACTCGAATTCGTGTCTGCATTGATAACCATTGATAGCGACCATATTCGCAGTCAGTCTTATACAGAGCACGACCTTAGGAATTCATATTTTACAAACTGAAAGGTAGATTAGAAAATGCACAAAACGTTTTTTTTTTTTTTGCATAAGCTGAAAAAAATGGCACTCACATTTTACATTTTTTCGTAATAAAACACAATTGTGGATGCAAAGGCGTATCCCAATTTTATATAATACCAGGGAATGTGATATAGTTATCATTACTTCCAGGGTGATTTTTATCACTAAAGCAATTTTTATCTTTGATGATCAAATAGTCTTATGTTTTTCTTGTGGCAGCGGTGTTGAAGAGGAATATGTATATTTGATCATTCCATACATAAAGGTGACTGCAAATAAATCTTTGTTAGAAGCAAAATAATGAAATGTCAGTTGATTTTGTTTATAAGTACGTGATATTGTTAGATATTTGGTCGATGTGAGAACAACATATATTTTCAATAATGGATATCAACAGCACATCAAATATTTTATTCGGAATCCGAAGACTCGAAAAGATCGACTACTGCTAAAGGCTGGATACAATGCAAACCATCTCGTTGCCAATATGCCTCTTCCTCTTGAAGCACATGCTCTTCACATTTTCTCCAGTACCCAATATCTGGATGAGCCCCTCTCAGTTTGGCTTCAGAAGGGGAGCAAGCTGTACAGACGCACTTTTCACACTGAGACACCTGAGTGAAAAAGCAATCGAATACAATCAAGATTTAAACACAGTATTTGTAGACCAGGAAAAGGCATTCGACAGAGTAGTAGAAACATTCTATGGGAAACCTTAGAAATGTATAACATCAGAGGACAACTGTTAGATAACATAAAAGCGATATATCAAAAATGCCAAAGCTCAGCAAGAACAAGAGATTGAACCTTATGAAACAAGATCTGGAGTAAGACAAGGATGCGTACTTTCACCCCTACTTTTCAACATATACATGGACAGAATAATAAAAGAAGCTCATATCAACAAAGAGGAAAACATTGCAAATAAACCTGATGAGGAACTTAATAATTAAATCAATGAACTATTATTTGCTGATGATCAAAGTTTAATATACAAAGATGAGGAAAATTTGCAAAAGCACATCAATGCATTGTTGTTAGCATGTCAGAAGTACAACATGAAAATTAATGTACAAAAAACAGAAGTTATGAAAATTAGCAAGTCTTCAACGCCAATGAATATAACAATAGATAACACTAAAGTAAAATAAGCCAAAGAATTTAAGTATCTAGGCAGCATTTTTTCCGAAGATGGAAGACTAGACAGAGAAATAGAAACAATGTGCCAGAAAGCAAACACAGTGACTTACCAACTTTCACCATTACTTCTTCATCCAAAGATCAAGATGGAAATTAAAAAAACAAATAATATCTACAATTTTTATACCAACACTGTGCTACCAATGTCAAACATGGTCTTTAACAGCTTCGCAACAAAGAAAAATCGTCACATCTGAAATGAAGTGTCTAAGGAAAGCTACAATGGTTACCAAACTAGATAAAATAAGAAATGAAGAAATTAGGAAAAGAGTTGGTATAATATCATATATTGAACATATTGAGAGACAGCAAGTAAAATGGTTCGGTCACCTTATCTCTTCTTCTTCTTCTTTCGTTCACTTGAAACATGTCTATATCTGTAATTCTGTCTCCTTAATAAAACTCACTGTCTTTTGTAGTTCATACAGTGTCCCATAGAGCTTTGATTCCAGTGTTGTTTCCTCTAGCCAATATGTCTGCCTCAGCGTTTCATGCTCAGAACACTCTTGAAGTATATGTTTGGCACTCTGTGCTGCCTGTCCACATGTACACATGGCCATGTTGCCAATCTTGAACTTTGTATACATGTGACTGCGGAGTCGGTTGTGTCCTGTTCTGAGACGTAGAATTATAACTTGTTCTGATCTGTTCATAATGTGATAGTCATCTTGTGTTGGTGTTTGTGGCTTTCTTATTGACTTTATCATCTGCTTTTTTCTGATGGTAGGTGATTGGTATATCTGGTTGGTCTTCGGCAGCACCTTCCTTAGCCAGTTGGTCTGCTTTTTCATTTCCTGGTATTCCACAGTGAGAGGGTATCCACTGCATGGTTACCCTATACTGGTAAGACAATTCGCTAAGTAGTTTTTTTTTAAGTCTATTAGTTTTCCAGACTGGAGAGCTTGAAGCACTGACATTTCATCTGTCAGGAATACCACAGGCTGTAGGCCAGAGTTGGAGTTCAGCAGTTTTTTAGCTGCCACACTAATTGCCTGGAAATAAACACTAACTGACCCATCTGTGTACACTCTGACCCATATATCTTGTGGATATTCCTCATCCAGGAAACTGAGGGTGACTGTCATTCGCTGCACACTGTTCTTTTCGTCCTCGCTTAGTATTCCTTTCACGTGGGTCTGAATGTATATTGGCATTCCATGGCTTTCACTCCACTGGGATTGTTCTGGTACAGACCTTAAGGGGCTGTCAACTTCAGGTAGGTCTGTAAGTTGTCTACGGAGTCGTTTAGCTTGATGGATAAAGCTGCTCCTTATCAGTCGCCCCATTGCTAGATTTTGGAATCTTTCCTTCATTGGATGACGTGGCATACACTGAAACTTTTCTGCTTGAATTAGTACTTTAGTGTCTCTGCGTTCGCCAAGTGTTTGCATTCTTCGGTCACCTTATGAGAATGAAGCCACTACTAAATACCAATAAGAGCATATAATACAAGAATATTCGGGCGTAAAGCCAAAGGTAGACCAAGAAAACGGTGGATAGAAAACATTAAGATAACCTTGAACAAACATGGACTAAATGCAACCTAGGCGACACATCTGGCCTTGAAACGACAGTTTAAGATACCACCCCTACGCTTAACGGCAAGTGTGAATGCGATCAACAATAATTCACCTGGGGATAGACACTAGACTCAATATCTATTTGTGCGAGCGTATCGCGTGTTATGTTTGTTACATCACAAAGTTTGAAAGTCTTGTTTTGTGTGACATGTTGAACTTTGCAGCCCACAAAATTTCAATGGGAATGAGATGTAAATGGTAAGTTGGTAGCAGAAGAGAAGTACGACTGAGCTCAGGGATGGTTTTGTCAATTACAAAAGTCATCGTCTTCTTTGCCCGTCTTCCAAGTTCTAGCAACTCTGGTTTGAATTTATTGCTGCAAAAAGATAATATTTTTTTTTGCAAGCCGTGCATGATTTCCTGATTTGTGCTTGATGAAGTGGGAATTTTGTCTTCATGCGCTACTATGTTATGATAGGCATTATTCCTAACAATACTTGATAGCCTATCCAGGGGTGGTAGAAGTGAGTTCACTAACCAATTCCTTAAAATTCCATTCATTTCGGTGTGGTAGTTTCTACCATATGCAAATTATACTTGGAAAATAAGTTCTGCTTCATTGACAAGACCACTGCCTGCATGCGTTACTGCCTGCATGACCTATTGCAATGCGTTTACCTTTGATGCTTGAAATTTCCCTACCAATTTACGTAGTGTTCCCACATCATTTATCATTTCCACAAGCATCTTACGTGCAATAACATCTTTGTTGAAATCGCCAGTTTTCCTTTTAGGACCTTGCTATGATTCATGATTTACATATCCTGTTTTATCCAATGATTAAATGACATTTTGTTTAAACCGAGAACATACTGTGTTTTTTTCTTGTTAATCAATAGAAGGTGGTACTGCAAGTAGAACATAATGGAAAATAATACTCACGTGAAAGACAGGTAATGAAGTCCTACTGAATGACGACTAAAACACTACACACTATCCCTAACGGATGCAAATATGGTACATACAACAAAACAAAACACAGAATATAATTTACAAATGACAATACACAGGACAAAGTCGACGTTTCGGTCCAATATGCCTTTTTCAAGATACGGACATAACATACAAACATAAAAAACCACAAGTAGAAATGAATGCGTATCCGAGTGAAATGTGGTAGTTAGATAGATACCGGAAGTATGCGAACAGGAAGTACACAAAGACGATAATACAGGTGGAACGAGAGGAACAAAACGATAACGTAACAAAGACAAATACGACCGAGAACTAAGCGAAAGAGTGGTCGGAATTGAGTCCAAATGGCTTGATGGTACCCAACTCGAAAATGAGACGATTTTCTAGGGCGTACCTAGATCTATCATCGGAGGTGCAGGATCTGATGGCAGTGACCTGAATGTCAAGGACACCACGGTGGCCATCGCCGTTGAAGTGCTTAGCCACAGGAGTGGGTGTGCTGTGTTTGATAGCATGCAAGTGGTTACAGAAGCGGTCGCTCAGTCTAAGTTCAGTCTCACCAACATATTGTTGGTGAGGTCAGACTAAGGCCAGTCTGTTTTCTTGTTAGGATTTTGTATGCCATAATACTCGTATAAGCAGCCCCATCTAGCTTCTCTGCTAAAGTAACTGTACAACTGTGTAGTCAAGAATTGCGTAGTAGGGAATTTACACTTCAAATTTATAGAGTAATAAAACTTCTAACTACAACAAGACATCACAATAAAAGCACATCGAATATTGGATACGCCTTTTAGTAAACAGAAATTTAGCTACTATTTTAAGATTAAACAATTAGGTCATCCGACAAAACAGAACAGCACCACTGACATTGAATGCTCTGATATTGTTTCTTCAATATGTATACCAAAATATTTCTATGATTTTCATTGGTGACAATCTTGACAACACATCACAATGAACAATGAAAATCACGAAGATATTCATGCGAAACAAATTCACGAAATCTCTCAATAACAATGAAATATCTAAATAAAAATAATGACACATTTCGCACTCATGAAAATCGTGATTTCCTTATTACAGCGGTTCGACTGGTGCGCATGCAAAGAAAAAAACAGTTTCATTTCACAACAGTATAATGAAATCATTGATGACGTCTTATTTTATAGTGAGTTTAATTACAGTTCTTGGTTGTGACGTTACTTTGCGTCACAACCAACGAATAGTTGGAGAGGAAACAAACAAAAAACATTAAAAAAAAACAAAAAACAAAAACAAATAAGGCTTATATATGTGAATGTACTTCCCAGCAATATGCCATTTTAATGGCATTGTGCCAAAGGGCATGAGCCCATGGACTGCTGGATCATCAACCAACCAACCAACCAAACAACCAGCCAACCATATGTGAATGCATGTTTTAGAGCGATGCATGTTAATATCTTTATGTGGGCGAATGTTTATGTTAATGCATGTATTTATATTTATGCTAGCAAATGTTTATGAGAATGCACGTATATATCATTATGTGGGCGCTTGTTTATGTTAATGCATGTATTTATATTTATGCTAGCAAATGTTTATGAGAATGCACGTATATATCATTATGTGGGCGCTTGTTTATGTTAATGTATGTACCTGCTTTTTGCGTGATTATATGCACTTGTTCTTATGCACTTGTTATGGAGCGCATGACCGTGTGTTTAGAACTCCATTCTCATACCCTGAAGGTCCCGGGTTCTTCTGCGGTTTGGACAGGATTCCCCCTTTTGGAGGTACAATCAAAAACTTTCTTGTGCATGTCGTGGCGTCTGATATGGCGAAGAGACCTTTATTTCCGCAGGGCATAGAAAGCATCCCCGCCCTCATTCACAGGAAAATATGCAGTAACGAAAGTTTTCGTTTTAGTTCTTATGTAAGGTCATGCTTGTGTATGGATGCATTAACGCGCATGTGCATATTTGATTGGTTATCTTTCATACATCTGTGTATTTACTGGCGAAAAGACATATTTGTATGTGTATTTTTTGTTTATATATGTATGTCTTTATGTATGTGTATATTTGCGAGTGTGTGTGTGCTGTGTGTTTGTATATGTGCGAACGAATATATATATATATATATATATATATATATATATATATATATAAAAGATATATGTGTGTGTGTGTGTTCGTAATGAAACATACCAATTTCTATGTTTATAACCTGGTGTTCTTGTTTTTCGTTTGTATTTGTTTCTTGGAAAAAAAAGTATTTATTTGAGTGTAACGTGGAAAAAGTTCTTGTTCCTTTGTTTATTTTTGTTACATTAGTTGTTCTAGTTGATAGTTAGTATGTGCTATAACTGTAGCAGTATTACTTAATGTAGTATGTATCACTTCTTTCTGGTCATGTTTATTTTCCGTACACAGTTCTTTACTGGAGTCAGGTCATGGAGAGTCACTGTCGGCAGTATAGAAGACATAACTGGGGCCCGGTCGTGGCGCACGCATCACAAACATTAACTTCTAACATAATAGAGATTGCATATTGTCGTCAACGTTAGTTTTTGACAGGTAAAAAAACCACATACACAAAATCCTAAGCATTCAAAATAATAATAATTAAAAAACAGCAGACAATACAACAGTTTGTATAACGAGCAGACTTATAAAAACGGGCTCATGTGTTGAATATGAACACGTAAAAAGATGACACGTCGAAAATGATGCGTACACAGTTGAAACTTGCATGTGTTTGCTTAACCGTGACAAGTGTCATAAATTCAAAATGGGGGATGATGGCTTCACCACTTTGTATTCCAATCCAGGTTATTTTGAAAGATTGAAAGACAAGGAAAGACCCTGGCGCGAAAGCATACAAATGTCTCATTGAAACCAATAGAAGTACTGAGGTGAGTCGCAAACAGTGAAGTTAGATTTGTTCGAAATTAATGGAAGATGTCGCAGAATTTGGCTCAGACATTTATTTTTGATTCAGTGAAAATAATTCAGATAACCCAAAGCTAGGCACGATATTACTGATAAAGAACCCACCAAAGGATTCATACTTTCAACGATTGTCTTTATAAAGAATTGATAACACTATAAAAATACTATAAAGAAGGGACTTTATTGTAGTCGTATTGTCCTGTATGTATTCCATCTTTTTGAACAGAGCAGCGTACTATGTGGAGTGAAAATATAGTGAACCTATAAGCAGTGGAGGATGTGCAAATGGCGGATGTGGCAAGTGCTACATCGGGGCTGCCTCCAGCAACACAAATCAAGTTCCTCTCAAGAATAAGCCTGCCATCCCATTACGAAATATGCAACTTTTTCTATATAACGAAATATGCAACATTTGTTCTGTATTACGAAATATGCAACATTTCTTCTGTATAACGAAACATGCAACATTTGTTCTGTAACACATATTCGACGGTCTGTTTTTTTTTCTCTGTGTCTGTAATGAATGTCCATCTTTCACAGTCGAATGTCTATATATGTCTGTATGACTACACGATATTACAGAATTCTGAACTAATCAACAGAGAAATAGGAAATGCAGAAATTCTAGTAGATGAAATAAAAGAGGCCATACGAACATTGAAAGGAGGGAAGTCACCTGGTGTAGACAACATTCCAGCAGAATTGTTGAAATACGGGGGCATTAATGTGGTAAATATTATGACCAAAATATGCCAAAATATATGGAACACAAAACAATGGCGCACTGAGTGGACACAAACACTAATATACCAATTCCCAAGAAAGGAAATTTGAAAGTGTGTACAAATTACAGAACAATTAGCCTTATAACACACCCCAGTAAAGTGATGCTCAAAATACTACTTAGAATAAAACACAAGTCGGAAGAAATAATTGCAGAAGAACAAGCTGGCTTCAGAGCAAACAGAAGCACTATTGAACAAATATTTAACATCCGAACACTGATTGAAAAACATATTCAGCACCAACGTGATCTATACCACAACTTCATTGACTTTATAAAGGCCTTTGATCGTGTTTGGCATGATGGTCTTTGGCACATACTGAGGAAATTTAATTTTGACACCACAGTTATAGACATTATTGAAGCTCTATACGAAAATGCAAATAATGCTGTCTTGTCACACAATACAATTGGAGAGTTCTTCAAAACAACTGTGGGAGTTCGACAGGGATGCATAATGTCCCCAGTACTTTTTAACATATACTTAGAGCACATCATACAAGAGACATTGCATGACTACAACACGTCTATATCGATCGGAGGTCGCCCTATTTGCAACTTGCGTTTCGCTGATGATATTGATCTTATAGCTGGGTCAGAACAATCATTGCAAGAATTAACATCAAAGTTAGAAAAAGTTACCAGCAAGTACGGAATGGAAATCAATTCAGATAAGAGCAAAATCTTGGTAAACAGCAGAGACACAGAAAACCAGACTAATATCATGATGAATGGACATAAGCTTGAAGAGGTGAATACCTTCAAATACCTCGGATCCAGTATATGCAGCGATGGTAAATGCAAAGCAGAACTAAAAATAAGGCTGGAGATGGCTTTAGCGTCCTTGTCAAAGCTAACTGTGATTTGGAAAAGCAACATCAGTGTTGGAGTGAAAATCAAACTGTATAGGTCGCTGGTGCTTTCCGTTGTGTTGTATGGTTGTGAGAGTTGGACACTCACTGCGGACATGGAGAGAAGATTACAGGCTTTCGAGTATAAATGCTACAGAAGAATTCTACGAATTTCCTATAGGGAACATAAGACCAATGTGTACGTAAGAAATAAAGTAGAGATGTGTGCAGGTGTCCAAGAGCCATTGCTTTCAATAGTGAAACGACGAAAACTAGCATGGTTCGGACATTTATGCAGGCACGATTCCTTGTCAAAAACAATACTGCAGGGAACTGTCGAGGGTGGAAGAAGCAAAGGAGGACAAATACAGACATGGACAGACAACATCAAGGAATGGACAGGGCTAGATATTTCCACACTCATCCGCATCTCTGAGGATAGAATTCGCTGGAGGACTCTGTGTGCTGAAGCTTCCAATGTGGTACCCCTACGACCCTGAAGGGTTATGGGTTTTATAGATATAGATAGATATGTCTGTATCTACAACGGATGTCCATCTTTCACAGCCATACAGCATAATGGAAAGAACAAGTGAATTTAAAATTGTAACCTTGACTCTAAAACTGATGTTACTTTTCCATAATAACTTTAGCTTTGACATAGCAGCGATGGCTATAACACTTATTACTGCTAAAATACAGAAATTGAGTTTTTCAAAGAGAAAAATATATCTGATGAAATATGTAGTAACACAAACTCTTCATTGTGTAGATGGATTCCACTGTAATATATTTCATTTATTTAACTTTATATCTCAAAGACTGATTTTAAAATATTGTAATGTTTCAAATTCAACCTTCACAAGTATTATACTTGAACAAGTTTTTGCAGAATCCTTACTGTAAACCTGCTATTATTGATTTTTATGTTAATTTTTTTAATCTATACAAATTAAAATAAATACAGTAACCTGATTTGCTGCAGAGTCAGAAACTTGTAAAAATAATGTGAATGAATCGGACTCATTGGACATCTACGAACTCACAAACTAAATTAGACAATCACATATGTTTCGTTCTTTTTTTTCTACTTGTTCATCACATTTATTGTTTTTCATGCCATGCTCATCTTCGCTTGCGAAGGAGGAACACCATCAGATGAATTAACCACAAAATACGTAGATACTCACTAATGAGAAACAGGAATGAAAAACTGGGGTTGACCTGCGACCATAGTACCCTAAATTCAAAGCTGTTTATAAATATTGTCAGCTGCATTTCTGTGAACTGCTGTACTAATGCAGCTAGTGGTGTTTGCGTGTCAGTGGATGCTCAGTAGTGGGCATTATTTCAAAAATTATGTTTCCTCTGTGTAATATTTTTGTTTAAAAAACAATTACGTGGAAATGAAAAAAAACACATTTAACTCAGTTTAATCATCAAAAGAAAATTAGCTAAATTTTCACATCAAATCAGTATAATAATTCCCAGTTTCAGTAGGTTTTTTATGTTCATAACTGTGGATATTACTATGTAAATAGATTATATATAATTCACCATCAAATATTGGCTGTTTGAACCTTTGAAATAAATATAAAATCTTGATTTCATCCATTATTTACTTTAACAGCAAGTATGCCCTATCAGCGCACATAGTTTGACAAAAAATACCTGGTCAACCGTTTTAAAGATGGCCGTTATGTATGTATAGTAGACCATATATATATATATATATATATATATATATATATATATATATATATATATATATATATATATATATATATATATATATATATATATATATATATATATATATATATATATATATATAGGCCTGTTGCATTGTTATTGCCAATAATTATACAATTTGTTTACGCAGCTGTTACATCGGTGATGTCTGACATAAATCTAGGACCCTCGACTTAACATCAGGCCCCCTTTCCACACAGTCCAGTGTCTTCGTTTTACATAGATTTCTCATTCCACAACACTTGCAATTATAATATTTCTACTTTGTAACAAAAATCAATCAGCCAATATAGAGCTGTAAATGTTGTCACTAGATCCCTCCCTCTTTTCGATTGTATCATTAGTCTCCGCCCAGATATCGATTTTCAAGAATATCTGCGGAAGCAAGGCATCGCGTGCAATTTGGTTGTGGTCAATTGGCTCACCGACTGCTGTGTAAATGACATTATAACACGTTACAACAGCTCACATTTCAGGTTTTACCGTAAATCTTATTGTAAAAATTCCCACATGTACATTTTTAATTAAGAATTTCCCCTTAAATAAAGGGATCCATATAATCTGTGAGAAACACGTTAATGATACTTTCGCACGGAGCAAGTAGTGCCCGCTTATGAAACATTCGATTTGATTTGTTGACAATAAGGCTTTTGAAAATAGAGATACCGAGATGGAATAGAATGGAAAAAAAAACAGTTATGTATATGTCGAGTGAAATGGAAATAATATAGAAATGGTGTTTGTGTAGAGAAATGAAACCTTCATTGTTTGGGTTCGTTCCCATTGGTAACGCGTTCTTATACATTTGATTTAGTTTGCTGTTAAAATACTCGTATACTCATTATTTTCTGTGTAAATGTGCCCGTAATATAAAAATATTCAGTTGCCTTTACTAATTGTAAGCCATGCGTGTTGAGTCTCTCTGATTGTCTGGCTAGACTGTAAAGGAGTGCTTAATTATTCAATACGACGATATGTAAATATGTTCTGGAATTCTCATGTAGATTTGTATATGTCACTGTGATCTGGAAAACTTCTAATTGCTATATCTCTTTAACTTCCTTTGGAGCAACTTCTGAAAATATTCTCGTTTACATTTCTGCTGGTTTTTATCTACTTTTTCTTATGTTGTCTTTCATTCCTCTATTATTGGTTCTTAGCGGAGCTATGTGGATTCCATAGTGCCAAGGATACATGCAGGGAAACCAAGGAGAAAAAGAATCGAAATTTGGGGGGGGGGGGGGTCATGGATCCGTCGAAGTATGACAGGATGACAATTACAATGTATACAATTTAGTACTTTTTGGTGGAATTTAAAATGCCATTTTCTATAGGATCAAAGAGACACAGAAGCCAAGCTAATATCGGATGTGTCAGGCCGAAATGGGCAGACACCACAGCGAAGTTGTAAGTTATGAGATAACGCATTCCGTTCTCCGGACTACAACCTGCTAATCTGCGGTAGCGTGAGAGTGTACGCAGGAGAAATAGGATCGATGCCTTAACCCTACGGGAAATAGATGTGCCCCAGCGTTAACACAGGTAAGTGCAGCACTACACTCTTTACCTTCTTACCACAACACAAGGCGGCTGTTATCAAGATAGATGGAGAACTTTTGAAAGAAGACAAACAACCCATATACCTCGGAGTTACTTTTGATGATAAGCTGACATGGAAGCAACACGTAAACAAAACAACAATAAAAGTCAGGAGGAAGTTAGCTATCATGAGACAACTAAGTGGAGCCACATGGGGAGGCAGTGGGATTATACTCCATAAAGTTTACCAGCAAGGCATAAGAGCACACCTGGAATATGGTTCAGCTGCGTGGTGTCCTGCATCAAACACCACACTACAAGATCTAGATAAAGTGCAAAACCAGACACTTAGGATAATGTTGGAATAAATGAAATCAACACCCATAGCAGAGATGTAGAAAATGGGAAGAACAGAAATAATTGACGAAAGAAGAGACACAAAAGTACTAATACAAGCAGCAAGTTTCACTGTAGTATGCCAATTCATCCTATGAAGGAAAAATTTCAACATCTAGCAATGCGGCGACTGATATAATGCAGCTTTATCCCCACCAAGCTAAAGGAGCCCGTAGACAACCTACAGATCTACTTGAAGTTGACAGCCCCTTAAGGTCTGTGCCAGAAATAACCCCTTGGAGCGAAAGGCATGGAATACCAATATACATTCAGACCCTCGTGAAAGGAATACTAAGCGAGGACGAAAAAAATAATGTACAGCGAATGACAGTCACCCTTAGTTTCCTGGACGAAGAATATCCACAAGACACATGGGTCAGAGTATACACAGATGGGTCAGCACAGAATGCAGTGAGGAATGGAGGTGCAAGTGTATATATAGAATATCCACACAAGCCTAGAGATACAATCAGAACACAAACACGAAAATTCTGAAATACTTATGATGCAAAAATCCAGGCAATTAGGGTAGCAACTGAAACACTGTTGTATTCCAACCCTGGTCCATAGCATGTTGTATTCCTGACAGATACAAGGTCAGTGCTTCAAGCTCTCCAGTCTGGAAAACTAACAGACTTACAAAAACCACGTAATGAATTGTCTTACCAGTATAGGGTAACCATGCAGTGGATACCCTCTCATTGTGGAATACCAGGAAATGAAAAAGCAGACCAACTGGCTAAGGAAGGTGGTGCCGTAGACCAACTAGATGTACCAATCACCTACCATCAGAAAAAACAGATGATCAAGTCTATAAGAAAGCCACAACCACCAACACAAGATGACTATCACATTATAAAGAGATCAGAGCAAGTTGTAATTCTATGCCTCAGAACAGGACACAACCGACTCCACAGTCGCATGTACAGAAAGTTCAAGATTGGCGACACATCCATGTTTAATTGTGGACATGCAGCACAGAATGCCAAACATATACTTCAAGAGTGCTCTGAGTAGGAAACGCTGAGACAGACATATTAGCCAGAGGAAACAACACTGGAATCAAAGCTCTATGGCCACAGTATGAACTACAAAATAGAGTGAGTTTTATCCAGGTGGCAGAATTACAGGTATAGACATATTTCAAATGAACGAAAAAAGAAGAAGAAGAAAAAAGAGACACAGAAGTCATGCAATAGTCAGATGTGTCAGGCCGAAAGAAGCAGATATCACAGCTAAGCTGTAAGTCATGGAACACCGCATTCCGTTCTCCGGACTACAACCTACCAATGTGCAGTAGCGTGACAGTGTACGCAGGAGAAAAAGCATTACGTGCGTCGGTCAACGTCAAAAAACATTTCCTGGTTCCTAAAGCTTTTATTATGACGCAAGGAAGGGTTGGGGGGGAGGGTGGGGTGTTGGTCCTAAATATAGCCAATGTCACAAAAGTTGAGAACCACTGCGTCAGGGAATATCTCGTACAAAGTAAGAAGATTCCTGTGGGATTCTTTCATCGATTTGTCATCGTCATCTTTCTCTCCCTTCTCTTTTAGACTTAGGGCATATACGCATTAACTTTAGGTACATATTCACAATCCTCCCGGTCTATTCTCACATCCTGCTTGTGTTGCTAACATTCTACAGTACGTTCTCGTGCAACAGTGTAGACTTTTGTACTGTAAAAACTACTTTATTTTTACAAAAAATAAAACAAGCAACTTAAGGTTCACAGAATAGTTTAAACAAGACAGAGCAATTAGGTCGAATCTTTAAAAGAAATGCCAGTTCAATAATAGAACAGTCATTTCTTCATGCAGGTGTCAATTTCTAATACTACTACACTTCATGCAGGTGTCAATTTCTAATACTACTACACTTCATGCAGGTGCACAGTTCTAATACTACTACACTTCATGCAGGTGCCCAGTTCTAATACTACACTTCATGCAGGTGCCCAGTTCTAATACAACACTTCATGCAGCTGCACAGTTCTAATACTTCTACACTTCATGCAGGTGCCCAGTTCTAATACTACACTTCATGCAGGTGCACAGTTCTAATACTACTACACTTCATGTAGGTGCCCAGTTCTAATACTACACTTCATGCAGGTGCACAGTTCTAATACTACTACACTTCATGCAGGTGCCCAGTTCTAATACTACTACACTTCATGCAGGTGCACAGTTCTAATACTACTACACTTCATGCAGGTGCCCAGTTCTAATACTACTACACTTCATGCAGGTGCACAGTTCTAATACTACACTTCATGCAGGTGCACAGTTCTGATACTACTACAATTCATGCAGGTGCACAGTTCTAATACTACACTTCATGCAGGTGCCCAGTTCTAATACTACTACACTTTATGCAGGTGCCCAGTTCTAATACTACTACACTTCATGCAGGTGCACAGTTCTAATACTACACTTCATGCAGGTGCCCAGTTCTAATACTACTACACTTCATGCAGGTGCACAGTTCTAATACTACTACACTTCATGCAGGTGCCCAATTCTAATACTACACTTCATGCAGGTGCACAGTTCTAATACTACACTTCATGCAGGTGCACAGTTCTAATACTACACTTCATGCAGGTGCACAGTTCTAATACTACTACACTTCATGCAGGTGACCAGTTCTAATACTACTACACTTCATGCAGGTGCACAGTTCTAATACTACACTTCATGCAGGTGCACAGTTCTAATACTACACTTCATGCAGGTGCACAGTTTTAATACTACTACACTTCATGCAGGTGCACAGTTCTAATACTACTACACTTCATGCAGGTGCCCAGTTCTAATACTACACTTCATGCAGGTGCACAGTTCTAATACTACTACACTTCATGCAGGTGCACAGTTCTAATACTACTACATTTCATGCAGGTACACAGTTCTAATACTACACTTCATGCAGGTGCACAGTTCTAATACTACTACACTTCATGCACGTGCACAGTTCTAATACTACTAAACTTCATGCAGGTGCCCAGTTCTAATACTACTACACTTCATGCAGGTGCACAGTTCTAATATTACTACACTTCATGCAGGTGCACAGTTCTAATACTACTACACTTGATGCAGGTGCACAGTTCTAATATTACTACACTTCATGCACGTGCACAGTTCTAATACTACACTTCATGAAGGTGCACAGTTCTAATACTACAATTCATGCAGGTGCACAGTTCTAATATTACTACACTTCATGCACGTGCACAGTTCTAATACTACACTTCATGCAGGTGCACAGTTCTAATACTACACTTCATGCAGGTGCACAGTTCTAATACTACTACACTTCATGCAGGTGACCAGTTCTAATACTACTACACTTCATGCAGGTGACCAGTTCTAATACTACTACACTTCATGCAGGTGCACAGTTCTAATACTACACTTCATGCAGGTGCACAGTTCTAATACTACACTTCATGCAGGTGCACAGTTCTAACACTACTACACTTCATGCAGGTGCACAGTTCTAATACTACTACACTTCATGCAGGTGCACAGTTCTAACACTACTACACTTCATGAAGGTGCCCAGTTCTAATACTACTACACTTCATGCAGTTGACCAGTTCTAATACTACTACACTTCATGCAGGTGTCCAGTTCTAATACTACTACACTTCATGCAGGTGCACAGTTCTAATACTACTACACTTCATGCAGGTGTCCAGTTCTAATACTACACGTCCTGCAGGTGCACAGTTCTAATACTACACTTCATGAAGGTTCACAGTTCTAATACTGCAATTCATGCAGGTGCACAGTTCTAATACTACACTTCATGAAGGTTCACAGTTCTAATACTACACTTCATGCAGGTGCACAGTTCTAATACTACACTTCATGAAGGTTCACAGTTCTAATACTACACTTCATGCAGGTGCCCAGTTCTAATACTACTACCACTTCATGCATGTGCACAATTCTAATACTACACTTCATGCAGGTGCACAGTTCTAATACTACGCTTCATGCAGGTGCCCAGTTCTAATATTACTACACTTCATGCAGGTGCCCAATTCTAATACTACACTTCATGCAGGTGCACAGTTCTAATACTACTACACTTCATGCAGGTGCACAGTTCTAATACTATTACACTTCATGCAGATGACCAGTTCTAATACTACTACACTTCATGCAGGTGACCAGTTCTAATACTACTACACTTCATGCAGGTGCACAGTTCTAATACTACTACACTTCATGCAGGTGCACATTTCTAATACTACACTTCATGCAGGTGTCAAGTTCTAATACTACTACACTTCATGCAGGTGCACAGTTCTAATACTACTACACTTCATGCAGGTGCACATTTCGAATACTACACTTCATGCAGGTGTCCAGTTCTAATACTACTACACTTCATGCAGGTGTCCAGTTCTAATACTACACGTCCTGCAGGTGCACAGTTCTAATACTACACTTCATGAAGGTTCACAGTTCTAATACTACACTTCATGCAGGTGCACAGTTCTAATACTACACTTCATGCAGGTGCACAGTTCTAATACTACTACACTTCATGCAGGTGCACAGTTCTAATACTACTACACTTCATGTAGGTGCACAGTTCTAATACTACTACACTTCATGCAGGTGCACAGTTCTAATACTACTACACTTCATGCAGGTGCACAGTTCTAATACTACTACACTTCACGCAGGTGCACAGTTCTAATACTACTACACTTCATGCAGGTGCACAGTTCTAATACTACACTTCATGAAGGTGCCCAGTTCTAATACTACACTTCATGCAGGTGCACAGTTCTAATACTACACTTCATGAAGGTGCCCAGTTCTAATACTACACTTCATGCAGGTTCACAGTTCTAATACTACTACACTTCATGCAGGTTCACAGTTCTAATACTACACGTCCTGCAGGTGCACAGTTCTAATACTACTACACTTCATGCAGGTGCACAGTTCTAATACTACACTTCATGCAGGTTCACAGTTCTAATACTACACTTCATGCAGGTGCACAGTTCTAATACTACATTTCATGCAGGTGCACAGTTCTAATACTACTACACTTGATGCAGGTGCCCGGTTCTAATACTACATTTCATGCAGGTACACAGTTCTAATACTACACTTCATGCAGGTGCACAGTTCTAATACTACTACACTTCATGCACGTGCACAGTTCTAATACTACTACACTTCATGCACGTGCACAGTTCTAATACTACTACACTTCATGCAGGTGCACAGTTCTAATACTACTACACTTCATGCAGGTGCCCAGTTCTAATACTACTACACTTCATGCAGGTGACCAGTTCTAATACTACAAGACTTCATGCAGGTGCACAGTTCTAATACTACTACACTTCATGCAGGTGACCAGTTCTAATACTACTACACTTCATGCACGTGCACAGTTCTAATACTACTACACTTCATGCAGGTGACCAGTTCTAATACTACTACACTTCATGCAGGTGCACAGTTCTAATACTACTACACTTCATGCAGGTGCCCAGTTCTAATACTACTACACTTCATGCAGGTGCACAGTTTTAATACTACACTTCATGAAGGTGCACAGTTCTAATACTTCACTTCCTGCAGGTGCACAGTTCTAATACTACACTTCATGAAGGTGCCCAGTTCTAATACTACTACACTTCATGCAGGTGCCCAGTTCTAATACTACTACACTTCATGCAGGTGCCCAGTTCTAATACTACACTTCATGAAGGTGCCCAGTTCTAATACTACTACACTTCATGCAGGTACACAGTTCTAATACTACTACACTTCATGCAGGTGACCAGTTCTAATACTACTGCACTTGATGCAGGTGCACAGTTCTAATATTACTACACTTCATGCAGGTGCACAGTTCTAATACTACTACACTTCATGCAGGTGACCAGTTCTAATACTACTGCACTTGATGCAGGTGCACAGTTCTAATATTACTACACTTCATGCAGGTGCACAGTTCTAATACTACTACACTTGATGCAGGTGCACAGTTCTAATATTACTACACTTCATGCACGTGCACAGTTCTAATACTACACTTGATGCAGGTGCACAGTTCTAATACTACACTTCATGAAGGTGCACAGTTCTACTACTACACTTCATGAAGGTGCACAGTTCTAATACTACACTTGATGCAGGTGCACAGTTCTAATACTACTACACTTCATGCAGGTGCACAGTTCTAATACTACACTTCATGAAGGTTCACAGTTCTAATACTACACTTCATGAAGGTGCACAGTTCTAATACTTCACTTCCTGCAGGTGCACAGTTCTAATACTACACTTCATGAAGGTGCACAGTTCTAATACTACACTTCATGAAGGTTTCAGTTCTAATACTACACTTGATGCAGGTGCACAGTTCTAATATTACTACACTTCATGCACGTGCACAGTTCTAATACTACTACACTTCATGCAGGTGCACAGTTCTAATACTACACTTCATGAAGGTGCACAGTTCTAATACTTCACTTCCTGCAGGTGCACAGTTCTAATACTACACTTCATGAAGGTGCACAGTTCTAATACTACACTTGATGCACGCGCACAGTTCTAATACTACACTTCATGAAGGTGCACAGTTCTAATACTACATTTCATGCAGCTACACTGTTCTAATACTACACTTCATGCAGGTGCACAGTTCTAATACTACTACACTTTATGCAGGTGCACAGTTCTAATACTACTACACTTCATGCAGGTGCACAGTTCTAATACTACACTTCATGCAGGTGCACAGTTCTAATACATCTACACTTAATATAGATTTTTTTTAAAAATCAATCTCGATGTGTCATCAAAAGGCGTGTCCACATCAAACACGCGCGCATAAAGCTGTTTCAGCATGTCGTACATCCATTTGGTAACAGTTGGTATGGGTAAAATATGACTCTCTTCCAAATCGCGAACACGGATTCATGTGACCTTCTTCTCGATGATCTTGCCTGTTCTACGAGAGTGCACAATCGGAGGATTGTGAGGTCAATGAGGTCAGTAATGAGAATACGTAAATGGGAGCGAGGATCGATCTAGCACCAAGAGAACACATCAGGAAAATTTCCACCCCAAAAAAAACACAAAAAAACAACATACACACACAACTAAGAGTAGGAACCATCAGTCGTTACACCCTGAGAGATTTCTTGAGTCAAGATCTGAACATTATGAACATGTCCAGCTGTGAATACGATAATCAACATACTTAAATCTAAATTAAACCTAAACCAAATCTAAACTAAACCTAAATTTGCTGATAGTTACGACGTACATATCAGGAACAAAAATATGAAGTCAATCTCCCTGACTTCTTGTTCGACCATCACAAGTAATGATGACCATTTCTTACATCCACTTTTGAAAATTCAATTTTAGTTATGTCCTTGATTATGAGTTCGTAGATGGCTAATGAGCCCTGACTTAGTGAACTCTTTTTTGCCCATCTGCGTCTGTTACTTTTGTTATATGTTTGTTTGTTTGCTATCCCCAGACATTTCAAACAGCTTGCTCCTTGCGCAGCATACGCGTCTGTGCCAACCAGTACTATAGTAACCCAGGATTATCAGGTTTTGCCAGTAGCGCAGCATACGCGTCTGGGCCAACCAGTTCTATAGTAACCCAGGATCATCAGGTTTTGCCAGTAGCGCAGCATACGCGTCTGGGCCAACCAGTTCTATAAATTTCGAACCTACTAGTTCGTCATTCCTCCACCAGATTTGTTGACCCATCTGCAGTGATGACACACCTTTCATTTCCAGCTGCCGAAGATTCTGCCACAAGAGGACAAAAATGCAATGTTCCCTGGGCTGCATCTATTCGTCCTCTATGGTGCCCATTTTACAGAAGACAAAAGTAAGTCAAGGAGACAAGACATGCAGTGACAATGACGATTTCTCACAGGCGACAGGTTGTCAGCAAACTTTCCTTAGTCGCCCCAGGTGCCAGGTTGTCAGTCAAATTCCTTAGTCGCCACAGGTGACAGGTTATCAGCCAACTTTGTTTAGTCGTCACAGGTGACAGGTTGTCAGTCAACTTTCCTTAGTCGCCACAGGTGACAGGTTGTTAGCCAACTTTCCTTAGGCCCCCCGGTGCCCGGTTGTCAGCCAAATTCCTTAGTCGTCACAGGTGTCAGGTTGTCAGCCAAATTCCTTAGCCGTCACAGGGATAGGCTATTAGCCAACTTTGTTTAGTCGCCACAGGTGACAGGTTTTCAGTCAACTTTCCTTAGTCGCCACAGGTGACAGGTTGTTAGCCAACTTTCCTTAGTCCCCCAGGTGCCAGGTTGTCAGCCAAATTCCTTAGTCGTCACAGGTGTCAGGTTGTCAGTCAAATTCCTTAGTCGTCACAGGTGTCAGGTTGTCAGTCAAATTCCTTAGTCGTCACAGGTGACAGGTTATCAGTCAACTTTCCTTAGTCGCCACAGGTGACAGGTTGTTAGCCAACTTTGTTTAGTCGCCACAGGTGACAGGTTATCAGCCAACTTTGTTTAGTCGCCGTCTAAGACATGCATAAAAAGAAGACAGTTGCTATCTTATTTTCACCCTGAGCTAGACATCCAGGCCCCGGTCGCCACAAGAGCGACTAAAGATGAAGTAAATGTCTTCATCAGTTTGAATATTTGCCTAACCTCATTGCATTCATAAAACTGCAATAATAGATAACAGAACGGAAAATAAAGTAGATAACTTCCAAACTGAATTAATATATAAAGTGCATTAAAACAGAAACTCCGGAGCAATTCTCAAACAACAAGACGGCTTGGTTATGTAGATTAATGTCTATTCCCCAATGTGTGGTGACAGAATAGACATAACATACTTTGCAGCTTCATGTCTAATAATGATAATTTATCAAATTATTTTGTTGTGGCGTAGCTATATAGCTACCGATATTATTGTCTGCGACATTGTCAATTCAAAAATCTGGCTATATAAATGTATGCCTAATGTGAATTTTGGAAAAAAATATGTCGTAACATTTTGTTTTGTTGGTTAGAGTACGGATAAACATGTTGTGTTGGGCAGAGGAAGAATAAACATACGATTCATTAAAAATTTTAAGTAAGCATTTACTAAAAAATACCGTTTCAATGTGGATGAAGACGGGTTGGAGTTTGGGGGAGGGGGAGAAACAGAAGCATGTGTAGATGTATAGTTGGCTGTTCCATATTTATTTGTGTTTTAATAATCTTACCTCAAAACTGTAGATAACAAACCACGTGATAATAATGAATATGTAAATAGCTGTTACAATACTTACCACCACTAATACAAATATGATAAAAACACTCATAATTTAAAAAAAAACGATAAGGATGAACACAGTTGACGTTTCGATCAAAAGATTTTAGTCTTAGCAAATATATAATAGTAAGAGCATCCGGTTACGTCTGTAAGTCTCACCAATGGCCCACTAGATAAAACCTCCATGCAACATAAAACCTTAGCAGATGACATGCCGTTATAATGAGGCTCTCTTGTGGAAGTTTTGTAGCATGTCATCAATACAATTATATACCCCCTAAGAGTAGAAGGCTCATTCAATAGGCATTACACTAAGCCGAAAACGGAAATCTCCTTGGTATGAAAGAAATCTCAGAAAAACCACCCCACTGTACATATGAAGTAAGAGCTAATCGCCTGCAACTTCTGCGGTTATCAATCAATCAAGTAAATAGATTATATATATATTTCGCCATAGGGCTTATTTAATATGTAGATATATTATATATAATTCATCATTAACTATTGACCTGCAATGAAATAAATCTACAGAAATAAATTTGCAATGAAATAAATCTACAGAAATAAATTTGCAATGAAATAAATCTACAGAAATAAATTTGCAATGAAATAAATCTACAGAAATAAATTTGCAATGAAATAAATTTACAGAAATAAATTTGCAATGAAATAAATCTACAGAAATAAATCTAAAGTTAAATAAATCTACAGTGAAATAAATCTACAGTGAAATAAATCTACAGTGAAATAAATCTACAGTGAAATAAATCTACAGAAATAAATCTACAGAAATAAATCTACAATGAAATAAATATACAGAAATAAATTTACAATGAAATAAATCTACAGAAATAAATCTACAGAAATAAATATACAGTGAAATAAATCGAAAGTTAAACAAATCTACAGTGAAATAAATCTACAGTGAAATAAATCTACAGAAATAAATTTACAGTGAAATAAATCTACAGAAATAAATCTGAAGTTAAATAAATCTACAGAAATAAATTTACAGTGAAATAAATCTACAGAAATAAATCTGAAGTTAAATAAATCTACAGTGAAATAAATCTACAGTGAAATAATTCTACAGTGAAGTTTTTAATATGACTAAATATTGTCTATACAATTCATATTTACTGATTCCTTATTATAACGTTGGTATTTGTGCAACAACCCATACCAGAATGTTAGACATTCTCTGGCTTTTTGTGTGTCCTATATATAAATAGGAGGTCATATGAAAGACGTAATCTCGTTATCTCTTCGTGTGTCTTTACTTCTCCGTCAGAAATCTTTTATTCATGCATCCTCTACAAGAACCCGCGACATATCTGGTCCAATAACTTTCTATGGCTTCCTCTAAAATATATTTTGGCTGCTCTGAATCATTCACCGATGAATTTCTAAATGTAGAAAACCGCCATAACAAATTGTTATGACTCTACAAGGGAAGTAATATAATGGCAGGAATTGTAGCTAGACTCGCAGTAACGTTGTTGACCTTATTATCACCCAATCTGTATCGGAATGAAAAGAAGTTAGATAATTAACTTTTACAAGTATATGACCTTTTTGTGCGGAATGTTCTCATAGTGCGTGATGGTACACGGTACCTTGGACATCTAGATATAGGCTCTCTTGCAAGGACTAACTGCGAAGTCATAGTAAGGGGCGGTGGTCAATAAACATTATCGCATTTTCTTCGGGGGTTCCGACTTGAACCAATTCTCACTAGTATAGATAGAACCCCCCCCCCCCCCCAATATTTTTAAAAAAAATAAAGAGATGTTCTAGCCCAAATATCACTCGTTATAGCGTTATTACCAAATAGCGTTATTTTTCTTGCATATATGACCCTTTTCACGCGTGCCATTGGCTAGAGACACACACAGTGTACGCAGAGCGGCCATTGATCAGTTACTTCAACCAATATATGTGACTAGATGAGATCAGCTTGCAAACAATAGACTAGACTATACTGACGTCATACTAGGTAAATATTTTTCGCGAAATCCAGCGATTTTTTGCCGACAACCGCCCCACCCCCTAATTGTGCGTCCGTATTTATTCCTTTCTTGTACAGGTTTACAGATGTCTGCGATGGTGCCGAAACTTTTGGTAGCATTCATCTAATCTTCACCAATAGTGAACATTTGATGCTTTTTGCAGAAAGTGTTGGTCACGTTCCAGTAAAAAAAGATTTTCATTTACTATTGTAGATAGTTGTGGGTTCAGTGGTAGATTGGTTAGTGGTACCACATCACAAACACAAATTGGTTCAAGTTGCTCATGGCTCTAAAGCCGAATGTCCACATTGTACTAGCAATTCGACTGAATTTATTAGTGGTACGTAACAATTCAATAATAAATGGATGTCTTAAACAGGAAATCTATAGTAGAAACTCAATTATCCGAATTAATTGGAAATCGGGTCGATTCGGATAAAATTAAATTCGGATAACTGGGTATAGGTCTGGAATGAAACAAAACAGTGTGCATACATACAATCGTACATTGAAATGAACTGAATGTTATTGATAAAAGTGCAGTAATATGTTAGTAACTATGCATTGCAAATAAACTACATAGTAAAGGCTCGTACGCACTGCCCCGGGACCTCTCTACCGTGTCCGCTAACGCTCTAGCTCTAAAATTATTCCACCCAAATTCGATTCGGATAATTTGGGATTCGGTTAACTGGGATCGGATAATCAGATTTCTACTATATCTATTATCCTTCAGTGCCAAAGACAGTGCATATGGCAGAAAGAAGAGTTCCTCAGTTCGAGTCATGTGATGTTACTTTGTTTAATTCTTGTATGTTATTCGATAATAAATAATGAATATCGATATAGTATTAAAAAGGTCCACCAATTCAAATATCTAGGTACAACAATTACAGCAGATGGAAGAAGTTCAACAGAAATAAGATGCAGAATAGGACAGACAAAAACAACATTCAGAAAAATGAAAAATATAATGTCTAGTATGACCTTGTCATTAGAGTTGAGAAAGAGAGTTCTGCAGTGCTATATAACCCCTATACTAACATATGGATGCGAGTCTTGGACAATAAACAAACTGGAAAGTGGGAGATTGGAGGCAACAGAGATGTGGTTCTACAGAAGAATGCTGAGAATACCATGGACTGTCAGAAAAACTAATGTATCGGTGTTGAAAGAGTTAAATGCGAAACGGACCTTCATAAACAATATAAGAAAAAGGCAATCTTCTTTTTTTGGCCACTTCATGAGACAGGCAAGTTTAGAGAACAGAGTCATAACAGGTAAGTTGAAGGCACCAGAGACAGAGGGCGACAACGTGAGAAAATATTAGACAGTTTGACAACCTGGCACAGAAAGGAAACAACAACGACTTTGATACACAATACTGTGGATGGAGAGCCATGACCGCCTACGCCAGCCGGCATGGCACCTGATGATGACGATGATGTATGTTATTGAGAGCCATAATTGTACCCTCTTTAATGTTTTTTCTCTGTGCGGGTAGTTACCAATAGGATATTTACAACATGGTATGCATTGGTTATTTATTCATCATTGCAATTATTGCAAAGTTTATATTAAATATATAATTTCTTCTTGTTTTACATACAATTTAACCATGCCAACGCATTCAATTCTCCTGACTACATCCTGCTAATATGCAGGAGTTTGAGAAAGAACGTAGATAAATAAAACAATCAATTAAGTGTCATGCCAAGTGACATAAGCGATCATATACCCGTTGTCTCTTGCGTTGTTAATAAGTTCAGTTGGCGGATTTCTCGTGCGACAGTGACAACCATCCAGCAATTTCTCTCTCTGTCTTATCTGTCTCTTCTCCCCTTGATCTTTCCAGTGGTTACTAAATGTTCAAGTTTTGCTTTTCCCGTGACATGCTCTAAACATCTTGACTGTCTGCTTCTAACTTTTGCTACATTTTTTTACTCCAGCATCAATGATGACTTTTTCAGTAGTTTCTTCAGAAACCACATCTCAATTGCCCCCAGCTTACCATGTGCTGTTACGTTTCCCGCATTTTCTTCACATTCATAAAGAATAATTGCCTCGATATATATTTCTATAGCACGTTTCACTAGCTTTTCCCTCAAACAAATGTCATTATCTGAGTAACCGTCTAACGTATTAATGCCTTTTTTTTGCATACGATGTTATTTTTGGTTAGATCTTTATATTTATGCATCATGTCCAAGTTTTATGAACGAATGAAATCCATTGACCTTCTTCTTTTTCAGCGTTCATTCTCAAATTCCGACTGGATCTCTCTTGTAACAGGACAATGGTCCTACTAGATTTCTAGCAGGTTGAAGTCCAGACAGTGGAAATGTCGTGTCACCGTTTTATGTGCCAATGGCCTGACACATCCGTCTTCGGTGGGAATATCCGTTGATCTTTATCGGCACATTAATCAATGTGTTTCCTAGAAAAGAAATGTTACCACTTCATATTTTACACCAATCAGTGTTGCCACGTAGTTCTAGCAAAACCCGAGACACGGCCTTCCAAAAGTAACCCAAACCCACGGGCCGACCTTTAAATATTGTTCAGCTATTGTTCGATGAATACTCGTAATCTTCTTTTTAGAATTATGTTAAATATTTTTCCAGTATGCCTGACAAATGATATACCTCTATATTTTTATACCTCTTTTGCTGCTTTCCCCCTTCCAAATAGATATTATTACATCATTTTCCAATGTTCTGATGTTTCTTGTGTATTCCATATTTATATTAAACAGCACCTGTAACCATTTTACTCCCATATCTTCCGCTGCATTGGTTAATTCGACTTGTATGTTATCAGGTCCTGGAGATGCATTTTATGGAGCTGTTTGTATGACGTTTTCTATTTCTGCTAACAATATGTTTGGTTATATTTCTTTTGCAAATAAGGTCGTTCCATAATTGTCAACAACTGTACGGTTACACTTATAGAAGACATACTAGGTCATCCGAATAATAGATGTTTCTGATAAATTAACAACCAATCTCGGCAGAATGAAGGACAAACCATCAGTCTTCCAATATTTCTCTTTCCCTTGAAACATATGATTCTCACATTTCTTCCAATAATCCATGGCCATATTAACAATGGCGACATTTGTAAGTATTTCAAGCATCGTTTAATTTTATTCTAACTGCAGACTTAGAGAGAAGTATCCATGCTTACGAAAACATGATAATGACGTGTGTTGGGTATCTGTTACCGTGAACATAAGACTAATGTGTTTGTGCGTTACATAATTAATGTAACAGGGGGTCAACAAGAACCACTGCTAACAATTGTGAAACTTCGTTAACACTGGTGGTGCGGGAACATGATGATACATTCCTCAAATGACAAGAGATATTCTTCAAGTTGCGGTGAAAATAAAACTCACGTGGAAGATAGGTAATGACGTTCCGTTGGTTCTACTGGATAACGACTGACACACTATCACTGTCAAGGTACGGTGGAGGGTAGAAGAAGACGAGGTGATGGTCAGAAAAGACATGGCTAGGTAATATATCGACTTGACAGAGTGTGAAGTTTCCAAATTCATCAGGATGGCAAAGGATAGAGATGAGTGAAGATCTTTCTGCACCAAATATCCACACGACTTGACAGGTTATGGGTTTTATTATTATTATTATTCGGAGCTAAATGAACTGAATAATTGACAGGCAGGTTTACAGAACATAGTCACAACAGGCAAAATTGAAGGCAACAGAGACAGAGGGCGACAACGTGAGAAAATATTAGACAGTTTGAAAGCCTGGCACGGAAAGGAAACAACAACGACCTTGATACATAATACTATGGACAGAGAGCTGACGTAACACGAGGCCATCTCCAGACAACTCTTTCACCCCTGACGCAAGGCAAACAAGGGACACAGCGTATAGATAGATAGATAGAAAGCTGCGGAGAGCCATGACTGCCTACGCTAGTCGGCATGGCACCTGATGATAATGATGAAATGAACCAATAGATCTGAGTAAGGGAAGCTACTCTTAAAACAGAAAGAAATGGCTTCCATATTACGGCGGCAGTCTTGTAACATTGTACAAAATTATAATAAGTTTTTACGTCATGTTGGTAATTCAATTTATTTTAAAGTAATTACGTATAAGATATATAGGCTATATATAACTTACGGTCGCCCAATTTACATGTGTTCATGCCTATCCAAGCCTATTGACTCGATGCTATTTATTAGTATGTAGTGAAGTGTAGTATGTTTGTCTTGTGTTCAGTTCAGTCACTCAGTTATTATAAAATAAATTGTTATTTATAATAAATTTGTAATTAATGGCAGTAATGCCACTAAAGTAGTAAATGCAACCACTGCGACATATCTGGCATTGAAACGACAGCTTAAGCTACCACCCCTACGCTTAACGGCAAGTGTGAATGCGACCAACAATCATTCACCTGGGGAAAGATGACATTTTCATTGGATTTGGGCTTCAAGCACAATCTTTTATTTTTATCACAGCAGATGTTTTGGCATGCATGGACTAATTTACTAAATTAACAATTGCATGATGCAAACTGGGTCTTCAAGTGAGGAAATCTCACCATTTTTGCCTTTAACTTTAAGCAGGCCATAGAAAGATATTTTTCACGCCAAGAAGCAAAGCAAACTTTGTGAGAGTTTTGTGTCTATATTTTATAATTTTATAGGGTGTTTCATTTATTTGACCTTGGAGGAAAAAGCATGTATCTGACATCTGTCCAAAGCTACATTATTTTATTATTAAACTACATAAAACAAAGCCTATATTTAGGTCTTGGATACAATTTTCAAAATAGTGCCACATCATTATAAATACTATACTATACTATAGTTAGTCCTTGAAAATTGCAATTCAACGATACCTCAACCAAGTCTGTACATCCAACCACAAAATGTTATGAATTGTTTTGGAATTCTTTTGGCATCAAAATAATTTACATGGAACATATAGGAAAATATAAATATAAAACTTGTGACCACAAAATGTAACAGCAGATAATTTCAGAATTATCTTTGTTATTCTCAATAATACAACACATAGGGCCTACTATACATTTTTTAATAAGCGGACAAATGCATCTGTTGATCTCATTTCTATAATTTACAGATGCACGAGGAACTAATTAATATTCAAAATGGCAGCTAATTAGCATATTTTAAAAAGCAAAACATAAATTATAAGCTATTAACCTTTAAGATCTGATTCGCTTATTCCACGTCCACTGTAGTTCTCTGATTACTTTATGCATTTGTTCCCAGAGGGATCTAACCATATCTCACAATCACATGTGCGATCTTATGTCATTTCCGCCAGATTCATGTAGTAATAATGAAGCTAGGCCTTATTGTTTATATACATCGCTGGTAAACTCATTGAAACACTTGCCTTATGCATGAATATTTCCATGTGCTAATAGGTGGACAGTGCAGGTATCTTAACCAACAACTAAAATGATGAAAAATGTTTTTTTTGGGAGGCGAAATCCGTATCTATACGGAAAATCGGTACTAGTGCACAAATATGGCTGAAGTTGTATTTTCTGGATCACATTCACTCTCAGCACTACTTACATTCTAGTGACAATTAGAATTGATTCTAATAGAGTTGCCCTTGTGTTGTTCAAAAGGGGAGCAAAGAATAATGTCACTGTTACCTGCCAGACATATTGTAAGAGGTGACTAAAGAAGTTGTGGGCAGGACAATTGGCTGTCCCATCTCAAGGATACTCAAATTGACCCATAGGCCATGTTGAAGTCAGATGTGTCAGGCCAAAAGGTTCAGATATTCCAGCAGAGCTGTAAATCATGACACAATGCAATCTGTTCTCTTGACTACATCTGCTGATCCGCAGGAGTTTGAGAACTAAAGCAGAAGTCAATTTGCTTGTTTGTATGTTAAAGTTTGTTCTCAAACTCCTGCTGGATCTCAATTGTAGTGTGACAAAAGCCATTCTAGATTTCCAGCAGGATGTAGTCCAGAGAATTGAGATGTGTTGTGCGACCGACTTGTGTGCCAATAGCCTGACACTTCAAACTTTGGTGGTGTTAAATTCATTCAAAACAAGTATTTTGGATCACCAGGAATTACGAGTACTGAATTATTATTTTTCTAAGTACAATGGGTGGTTTCTTCAGAGCTTTCTTTTATATGCAGAAGACTCCAACTTTCAACAGCATGCAATGCTTTGAGAACATGCCTCCTATACTTGATTGGGAACCATATTATATGTGTGTTCCGATGTTGGTTCATCATTTATAAAAATTTTTTTTTATCTGATGAAGGCTTTGTAGTCAAAACATCATCTGTCTTTGTGTCTGTTAATATACCATGTTTACTATTGGTAACACCTTAAAAGGCAAATGGGTTAAGCAATTACAAAAGAGATCCTCAGTGATAATTTGGATAATAATTAAAATCACATTGTCTTAATATGTCAAGAGAAGAAAACAAACAAAGAGGTTCTAAAAACACTTAATATGAAGAAAGAATTAATAAGAAAAATAAAGATAGGGCAAATAAAATATTTTCAACACATTAAAAGATATGACACCTTATTTAAGACCTTCCTTGGGGGTGCAGTCAAAGGGAAGAGAGCAAGAGGCAGGCAGAGATACAAGTGGGAGAGTAACATCACAGGATGGACATGTTACAGTTTAGCAGAGTGCACCACCAAAACAAGAGACAAGTTGGAGGTCTGTTGCAGCCAACCTTCATTGCGGAGATAGCACTTGATGATGATGAATAAGTCAAATGAATCCTAGCAGTGACTGAAATTGTTACAATTACTGTTATATTGCATGAATAATATATTTTTCCAGATGAAATGTGTATGTTATTATTGGTTATGTTTGAAATTGTCTTCATTCTCAGTTAGCCGTACACTCCTCAGTGATTCAGTTATCAACATAGAAGGGTTCTTGAGACAAAGAATATACCTAACTGATGAACTTGGCCAAACCAAGAGAGGTATAATTAGTTATTGCATCTTCAGTTTTTTTGTGTGAACTTGTTGATTTAGTGGCATAACATGTTTCTGGTGCTGTTTATCAATGTTTTTGTTGCCTTTTTTTTCAGCCATGATGTTATTATATTATGACTATTCACTAACTTCTTTTTGTGTTGTTTTCTGTAATTTTTCTGGTTATTTTGTCAAAGATGCATGTGTTTCAAAACTTCTCAAAATGGCTGGTCTATAGTGAGTTCTATCTGTCTTTTACTACTTGCTGTACACACTTAGATAAGTCTTATGGATAAACTCCATCTTGGCTGAAGCTCTTATTTGATTTCATATATATTTGTTTGCAGGGTTGTTCTGTCGGGACAGTATGTCTCAATTGTTCATACTGGGGACAGTTTTTTTTTTCAAAATATATTCATAGATCTCTTCATCTGTTCAACAAGTGCACAGTGGTGTGGCACACAGCCGCATTCTTTGTATGTGTTTATTCAGTCTTGTCTCCTGTCCTCAGGTGAAGTATGTTTACCTGTGCCTATCGATTTAGATAGTGGCAGACATCTGATCATGCTATGTTCACTTCTTATGGATTGTATATCTCTCTTCTTGTCTTGATATGTGACTTCATTGTCTTCCTGCATACATTCTCCTCCTTCTTTGGCCAACTCTTAGTGAGCTAATTATGGGCAACTGACTGGCCAGCCCATAGAAGAAACATTTCAAGGATTCTCAAAATAGTTTCAACATTTAGATCATCTTTTAGGAATCATTTGTTCAAAATCACCTAATGTGGCACAATAACAAGAACTCGTCCAGTTGCACTCAAATATCACCTAATGTGGCACAATAACAAGAACTCGTCCAGTTGCACTCAAAACCACAAGAAGACAATCATATACAGATGGATCAGTCAACAGACAAACATATAAGTGCAGATGGGGTTTTATTTGCCTGCAAGAACACTAGAAAGGTGCTTGTAAAAACGTCTACCATCTCCACTGCAACATCACATTGAGCATGCAAAATGGAAATAGAAGTGGCGGTGACTGCAGCACTCGGTTGGTGACTGAAATATCAACTCACATTGTGATACTTTCAGACTCCCAGAGGACGCTGCGGAAGATAAATAGAAAGGTGCATGTTAAGAAATGATTGGGTCACGTTACTGAACAACTCTGTTATCCAAAGTATTACATGGATATACTGACTTGTCCATGCAGGGGTCAGAGACAACAAAAGAGCAGACACATTGGCAGGCAATGCTGTGGTTGGTGACACAGTATTGAAAAGAGATAGAGCTGATATAATAAGGGAAGTCATTGATTTACTGCAGAGTGAAGACAGCGATGCTGAAGGTGATAACATGCACATACAAAGAATGACAGAAATGGGGTTGATCAGGGTTAAGGGAAGACAGTATGAGTAAGTAACTAGCAAGGATGCTGAACATCCCTAAAAAACATCAAATTGCATAGACACGGAGAAAATGTGCTGACTAAAGAAAGTGAAAAACACAGTCCAAACTCTTGACTATAAATGTGCCAACTATGATAGGGGATTTTATGCAAGAATTTATCATATCAGTCATCTGCGCGCACACAAGTGTGAGACTGTTTGTCATTATTGCCTGTGATTGAGGGCTACTTAATCATCATCATCATGCCACGACCATGACCACCACCACCACCATAACTTCACAGACATGAGTATTCCACTAACTTTAAGCAAATAGGCAGTTTTCTTCTTCTCTGTGTGGGAAGGCTCATAATTTTCATGGTTGCCATTACTGTGTGAATTGAAAAATGAACATCATAATCATAATATAATCTAATATATATATATATATATAATATGCACCCATACATATATAAATAATACACATACAAATATACCTCTTGTCTAAAGTCAGTACTTAGATTTATGAAAGGTACCCACACAGAATACACAAGCATGTAAATGCATTCACACACAAGAATAAGTGCACATAACACAAAATGCAGATACATGCCTTGACATAGACAAGCACTCACATAAAGATATATATATTTGCATTCACATAATCATTTTCTCACATAAATACATGCAGTAACATTAAAATTCACACACATATACATGTATTACCATAAACAATCATTCCCGTGAAGATATTCACATGCATTACTATAAAACATGCGTATGTACACATACAAATGTGTGACATAAAGTAGTTGTATGGATACATCGAACCATATAACAAAATATGCCTATACAAATATATGTGTGGGCACTCATCTGTTAGCAAAACAATAACAATAACATATTGATGAAACACAACAGTAGCAAAAGTAGAGATGTTAATGAAGAAAGAAATTTGTAAAATCAAGTATAGCAATGCATAATGGATAATAATAATAATAATGCATCTTTTCATATTCATCCTTCTAAGACATTCTTCATTAGTAATCTTTGCTGTCCAAGGAAAGCGTAACATTCTTTGAATGAACCACATTTCTGCTGCCTCCAATGGTTTTTGTGATGTCTTATTTATTGTCCATGCTTCACTTCCATAGAGTAGCACTGGTTCAATGTAGCATTTGATGACACATTTTCTAGTATCCATCGATATTGACTTGTTGCATAGGATATTTTTCATTTTATGGAATGCTGCTTTTGCTTGTCCTATTCTGCTTATAATTTCGGTCTTGCATTTACCATCTGAAGTTATTAATGTTCCTAAATATTTGAAACTATTCACCTGTTTTAAGTTTATCTCATTTAATACTTTTTTACTATTTGGTGGGGTACTATTTCCTTATGTTATCATTGTCTCTTATCTTTTTATGTTTAAACTAAGACATATGGTAGAGCATATTAAATGATTGGTATGTTCACTTGTGGACAAGTGAATATTTGTATATATTTGTATGTATGTTTATATATGTGTGTGTGTGTGTACGTGCCTGCCTGCCTGCGTGCGACTCTCTCTCGTATTATTTTTTTTCTAATTAATCATCTATTTCTGATGCTATCATCTACTAATTCCCCTGCTTATTTCCTCACCTCCCACGCCCATAATCTCAATGTCTATTGGTAGCACCATGCTACTAATTTTATACATCAAATATGTCACATTTTAAAATATTTCCATATTTCTTTCCCCAAATATTGTCATCATTGCAACCTCCCCCCTCCTCCCTCCATTCTCAACATTGCTTATAGGTGGCCCCCAACTCTGCTTTTGTCCTCGTTGTTTTCCACATACACAATACTTAGTTTGTGCGTGCGGTCTGTGTTTTCTTTTTTCATTTTTATGTTGAGCTTTCATTTGATCGGATTTATCACATTCATTCATCACTCTTGGAATCTAATTTTCTTTAAACTAAGTAAATTTCTGTCTGTCATTCGTGCATAATCATTGCGAACAAACATAATTTAGCATCTACTAAACCTGCCTCATCATTTGGTATATCTTGCTGTAAGAAACACATCTCCAAATAATCACATTTATATTTTAATATTTCAAGTTTATATGTTCCGTGAAAAAGGTCCCAGCTGGATTTCAACGTAGAAAAAAGTTCTTGCTCTTTTGTTTATTGCTATTTATTTATTTTTTACATTGATAGTAAGGCTTTAACAATAACCGTAGTACTTTAGGTAGTATTTATCGCTTATTTGTTTGGTTACTGCAGCACTCTCCACTTTGTCAGATATCCTCTGACATTTTGGTTATTTATATTTATCAAACTAGGTGGTTTGAACACCGACCATTCACATTTTGCTGCCAATATGATTGATAGGATTAGTTGCACCTCAAAATTAAACAATAGTTTAATAGCACTGTCCTGTACAAGATACATTTCAATTCAAATGTTAATTTTACAATTTCGTGATTTGTGTGTCTATTTGCCAGATTTACTAGTTTCCAAGTTAAAAGAGGTCAGAACACCATGTGATGCAAGGGTTGCTTCTATGTGTATAGCAGATTTAGTACATGTAGCAGAAACAGAAGAAGAGATAACGGAGCTGGAGAGATTGTTTCGACTGATGAGGTAATTCTTAATGATGTCAGATTTGAAGAAATTGTTTCAATTGATGAAGTAATTCTTAATGATGTCAGATTTGAAGAGAGATTTTTTCTACTAATGGGGTAATTCTTAGTGATGTCAGATTTGCAAAGATTGTTTCACATATTGAGAATCAAATTCTTAAATCATTTGCCTTATTTCATCTGATATGTATTTGTAAATAGAGAAAAAATAAAAACAAGTAAATAATGTTAATTATGAAATGCTAATACACTCTTTGCTTACCAGATTTGATGCAAATAAATGAAAATAGCTAAAATATTACCAATTCTTCTTCTTCTTCTTTCGTTCACTTGAAACATGTCTATATCTGCAATTCTGTCTCCTTAATAAAACTCACTGTCTTTTGTAGTTCATACAGTGTCCCATAGAGCTTTGATTCCAGTGTTGTTTCCTCTGGCCAATATGTCTGCCTCAGCGTTTCATGCTCAGAACACTCTTGAAGTATATGTTTGGCACTCTGTACTGCCTGTCCACATGTACACATGGCCGTGTTGCCAATCTTGAACTTTGTATACATGTGACTGCGGAGTCGGTTGTGTCCTGTTCTGAGACGTAGAATTATAACTTGTTCTGATCTGTTCATAATGTGATAGTCATCTTGTGTTGGTGTTTGTGGCTTTCTTATTGACTTGATCATCTGTTTTTTCTGATGGTAGGTGATTGGTATATCTGGTTGATCTTCGGCAGCACCTTCCTTAGCCAGTTGATCTGCTTTTTCATTTCCTGGTATTCCACAGTGAGAGGGTATCCACTGCATGGTTACCCTATACTGGTAAGACAATTCGCTAAGTAGTTTTTTCAAGTCTGTTAGTTTTCCAGACTGGAGAGCTTGAAGCACTGACCTTGCATCTGTCAGGAATACCACAGGCTGTAGGTCAGAGTTGGAGTTCAGCAGTTTTTTAGCTGCCACAGTAATTGCCTGGATTTCTGCATCATAATTATTGCAGAATTTTCCTGTCGGTGTTCTGATTGTATCTCTAGGCTTGTGTGGATATTCTATATATACACCTGCACCTCCATTCCTCACAGCATTCTGTGCTGACCCATCTGTGTATACTCTGACCCATATATCTTGTGGATATTCCTCGTCCAGGAAACTGAGGGTGACTGTCCTCCGCTGCACACTGTTCTGTTCTTCCTCGCTTAGTATTCCTTTCACATGGGTCTGAATGTATATTGGCATTCCATGCCTTTCACTCCATGGGGTTTGTTCTGGTACAGACCTTAAGGGGCTGTCAACTTCAGGTAGGTCTGTAAGTTGTCTACGGAGTCGTTTAGCTTGATGGATAAAGCTGCTTCTTTTCAGTCGCCCCAATGCTAGGTTTTGGAATCTTTCCTTCATTGGATGACTTGGCATACACTGAAACTTTTCCGCTTGAATTAGTACTTTTGTGTCTCTGCGTTCGCCAAGTGTTTGCATTCTTCCCATTTTCTGCATCTCTGCTATGGGTGTTGATTTCATTGCTCCCAACATTATTCTAAGTGCCTGGTTTTGCACTTTATCTAGATCTTGTAATGTGGTGTTTGATGCAGGACACCACGCAGCTGAACCATATTCCAGGTGTGGTCTTATGCCTTGCTGGTAAACTTTACTGAGTATATTCCCACTGGCTCCCCATGTGGTTCCACTTAGTTTTCTCAGGATAGCTAACTTCCTCCTGGCTTTTGTTGTTCCTTTGTTTATGTGCTGCTTCCATGTCAGCTTATCATCAAAAGTAATTCCGAGGTATGTTGGTTGTTTGTCTTCTTTCAAGAGCTCACCGTCTATCTTGATATGACCGGCTTTTTGTTTTGGTGAGAGGGTAAAGAGTGTAGTGCTGCACTTATCTGTGTTAATGCTGACACACCATCTATTTGCCCATAAGGTTAGGGCATCGATAGCTCTTTGTATTTGTTTAGTGGCCACTGTCGCATGTTCTTCCGTGCACCAGATCACCAGGTCGTCAGCATACATTGCCACTTTGATCCCGTGTGGTAGTTCAGCAACTAGGTCATTGATGTAAACCAAGAAAAGTGTGGGTGACAGGACTCCTCCCTGGGGGACTCCATGACGCAGTAGGACTTTCTTGCTTTTGCGACCATCTAATTGTACCCTGGCTCTTCTATTATGCAGGTATGCTTTTACCCATTTGTACATTCTTGAGCTAACCCTGCAATTTCGCAATTTCTTTAGGAGCCCTTCTTTCCAGACCTTATCAAATGCTTTCCTGAGGTCTATCCATGCTGCTAGTACCAGTTTCTTATCTTGGAAGGCATCCTCAATCTCTTGGGAGAGGTAGGTTGCCTGATCTTCAGTAGAGTAGCACTGTCTGAAACCTGCTTGCTGTGATACCAGAAGGTTTTCACTTTCAAGGTACCACTGCATCCTAAGATTGATAATGCGTTCCATTGTTTTGCATAGACAGCTTGTGAGGCTGATGGGCCTGTAGTTGGAGACTGTGTTGCCATCTTTTCCTGATTTGAGGAGAGGTATCATTATTGCTTCTCTCCATGCCTGTGGTACATTACCTGTGGACCAGCTTGTGTTAAAGATTTGCAGCAGCTTTGCTCTTGCTGCAATTCCCAGGTTTCTAATCATTTCATTGGACACTCCATCAGCTCCAGGGGACTTTTTCATTTTCAATTTGGATATTGCATGCTCCAGTTCTCTCATTGTGATTGGTGCCTCCATGACTTCAGGTATAGGTTCGTCTTGTCCAATGTTTTGCTGGTTCGCTCGAACCTCCTGTTGTTTGTCTGGGCTGACTTTGACGTTATTGTCTTCTGCAAAGGAATCTGCAAAGTAATCAGCTGCATGTTTACCTGTTAAAATGTTTTTATCTTTATAAAGTGTGATCCTGGTATTTCTCCCTGTACCTTCATCATTTAGTTGTTTTACAAGTTTCCATAATTTCCTAGTATCTCTTTCTAGGTTCAGCGACTCTCTTTTTTCTTTCCAGCTGTTCCGTCTGGCTTGTAACTTGGCTCTTTGAAATTTAGCCTTTGTTTGCTGATATTTGTTGTGATGTTCTTGGCTAGGTCTGTTCTCAGCCTGCTTTCTAGATGTTTCCATCTCATTTTGCAGCTTTTCCAGTTCATCATTCCAGTAGGGTTTGTAGTTTTTGCGTGCCCCCCTGGGTATGGTTTTACTAGCAGCATGTAGTATACATCTATTAAATTCACTCACTGCTCTATTGATGTCTTTGTCCAAGTTCATGTCCTTAGCTAGAACACTGGTTAAATGCTGGTACATTTTCCAGTCTGCCCTCTTATAGTTCCACCTAGTGAGCGTGCTGCTGTCCTTGGTATATTCATTGTGAATTTCCAGAAATACTGGTCTGTGGTCACTACCCCCAAGCTGCTTTCCAACGACACATGTGATGTTCCATTCCAGGCCTGGTGAGTGGAATGCCAGATCTGGTGTAGAGGTGGTGTGCCATGCTCTCGAGTAGAAGTTTGGTGAGTCAGCTGGCTGGTTAATAAGAATGAGATTATTTTCATCCTGCCAGCTCTCAAGTTCCTCACCTCTCTTGTCGATATGATCGTAGCCCCAGCTCTGAGAGTGGCTGTTGAAGTCACCACACACCATAAGCCTTTCTTTGTCTGGAATTGTGTCTAGTGCCAATGGTTTATCATTTGGGCAGTAGTAGTTCAGGAGATGGAATTCTGCACTGTCTGTTTTTAGGTGGAGCATCTGGTATTCTGCCCCGTCCATGTATACTTCCAGCTGACATGCGCTGATATTGTTTTTAACTAGTGTCAGAATTCCACCCTTTCGCCTGTCTTTTCTGTCAGATCGGTAGCACTGGTAGCCTCTGATTTTGAAGGCTATGTCGCTGCTGAGGTGTGTTTCTTGGATACAGCATATATTAACTTGTTCTTCACTGAGGACATTTTCAAGTTCCAATTTTTTGCTGTATCCATCTCTTTTACTGTTGACACCCTCAGCATTCCAGTGCATTATTTTTATTGGTCGTTTGTTTGTTTGGCCAGTAGCTCTATTCCCTTGCCTCCTGGCTCCTCGGGGCAATTGAGAAGGACTTCCAGTAACTGAGGTTGGGCCCTTTCGAGGTATAGGGCCCGGCACCGTCCCTGCCTGAACGTCCGCCACAGGGCAGGCACCATAACGTTTATTAGATGCAGACATGTTTCCATTGTGTTTTATGCGTGGCAACCTGATTATCTGTGCGCCTTTTGGCTGGTTGCCTCCGTCTTCAGCACTCTGCTTACTTGGGCCGGACTATGGTCCTGCTCGAGTGGGAGTGCCCGACCAGTCTTAGTTTCCAGCCTCTGATGGCTGAACTAAGCCCCATCACCACTTCAAAGTTCTGGCCTCGATGGGGAATATTACCAATGAGAATCATAGCATACGAAGAACGAGACATAGGCACATACAATATTTATTTTACACTAACCAGTAATCAAATCTCCTTTGATTACTGCGCATACTAATTATATCTTGCTTATCACTCGTGATGATTTAGTATATGAAATTTCAGCTATGTTGGTGTTGTAAACAACCTTTTATAATTTCACTGTATATTTACAACTCTCTGTTTATATTCAACATTTTCAGTATATATTTGTACTGATCATTTAGTTTTGTAAATATTCAAGCTTGACATCCAATATTTTTATTCAGATGTGATATTGCAGCACCCCATCGAGTCCATCTCCTTGAAGGGAAGATGTGGCTTAGTCCAGCCAACGGAGGCTAGAGACTATGATTGGTTGAACCAATCTTAACATTGAGCAGAATCTCGGTCCTGCCCAAGCAATCACTGGTACTGGTTGAAATCAGGCCAAGAGGCGCATGAGCAACCACGGTATCATGCAACACAACTAGATATATTATATGCTAGATAACATGTCTTCGCAACAAAATACTTGCTGTGTAGACATGTTAAACTTTGAATGAGAAGAAGATATTGCAGTATATATTCACACATGATGATGGTGTAAGTGGGCTTGTCATTCCTTCCACATTCTGTGGGAGACTCTTTGTGGTTTATAACATTCTTGTGAGTCACATCCATCATCACCATGGATCATAGATAACATTTCTTATAACACATCAATAACACTATTATCTGGAGAGATGGAATGCTGCCTGCTATTCACACTTATTGATGTGAGACTTGGACATTGACATTGACAATTGGAAAGAGAATATAGCATAATATATAAAAATTGAAATGAAATACAATATAAAGGTCCTAAGAATATCATGGACAATAAGATGTTCCTACACATGTATTCATAAAGACCTGAACATAAAAGAAGATAGGCTCCTCAAAACTATCAAAAAACTAAAGCTGACGTATTGTGGACACATAGAAAGATGAAATGAGGTAGAAAGATTAATCATGGAAGGAAAGATTTCAGGAAAGAGAACAAGAGGCAGACCAAGATTATGATATATATATATATATATATATATATATATATATATATATATATATATATATATATATATATATATATATATATATATATATATATATATATATATATATATATATATAATATTCTGTTTATTTTCTTATATATATATATAAATATTCTTTCCAGAACATTGTCTTCACCGTGGATACTCTGAACGCCTCTCTGTCCTGGGCAAGCTGGTCTGCATTGGCCAGAGACATGTTCATACATTACATTCTTCAATGTTGCTGGTCAATCGTCTTCTTGGTCTTGCTCTTGTAAAATTCAGACGATAATGATGGACACACGATATATGACACTGGAAGAGGCTGGACAGCTTGCACAGAACTAGGAGACTTAAGAGTAGCAGTGAGGACAATGTTTTGCATAGGATAAGTCACATAAAAGAAGATTTACGCCTATAATCTCAGTATAGTTCTCCACCGAAGTCTGATGTATTGGACCATTGGTGCAAATAATACAGTGATACAGTGCATCTCTGTTCTCTGGAGTACACCCTGCTGGAAATCTTGTAGGACCAAGGTCCTGCTATAAGAGAGATCCAGTTGGAGTTTGAGAATGAACACATAACAAAAAAAAGGATAATTTCATCTTAAAATCACTCTTATCCTAATTAAAGGATCAAACAAAAGAATTAGTTCTCTAATGGGTTCTAGGTCATTCCAAAAACAGGGGAAATTAGATAACTGACCGGCTGGCCAAAACTGAAAGTCACTGTCGGTAATAACAGATAGATAATGTATATTTTCTAGAAATGAAATCCACCATCTAAAGTACATAAATATGAAATAGAACTCAACTCGCAGATGCAACCAAATAGACAATGCCATCCACAAGTTTTGAAGAAAGGAACAATCATTTTAGATTGAGAACAGCTTACATCAGACTCAAACAACACATGTATAAAAGGTTTGGAATTGATGACACAAATATTTGCCCCTGTGAACAATCAGCAGAAAACCTAGATATTTTTTACAGACCTGCTGCCTGCACCATAACACAAGAATAAATTGTGGCAGTTAGAAAAAGTTCTGATAGACAAGATCTACAGCCCTGTCTTGGGGCTGCCGACCATATTCATTGAAGAAATCCATATTATTGTATGACTCTGACGAAAGAATGAGGAAGAAGACGTTCACATATGACATTTTAGTGTGTTAACAACAATATTTTTTTGTTTACTGGGGGATTTTCCTTATTTGGCAGAGACATAACCCTTTTAACCTAGGAATAAATGCTTTTTTGGTTATATCATAGTGTCTGGGGACCTTTGTTTCTTGTGGCGTGGCTGGCGCTAGAATTTTGCTACCCCAAGACAGCTGTTAACTTGTGGCATATTACAGATCCGTTGAGGGACTGTGGTGTAGCCTGGTTGGGGTAATCCTTATATGGACTTTTGGAGTGTGGCTTGGGTATTTGTCTCTGAGCTATCATGGAGGTATGGAGGTTACTACAATTGGAGGAATGGTTCCTTTTGGTTGTTCTTGTGTGTCCTGCTTATTATAAGACAGAATTGATGCCTTTGAGATGTGGGTATATAGAAGAATAGGGAAAAAGAAAAAAGAAAAGAACAAACAAAGAGGTTTTAAAAATACTTAATATGAAGAAAGAATTACTAAGAGAAATAAAGATCAGGCAAATAAAACATTTTGGACACTTTAAAAGACATGACACCTTGTTGAAGACCTTACTTGAGGGTAAAGTTGAAAGGAAGCGAGCAAGAGGTAGGCAGAGATACAAGTGAGAGAGTAACATCACAAGATTAACATGTTACAGTCTAGTAGAGTGCACCATCAAAACAAGAGACGGGATATTGGAGGTATGTTGCAGCCAACCTTCGTTGCGGAGATGGCACATGATGATGATGATGTGTGTCCTGCTTAGTTTTTCTGTACTTGCTGCTTCACAACAATTATTCTGTTTATTTTCTTTATATTTTCAGTTCAAATAATCTCTGTGATATAGAGAACTTCAATTTTTCATCCATCTTGTTGAGGCTCTATCACCATCTTGGCTTGCCAGATAGGGCTTACAGATTGTATAAAGATCCTGTGAGTACATTCTACTCACATGATTTCCACAGTAATCCATAGGTGCCAAATTCCTATAATTAGCTGTATTTTGTATGGTGTTTTGTAAAGTTTGACTGTACGACCATACAATACATTTTAGAATTTTTTACATGAATTTCTGCAGTTCTGTACATAAAGGCATTTTTTACTCATTTTGATGGCAACACTGATTTTATAAAATAAAATATTCTAGTGCCAACAGTGATTTTTGCGGGTTTTAGCATTTATTTTAGTGGCAATGCTGCTTTTAACCTTAGGCATGCTGTGTTTACAATTACGCAATTTTTCTTGTGCCACTGACTGCCGCGGAATTGGTTTTTGAAATGTTATGCAATTGTCAGTGGCTGTTTTGAAATCGCGATAACTTCTTTGTTGTTACAGATATTTAAATAATATTTGCACATATAAATAAAGAATTAAATTCTGTATATATTGGTGTATGTTTTGTTTGTGTGTGTGTGATACAAGACGTGTGAGAAAGTGATAAAGTCACTTTTAGACCTATCTCGATCTAGATCTACCGTATTTTTGATTGATCGTAAGCTGTGAAATCTGTTGACTATTATATATTTTACATAATGGAAACATCATAGAATAATTTAATAATCACATATGAAGAACATACCTGTCGACTTTTCCGCTGTTTAATCTGTAGAAACGATCATTTCACTGAATATACTATTGACAAATAGTATAATAAACACGATTCAGTCTTGTCGATTCGCCACGACGCAGAAGACTACTAATTGTTTGAATTTTCATGTCAAAATCACTTCATATTGTTTTCCGCGCCAATCTACCATCACAAACAAAATGACGTAAAATTTTCTTCCCAATGTTGCCATCACATTCTGTCAAAAAACTACCAATCTCAATTTTGCAAGATTTTTTCGTTCGGTATCGGGTTTACCGAATCGGGCGGTGGATTTTGACTTCAGCAATCAATATATGCCACAATTCTGACGAAATGTTTTGCCTCAATTGTAAACACAGAGTGCTAAAGGTTAAACACATTACCAGTACTTTAATTATTCTCTGTGATTGTTAAGTTGTCTGTCTTTGAATTATTTATGTCCATGTGCATTGACAGTGTATCTACATTACACATGCATCTGTGTGTAGGCCTATACATTGTTTATATTATAAGTTTTTGTTTGCCTCATAGGTAGTGTAGGCCTAGAAATAATAAAATATGTAAGCCTAAATCTGATCTTTAGACTTATCTTTGCATAATTCTTTAATAATAATTTGTATGGCATAGAGTTGATAGAGGCACAGAAAACCTGCTGCTGGAAAGACAGAACAACAAATACACCATTGTGTGTTTGTTCTGTCACTTATGATGCTGGTAATAAAGCATTAATCTTTATTTACTGCATATAGAAATATTATTAATTAGATCTGTTGATGGTGGGTGTTTTGAAAACATGATAACTTTTTTGTTTTAAAAGATATCAAAATAATTTTTGCATATCTAAATAAAGGAGTGAATAGTGAATATTATCGTGTTTTTGTTGTTGTATGTGTGATATGACAGTTGTGAGCAAGTGGTGAAGTTGAAAATTCGGGCGAAAAACGCAAAACGCCATTTTCAAAATCACAAATATATCTTCATGACGACCCTAATACATGAGCAATGTGTGGCAACAGTGATAAAATCCTCATAAATACCTATACTTAATGTATATATATTGTTTTATATCAAAACTAATATAATATGAACTAAAAATACTAATAAAACGTGAAGAAATCGCATATAACGTCCGTCCGGTCAACACTAGGTCTAGCCAGACACGCAACATAATTATTGTCCATGCACACACTTTGCACTCCTGGTACATATTATTTTTGTGTTTTTGAATGGATACACACACATTCTTATCAAATAACAACATATTAAACACAAAAAACAACAATTAGAACATGTAGTCACGATCACTTACCCATGCCACGCCGTACTCAATTTGATAGTAAAATACAGCCGAAAATGGCTAAAGTCGCTCTAGAAATGCGTTGACAAATTCAACCGGCTTTCTCTCTCTTATAATCGTAATGAGTAAAGGAATTTGACCTTTAAACTGTGACGTATTCCTAGCTTCGTGTGGCGGGAATTCTACATCATATAAGCTTTAACTTCATGAAGTTCCGTACTTAGGAATGGAGCAATATCGTATGGTGTATGGTTGCGACCACAGGCAAGGTGGGACGCACATGCAAGGCGCAATGTTGCGACCATAGGGGCATAAAGGTTAAATAATAATACTAGGTTAGCTTTTTGGCAGAATGGTACAGTCTGTGACGGCTGAGGTACTGAGTTCGATCACCGCCACAGACAATTATGCATCTGGGCCGTTAAAAAAAAAAGGACAAACTTCTGAACATATTTATAATTTCCTAGTAAATCACTACAACCAAAACATTCTTTGTTGATGGCTATGTCTTGAATAGGATATGCAACCATTTTTTTTCTATTATGGCCTAAATCAGATTTGTGTTTTTATTGACAGTGTGCAACAAAAACTAAGCTAAAGAAGTTTTTGATGCTTGGTGTTGTCATTCAAACTCTTTTTTGTAAAAAGGGGGGTGGGGGGGGGTCAATGTAAATCATGACATTTACACTGAGCAACAAGTAAGGGGTAAATGTAATAATAGGGTTTTTAAAAAAAAATGCTTATGCCTAACAACATGCTCCAGATAGGAGGGGGATGTTCATTACCTCTCTCCTCCCCCCAGCAAAGCATATGAATTTGAGTAGGCTACAATTGATTGACTTAGCCAAAAAGATTGGAAAACACGTCCAGAGGACCTTTGTTTTAAAACCCTACACCTCTTCAGTCATGGCCTTGACATTGTGTAAGCTTTTTCTTCTTTCTATAAGGTTTTTTTTTGAGTTCCCGAACAGTTTTTTAGTTTCAGCTGGTTGACAACTATGATAATCCTTTTAGACTGAAATTTTCCTAGTGATTAGATGGACCCACATCAAATTTCTCCTGGCACACCCATAACTGACTTTTTATGTTTTTGTTATGAAGACATGTTATCTAGTCATGTTGCATGGTAGGTTGCTGGTGTGCCTCTTGGCCTAGTATCTCTGACTTGAGCACCAGTGCTTGCTTGGGAAGAACTGTGATTCTGCTTGATGTCAGGGTGGCTCAACCACTTTTAGTTTACAGCTTCTGTTGGCTGGACTAAACCCCATCTCCACTTCAAACTTCAAGGAGTTGACCTCGATGGGGGCTGGTTTTTTTCCATAATCATGTTTTGCGCAATAACTTTGACAATTGCTGATTTATTTGCAGTTATTTTTACGAGAGTTTATTTTCAATGTAGAGGAATTCTAAAAGTTAGAGATTTGTGTCAGGCAAGGATGTGTAATGTCACCAGATCTTTTCTCCTTGTGTGCAGAGGATATTATGCAAAACTTAGAAAAAATGCCAGGAATAGCAGTTGGAGGCTACAATCTGAATAATCTAAGATATGCTGATGATACAGTTCTTATTGCAGGGAGTGAACAAGAATATCAAGGCCCTGTTAGACATGATAGTACAAGAAAGTGAAAGCAAAGTCCTCAGTCTAAACAAGAAGAAAACAGAAGTAATGGTTGTTTCAAAGAAATACACACTGCCAAATGCAGTATTATTATAAATGATGCAAAATTAAATCAAGCTGATAAAGTCAAGTATCTTGGCACCATTTTAACATCAGATGGCAGGTGCTCCAATGAGATCAAGAACAGGATAGCACAGGCCGAAGCAACATTTAAAAAAAGTGAGAAACATTCTATGCAATGAAGTAATATCTATGCATACGTGAGTTCGAGTGCTAGGATGTTATATTGAGCCAATCTTTCTTTATGGAAGCGAAGCATGTACAGTAAACAAAAGTGCCCAAGATAGACTGTATGCAGCTGAGATGTAGTTTTTAAGAAGAATGATGATAATTTCATGGACAGCCAAGAAAACTAATGTAGAAGGTCTTGGAGATGCTGGAGTAAAACAACAAAGTATAGCAAAAATTACTAGCAGACAATCAAGATTTTTAGCGCAAGTGATAAGAAAAGTAAAACTTGAATATTCAGTAACCACCAAAATCAAAAAAGATCAAGGGAAGAAGAGACAGGAAGACAAAGAGAGAAATTTCAGGATGGGTTGTCACTGTTTCACATAAAGAGTCACAGACTGAACTTATTAACAACACAAGAGACAGAGAGTTGTGGAGAAACGTGATCACCTACACCACTCGACATGGTACTTGATTTGATTTCCATGTTGCATATTGATTGTTATAGGATCTTCTTCTAGTCCGTACTATGTGGCGTTGGTTCTGATGTATGTCCATTTCTTTACGTTTCATGTACTACCAGTCATTTTTATATCATGCCACAATGTTCTCTCTAGGTCTTGGCTGTGCTATGACCGTGTGTGTTCAGGATGTCCCTGACGTTTCTATCAATCTTTTCCATTGTCTTCCTCTGGTTTTGTACCCTGATCCCATTTGGTTATATGCCTGTATGAGCAACCTGTCGTTATGTATTCTCATAACATGGCCAAACAACTTGATTTGCTGCCTTTCTATGTATTCTGTGCAAGGTATTATACCTATTCTTTCCCTGATATCTTCATTTCGTAATCTATCGAGCCTGGTGACACCTGTGACTTTCCTCAAACATTTCATCTCACATTTCACTATCTTTCTGTAATGTGAAGATGAGAGAGACCAGGTTTGGCAATGGTAGCACAGTGTTGCTAAGAATGTGCTGTAGATCATTTGCCTTTTAACTTAATCTCAATCTTGGGGTGAAGAAGTAGTGGTGACAGCATTTAACTTTTGACATCTCATCTCCATCTCTCTGTCGAGGCTTCCATTTTCTATAAAAAATACTACTTTGATATTTAAACTCTGTTACTTGTTTTACTCCTTTGTTGTCTATCTGTATGTTTAGTGGGTTCGGTGATCTACATTTTTTTATAGTTTCCATCTTTTGTATATTTTGTATATAGGGCCATTGTTGTACACTGCAAATTTTAATTGGAATAGTCCATTCAGAGGACAATTCTTGTGCACTCCAAATTTTAATGCATTCATTTAAGAACCAAATTAGAAGAATCAGAATAGGAATGAGATTGAATCTTGTGGTGAAATTTACTAATTAGGATGTTTTCTGTTTCCAGGCTTTGAAAGATCTACTTGTTGGCAATACATGTCATAAGGTTCTGATGGACTTACTCTTTACACACGGGCAGTACGAGTCAGTGATCGATGTTTACTCTGGTATCCACGTTTTCAACATTGATTGTGTGACGTTGGCTCTAGGTGCGCATTACCATATTGTAAGTACACATAATTATTATAATATATTGTTATTAAATATTATATTATAAAATACATTTTGTATATAATTGTTATTTATATACATTATATAATTATACTATTAATACACATTGGATAATTTTTGTGTGAAATGTGTCGTTGATTTTCACATCTGCCTTAATTTTTTTTTTACATTGTCATCTGCCATTCATTTTCACATCTTCATTCTGTTTCACATCATCTGTCTTCTTTTTCTCTCATCAATTTATCACATCACATTATATAATGATCATGTTGCCCACCATAATTTCCCCTATTTTTTCACATAATCATTTGCTATCATTTCTCCTATTATCATTGCCGTCATGTTCACTTAGTCTTCCTTTTTTTCATATCAACATTCATCATTTTCATCGAAATAGAAAAAACAACGTGCGCCCACTACTTTGGCAGAACTATTTGTTAATGGAAATATGTTCTATACCAGCGGTTGAAACCTCTCGTCTGTGGAAATATGTTCTATACCAATAGTTGAAAACCTGCGCTGGTCTGTGAAAATATGTTCTATACCAGTGGTTGAAAATCTCTGGTCTGAAAATATGTTCTATACCAGCGGTTGAAAACCTCCTCTGTAATGTGGGTCGAAATGAGTACTTTCGTATTGGAAGGGGTCAAAAAGCGATTTCTATTCCTTTGTAATTTCAAGTAGATTCTAATCACAGATCAAGTTGTTACCACATATTTTGCTGTTCTTCGAGATGTAAACGAAGTTCGATATTATGCATGGTGCACATAAGGAAAGATCCTAGGGTTGGGGAGAGTGGTTAGGGATAGAGTTAAGCCTAATTCTAATCCTAATACACCCCCTCCCCCCACTCCATTCCTCTTTGTCTCAAGGGAGACAGCATGAAATTGCAAACTAAAAGTTGCAATCGGTTACTTAAAAACCGTGACCGCAGTAGGCACTTGATCTGGGATTTGACCCTAAGTAGTATTTTATTAGCTCAATGGCCAGTGCATATTATCATCATGTAGCATATCCTGGACTGGATATAGCAGTCATCACAACCATTTTAAACTCATGCTGATTTTGAAGCAATCTTTTTGTTTCTGTTAGTGTCATATTCAGTCTTTTATATCTTGCATCATGTGTCCTATCTCTTTTTCGTTTTCCTGGTGTCATCCTCTCCATTATGGTCTTTTCTAGGCTGTCGTGTCATTTGATATGGCCAAAAAATTGTAATTTTCTAGAGAGAACATTGTTGTTTAGCCAGTTTTCTTTTCTCTTTCCATTCTCTCAGAATGTCCCTATTGTTGGTGTTTTTGGCTCATCATATTCTGAAGATTCTTCTGTAACATTTTGTTTCAAATGCTGCAATTTTGTTTCTTATCTTATTGCTGATTGTCCTGTCCAAGATTCACATCCATATATTGCAACTGAGAATATACAGGCTCTAAGGAAAGTTAGTTTTGTTACTCTGTTGCAGCCCAACCATGTTTTTCATTTGTATCAATTTATTTGATGCAATGGCCAACTTCCATCTGACTTCATCATAGCTAGTGTATATAGTAGTTTTAAATCTGCCTGGCAGGTTGCCCAGTAATATGCACCAATATATTTCAACAAATACACCACAAAACAAAGGAACACTGAACAGGATTATAGAGCTGCCTGTGTTATAGAATAATATTACAGTTGTATAGCATACATATTCTTCTTATGTTTGTAGTAACGTTTTCCATGGAACATGTAACATAGTCTTCTTATGTTTGTAATAATGTTTTCCATGTAACATACATATTCTTCTTATGTTTGTAGTAATGTTTTCCATGTACATATATAGTCTTCTTATATTTGTAGTATTGTTTTCTATGTAACATAAAACACTAGAAACCAAAACTGTCATTTCAGAATATATTGTGGTCTTAGTTACATAATTTATATTTAAAAAAAACAGAAGGTAATAGAATTATCTCTGCTGAGCATGCTGTGTACATGTTCATCGAATGTGTGACTTGTATATTAAATGTGTGACTTGTATATTAAATGTGTGACTTGTATATTAAATGTGTGACTTGTATATTAAATGTGTGACTTGTATATTAAATGTGTGACTTGTATATTAAATGTGTGACTTGTATATTAAATGTGTGACTTGTATATTAAATGTGTGACTTGTATATTAAATGTGTGACTTGTATATTAAATGTGTGACTTGTATATTAAATGTGTGACTTGTATATTAAATGTGTGACTTGTATATTAAATGTGTGACTTGTATATTAAATGTGTGACTTGTATATTAAATGTGTGACTTGTATATTAAATGTGTGACTTGTATATTAAATGTGTGACTTGTATATTAAATGTGTGACTTGTATATTAAATGTGTGACTTGTATATTAAATGTGTGACTTGTATATTAAATGTGTGACTTGTATATTAAATGTGTGACTTGTATATTAAATGTGTGACTTGTATATTAAATGTGTGACTTGTATATTAAATGTGTGACTTGTATATTAAATGTGTGACTTGTATATTAAATGTGTGACTTGTATATTAAATGTGTGACTTGTATATTAAATGTGTGACTTGTATATTAAATGTGTGACTTGTATATTAAATGTGTGACTTGTATATTATATATGTATGAGTGTGTGTATTGTATGCGCAGAACACACCAAAGAGTGCTGAAGCTGCCAGAAAAATTATTGAAGATATTTTGCAGCAGCATACTTTATCCAGAAGGGCTCTTTTGTATGCTGCAATGCTGTTCATAAATCAGGTAATTTTTGTATGCTGCAATGCTGTTCATAAAACAGGTAACATAATATTACTAATAATAGTAATAATAATACATTTTAAAAACTTGTAATCTTTTAGAATTAGAGTCATTGCCACATTTGTAGCTATGAGCACAGAAATCCCACCAACCATTGCTATTATCAGCACAGAAAGCCCACCAAACATTGCTGTTATCAGCACAGAAATCCCACAAAACATTGATGTTATCAGCACAGAAAGCCTACCAAACATTGCTGTTATCAGCACAGAAATCCAACAAAACATTGCTGTTATCAGCACAGAAATCCCACCAAATATTGCTATCATCACAGAAAGCCCACCAAATATTGCTATTATCAGCACAGAAATCCCATTAAATATTGCTGTTATCAGCACAGAAATCTTACCAAATATTGCTGTTATCAGCTCAGAAAAACCACTATATATTGCTGTTATCAGCACATAAAGCCCTCCATATATTGCTGTTATCAGCACAGAAAACCCACTAAACAGCGCTGTTATCAGCACAGAAAATCAACCAAACATCACTGTTATCAGCAGTCAACCAAACATTGCTGTTATCAGCACAGAAAGCCCACCAAATATTTCATTTATCAGCATAGAAAGCCCACTAAACATTGCTGTTATCAGCACAGAAAGCCCACTAAACATCGCTGTTATCAGCACAGAAAGCCCACTAAACATTGCTGTTATCAGCAATATGGACGATTAGAAACTTCGTTCCCCGACCATGTGTTGATATTATTAAGCCAAGATTTACTTGACCAACACTTGCTCCATCCTCAAATATTTCCTGCAGAGCAATCTTTGATAGTGAATAGTGACGTCTTAAATGTTCACACAAGATTATGCCATTTCACTACTTGTTAAATGCCAAACAATGTGAGCTTTCACCATTTCATTACTTTTAAGAGTGCTTCTTATTGACCTGCAAGCTCGGTTGTTTTGTCCAATACTTCTTTGTATACCGTCTTGTTACATGCCAATCATGCGAGCTTACACCATTTCACTTCTTTCAAGAGTAAACAAAGTTAAGTTAAACTATAGCATTTATTAATGCCATAGGGGTGAGAGATGTTAGCAATCTCACATTTCAGTGGCTCTGCTATATGTGGGCCTTAGCCATCTCCTCTCCCTCGTAGTCTTTACCTCCCAGGTTAATCTGGTACCCTATTAAGACCAGGGAGCCACTGCGATCTTAAAAACATTTTCATCTTAACTGGGCAATAAACTCAGGTCCCTCATATGCGAAGCCAATGTGCTAATCACTGCACTACACGACCCACTCAGTAGTGCTTCCTGTTGACATGCTAGCAGCTGTTATTTTGTCTCAGACAAATACATTTGTTCTATGTTCTCAACCAGTAACATGTTGCAGCTGTTCATATTGCCAGCTAAAAATAACGCATACTTCCTCAGACACCCGGCCATTTTTTTATGACTTCTGGTCTTTCTACACGATTGCTTTTTTTTTTTTTGGCCTAACGTTTTTATTTATTGAGTTATTGATTTCAAATTAAGAGACAATAGAGATAAATGGATGCTAGATATGATTTGGAGGTGTGTTTTATGCTTGTGTGTGTTAGTATTATGTTGTGTACAACCAAAATCGAGAATGTGGACAAAAGCACACAAAAAACTTACTCGTATTTCTATTATAGAACCAGCCAGATGTTGCCCTGGAAGCAGTGAAACGATGTAGAGAAGGTAATCTGGTTTTTAATGTAATGGTAAGTTTTCTCATGTCAATGTCATTTTATTAATGTCTTGGAGAATAAGATCCGGCAGCTTGCTTGCTTTTCGAGTTCCGATATAATATAATATAGGAACATTATATCACTGGTTGTAACAATGGGAAACTTTAAAGAAAATTACACCATAAACAGGGTGCATATAATTATGACTGGTCATGCTGCCATCTTGAATGCTTTCCAAAGCATTAGTGTCACATGACCAGGTCATATGGGAGTCAGAGACAATGAAAGAGCTGATGAATTGGCAGGATATGCTATAATGAATGGAACAGAAATGAGAGATGATAGGGAGTTAATTAAGGTACTTATATGTGCACCAGAGGGATGGAGATGTAGATGCAAGGCAATGTACATGTTCAGAGCTTTATAAAACTGGGAGTGACCATCAGAGAGGGAAGACGTTCTGTTTCTTTCTGGAAAGATCCAAAGAATCCACAACCAACTGCTGCCCTTAGCGTATATACTCATAAATAACTGATGATTGGGATTTTTCTTCAGTATTCATTCTCAAACTCCCATTGGATCTCTTGTAGCAGGACAATGGTCAAAATAGATTTTGAGCAGGATGCAGTCCAGAGAGTGGAAATTCATTATATTGCCATTTTATTTGCACTAATGGCTACACATTTGTCTTTGGTAGAGATTGAGATTCAAAGGGTTTTGAATTATTTTCATGTGATTCTCAGGTCTAGCAGCTAGTCAAGACTCTAAAATCACCTCCACTCAGTGCATCACAATAATAGATGAACCATAGCTCTCAATGGTATACCCGACTAATACTTTAGGGATTGCAGTGAACTGAGCTGTGGAGGCTGCATGTTGAATGAGAATTGATTGCAACCAGATAACTAGTTTGATTACACCAAAGCATTCGACAAAGTAAAACACAACCAGATTATCAAAATGCTAGAAGATATTAATATGGACAATAAAGATCTTGGAATTGTGCACAATATACACTGGCAACAAGAAGCAGCCATGAAAGTGGATAATATAACTGGCAAGTATACACAAATAACAAATAAAACAAAGTGTACGCCAGGGATGTATATTTTCACCAGATTTAATTTCTCTTTACAGCGAGAATATCTTGAGATCAATTAAGAATATGCCAGGCATTAAAATAGGACACAATATCAATAATCTACGATATGCAGATGATACTGTGTTGATATCAGAAAGCCAAGAACATCTCCAAGATTTGTTAAACAGGACGGTGATAGAAAGTAAATAAAAAGGTCTTAATTTAAACATAAAAAAGACAGAGACAATGATAATATCAGGAAATAGTATCCTACCTAATAGTAAAATAGAGAAAAACTTAAAGCAGGTGAATAGTTTCAAATATTTAGGAACATTAATAACTTCAGATGGTAAATGCAAGACCAAAATTATACGCAGAATAGGACAAGCAAAAGCAGCATTCCATAAAATGAAAAAATCCTATGCAACAAGTCCATATCGATGGATACTAGAAAATGTGTCCTCAAATGCTACATTGAACCAGTACTACTCTATGGAAGTGAAGCATGGACAATAAATAAGACATTACAAAAATCATTGGAGGCAGCGGAAATGTGGTTTATTCGAAGAATGTTACGCATTCCTTGGACAGCAAAGATTACTAATGAAGAATGTCTTAGAAGGATGGATGTGAAAAGATGCATTATTGATAATATAAGAAAAAGACAGTCAACATTTATTGGGCACATAATGAGAAGAGGAGGCATTGAGAATATAGTGACAACAGGAAAGATAGAAGGGAAAAGATCAAAGGGAAGACTCAGAGAAAAGATATTGGACAGTTAATTACTTTGGGCCACACATTTGTTTGTATACATATGCATGTGTTATAGCATTATCTTCATGTGAACGAACGTTTATTTTTATATTAATATATGTATTTGTTTCTATTATGTGTGCGAATGTTCATGTTTTTGTTTTTATTGATGTGAGAAAGTGTTTATGTGGATGCATGTTTATGTGTGTATATATATATATATATATGTGAGTGTTTATGTTAATGCACGTATCTCCATTCTGTGTCAATATGTATGCCTATTCTGGTGTGAGCCCTTTCCTATGTGTGGATACATTTACATGCCTGTGCATTTTGTGTGGATATCCTTCACACATCTATGTGTCCATTTTGTTATATATTTATCTCTTATCTCTTGGTGTGTGTATACATTTCTGTGTATGTGTGGTTGTATATATATATTTATGTCTATATTTGGTTTCACATTCATTCCATGCGCTTTCAAATGATGATTCTTCTTGTATCTTTCCTTCCCCAAACCCACCCACCCCACCACCACACAACCTCATCAATCATTATCATATGCCATTCTGGTTGGCGTAGGCGACCATGGCTCTCTGTCCACAGTATTGTTATCAGGATTGTTGTTGTTTCCATGCCTTGCTAAGTTGTCCCCCTCTGTCTCTGTTGCCTTGAGTCTCGCCTGTTGTGACTATGTTCTCAAAACCTGCCTGTCTCATAAAGTGACAAAAAAGGTATTTTCTTATATTATTGATTTGGGTCAGTTTCTCTTTTTATTCTTTCAACACCTCCAACCACATCTCTATTGCCTCTAATTTCCCACTTTCCAGTTTGTTTATAATGAAAGCACACATTTTCTCATTTACTAGATGCGTTTCCATTTCTGCATCATAGAAACATGGCTTGATAACATTTCAATCATCTATTTTATGTATTATTGTTTAGTTTATAAGTTATTTGTCTCTTGAAAAAGGTCCCATTTGGACTGACACGCTGAGATTTGTCCTGCGTAGTTTTATTTATATGTTTTTTATATACTTTTAAAATATATTTTTATTCATATGTACGGTAAATGTTTTTAGTAGCCAGTTTAATTCATTTTGCTTTACCATTAACTAAACGGCTTCGATTCACGACACCAACAGAGATGATGACATACATGAGAGAGAGATGTACATGGAGAAATATGATTGGCAACCGCCATACGCCATACTTCATTCGTTACGTTTTTTATTATTGACGTGATTTTCGTTGGTCACTATTTATATACTTGGATCGCATGTCAAAAATAGTGAAGGCCGGCCAACGAAATGCGCGGAAATAATCAAAATCGGCGTTTCGGGTCATGTTTACCTCTATGTGTACACAGGTCTTTATACTAGTTCTGTAAGACTCGCAGTGCTTGGGCCTTCACAGCTCAATGTGTAGAGAAATCTATCAAGGAGGGGAGTGGTGCTTCAAGTCATCTTGATGATGATGATGAGATAATTAGTTTCTCTGGTTCTTACCTCTCAGTCAGCACAACCCACAAAATGGTGTCACTGTGAGGTGATAAAAAATGGTGTCGCAGTGAAGTGGTGCAAAATGTCCTGGCTTGGATAGCTGTAGTAGAAGGCTACAATATTTGAGCCCAATTTGAAAGTCTCATACATGAGAAAGTGTGGTAAAAGTGCAGCAGCACATCGAATAAGCATACAATTAATTGCCTTGAGACCATGCAACACACACTCGGAGCAATGTTTCTCAACAAAGGGCGACATTAACATATGTACCAGATGCCTAGAGTTTCTCCTTGAATTCTAAAGTTACTTATGAGCATATAGAATTTGTTTCTATCTTGTCCTGGTTTTATCTATCTATCTGACTGCCTGTCTGTTTTTCTTTCTTTCTTTCGTTTCTCTGCTTATGCTGTGATGAGTCGCAGGATAAATGACGATCAAATTTTGGGCTATTGTACGTCTGGCCACTTGATATGCTGTAACACTGTGCCATGTTAGAATGTTGGTCACTCCTTTACCACCTTCTTGGTCTTTTTCAGTATCTTGCGGTTTCCATTTTCATGTTGTATGCTCTTGCCGCGGGCCAATAAGAGTTAATTCTCATTCAGTGACCGAACCTTTTCAGTCTCTGTTTTTCAATATATTTGATCACTGATGTTGTTCCAACAGTTCCTGTACAAAGAACACACGGATACACGCATCCAGATACGCTCTTGAAAATGGATATTTATTTTAGTTTGGTACCCTCAAGCCTTTTGCACTCAACTCTGCACATTCATTTGTTTAAATTTGTCTTTGTGTGGTCCTTATTGTATTGCTATCCATGTTGTATTGGGTAATAGTTTGTTATATCTATTATCATATCCCATCCACTTTTCAACAAATTCTGCTTCCATGACTACATGTTTTCAAGTACATCATTGTCACCTTGAACTGTGTATTGTTTACATGTCAATAGTGCCTCTGTGGTGGTAACATTGTTTTTCATGTTTTGTTTTATATATTCTTGAGAAAGACCTAATGTTTCAGAATGTTGAAAATGTCTTGTGTATTGTAATTTCTATATTTTCATGTTTACACCTCATAACCCTTTAGTCTTAGTGATAGTCCGTCTGTTGTGTTCAAGTGAAACATCAAAAACCTATGCTCTATGTTAAATCCTATTGTTGAGAGAATGGAGTGGCTTTTCCCACCTTTTGGCTAAGATCCAAGTACTAAACTCCATTTTCTAATTTTCATGTAACCAGCATTATTATTGTTCACAGCTGATAAGCTTCGCAAGGTTAGGTCAAATTCAAGATGTTCTCAAAGGTTTGGATAAAGCTGTTGACCGAGCAAATGATATCACAAAGCCTTTAAATACCCGGCTGTACAGCGACACGGTACGTAACTGGAACCATTATTTTTTTCTAGGTATTTTAAAATTATAATCAACTTTGCATTTAAAAAGAAATTGTGTTTTTTTATAGTTCTTAAATATAGATACAACTCTGTCAGCAGTGTTGGCAATCATACATTTCTACAACTGTCAAGTGTTGGCAATCATACATTTCTACAACTGTCAAGTGTTGGCAATCATACATTTCTACAACTCTGTCAAGGGGATTGGCAATAAAACATTTTCACAACTGTCAACAGCATTGGCAATCATACATTTCTGCAACTCTGTCAACATTTTTGGCAATCATACATGTCTACAACTCTGTCAAGTGTTGGCATTCAACATTGACAGGGAGCAAACTATGAAATATCTAGGCATCACTTTTGATAGAAGTCTATCTTTTGCGAAACATGTGGACAATATCATTCAGAAAGCTGGGAAGGGTGTCAGTGCAGTCAAAATTATGGCATCTGCAGAAATGCTGCAGCTAACTTTTTTTCAAATGATGCAGGCAGTGGTATTATCTGTGTTGGACTATGGTTTAGGTTTACTGACACTGTCACAAACACAGGTGGATAGATTGGAGATGTTCAAAACGAGGCCACGAGAGCTGTCCTAGGATGCTCAAGAGATACACCTATCATGACCATTAGGTTTCTCCTAGACCTACTGAGTATCAAATCAGGACATAAAATAGCTCAGGTTAAAGAATACTTCAAGGTCGCCAATAATGATCATCACATTTTACACCAATCTCTAGACAACACAAAAGGAAGGCATATCAAGAGAGGAAGGTTCTGGATGGCAGAAGCAGAAGATACCCTACTCAGAGTTTGTGAGCTGGAGAAAGTGGGAAGAGGCTTTGAATGGGTGACATTTGACAAAGAGAGAAAGTTATTGACAACAGTTGTGATACAGATGGGAAGAGAGTACAGCGACTGGGCTGTCAACAGAGCAGAGGGAATGATCCAAGAACTCATACTACAGGACTCGAAGCCATACGATACAATAATTTACTCAGACGGCTCAGTAACACAATAAACAAACAGGTGTGGTTGGGGTTTTGTGGCCTACCAAAATGGCAAGAAATTGGATGAGAAGTCAGCTGCGTACCCCAATACAACATCGAGTATGAGAATGGAAATAGAAGCGGTGACAGCAGCTCTCACTTGGCTGGCGACACAACCACCAACAGACTCAGTTATTCTATCAGACTCTCAAAGTATGCTGCGCAAGATAGAAAAGTTTATGATTAGAACTGAATGGGTCACTCTTCTCAACAACGCGCAGGGATCTACATGGATCTACTGTCCAGGTCATGCTGAGGTCAGGGGAAATGAAAGAGCTGATGTGTTGGCTGGTAAAGCCTTGATGAACGGCACCGAGATAAGAGACAGGATTGAATTGATTAGAGAAGTCATGGATACCCTATGAGAAGACGAGGAGGAAGTCGAACGTGACAGTATACATATTCAGAGAATAGTAGAAATAGGAGTGAGTAGAAGCGATGGGAGAAAGTGCTCCCTCTCCGGAAAGATCAGAACGCGTAATCAGCAACTGACTGAGACCCTGAGCTTATACACTTTTAGATGGCTGACGGAGCGGCAAGCAGAGCATATATGGTAATGCCCCCAGTGCTGTGACGCTTGTTCCTAATCAAGAATGCAGTGGCACTGTCGACACACAGTGATGCTAGTCAGTCCGGTCCGAGCATTGGTGGGCTGGCCAATGAAAACAACACGAAAAGGTAGATGCATGGCGAGAGAAGAAAAGACAACATATTGAGTACATTGAACGGGCAGTACAGCGCCAGAGGACATCATCAAGTGCAAATAGAAAGGGAAAATGTTCCAAGGAAATCGGAACTACAAGCTCTGTTAGCTCGAGACAGGCTTCTAGTTATCAGTGCTCCTTACTGGCAGAGACCCAGACCCAATTGTGAGAGCCCGGCAAAGTAAGCAGCCCTGTCCTAACTCTACTGTCAAGCTTTCTTATATCTTAAACTTGCTCGCAGAGAGAAAAGACTCAGGCACAAATGGCAAGGTCGTTCAGCTCGAGAACATGCCTTACTACCAAACGCGTGGTGAGACTTGGATGAGGGGTTCATGGTGTCGGTGAACGACACCTCAGCTAAGAAGGCGATAGAGCCTGGGTCCAAGTCTTCTGTCGAGTTCTTCCTTAACCGAAACCAGGCTCAAGGATGAGAAAAGGTTCAATACATGATGGGCACAGGAACAGAACGTCTAAATACACAAGTTAAGTTCACTGACTGTGGAACACCTCGTGCGAGATAGACGTGAATGACAATCGTCTCAGCAAAGAGTCATTACACACTCTAGGCAGACTGTCACAGGCTAGGGAAGCCTACTACACATGATTTTCTGGTGAGAAAAATCATTCTCCCAGCCAATTTGTTTAATTCGTTATGGTTTTGTGTTCTTAACTGTTTTTGTTGTCTTGATAAAGGTTTCAATTGGACCGACACGTTGACAATTGTATTTGTTCTTTGTTTTATTGTTATTTTCTATATTTTATTATTTTATATTGACAGTTTTCTAGTAACCTATTTACCTTATTTGCATTTACCTCTATTTGTCTGGTTACTGCAGCACTTCCTTTTTGTCGGACATCCTCCGATATTTGGGTTATTTATATGGAAGCCTACTACCCGAATTAAAGGCATGACGAAAACGGATGTGCTAGGCCTCATATATCGGGCAACAAAAGTGAGCCAACCAAGGTGCAAACAACATAGATCAACTGTGGAACTAGCAGTACAACGTACTACAAGCTCCCTGGCAAAAATCACATGATTTATTCGTTGTGATTATAAGAGAATAAACAAAAAAGAAGAAGAAGAATCTTTCTAGATTATAATGTAGATATGTTGATGATATTTGTAGATATGTTGTAAATATAATGTAGATATGTTGATGATATTTGTGCTAACTTGTATATCTACAGATGGAGGAGATCAGACAAGCTATTGTTAGCTGTGGTAACCAGAGTCATATACACAAGTTTCATCTTCTGGAAAAAGATTTATCTGTGCTGGGGGTGTTCAGTCAACAGACTGCTGCTGTTCTGCTGGATAAAACAATTTATGGAGAACGTTATATTAAGAAAGGAACTGGGAAGAGAAAAGTCAACTCAGCGGAACAGTTATGATCTTGTTGATATTACAAAATTGCTGAATCATAGGAATTATGATCTTGTTGATATTGCTGAGAGTTATATGAATGGAAGAATTATGAGGAGCATGATAGCTTAGTTGATAGTGAGTTTACTTTCTATCACTGGGTTACAGCGTGCCAGGTTCAAAACCACGGCCGGATAAAAAATATTTGGGTTGTGATTTCTTGCTTGATGTGACCACTCCTCCAGTTGACAGCTGTAGATGAGTATCTGACACATGAGTTAGGGGAGTAAAGACAGCGAGGAAGGGAACTGGCCACCCCACCTAATAGTTGCTGCGGCTTAGTACATGAAGAGTTATCTTCATCCCCGACGGCAGGTTGCTGCCATGTGACCTTACAATTATGATCTTATTTGTATTACTGAGAGTTATACAGACAGAACAATTATGATCTTGTAGATGTTTCTAAATATATATAAAGTTTGTGAGACTGTCCTTAGCTGATATATTAGGACTTGAACCTAAAGAAAAAATTTATTGTAAAGATGGTTTGTTCAATGTTTACCTCCCTATCCGTCGCTCACTCCTCATGCGCTACATGCTCACAGGTTAAGATACCCGGGTGAGAACATCCACGTTTATTGATCACTACAAATTGGGTGATACAGCATTTGAAGTTCATCAATGGCACAACACTCAAAATAGATCTGTAATTATAGGCGATCATGCATTGATCGTGAAGCTAGGTCCTATTGCTTATATACATTGCGAGTCAGCTCATTGAAACATTTGCTGTAGGCATGGATTTTTTTTCAGGTGCTAATAGGTGGACAGTGTATGTATTATCATCAGCGTGTCTGTATTATCATCAGTGTGTCTGCAACTGGGATGATGAAGAAGGGGGGGGGGGAGGAATAAATATCAACATGCCATTTGTTGTTGTCGATGTCCAAATGCTGATGAGTAATTCTGCTCTTGTTAGCACAATGACATTCTTTAAAAAGTACAAGTCTTCTGAAGTTGACTTAGTGATCCATACAGTAAGTTAGTGACTGTTAACGGTGTCTGTAGAAATTTGTTTCTGGCAGTTTAAAGGTAAGGGCGGTCAATAAGGAAGTATTCCACTGTTTAATTTGGGATGAGAGCAGTGTCTAAAAGTGGATAGTTTCTGGGGTTTGATACATTTTAAATGGCTATTGATCCTTGCATGTCCTGTTAAAAAATGAAAGATATGGGATTGGTTTCTTGTGCAAAGTTTGTTTATGTTATTATCCTTGGGCCGTATCATTTCACTTACCGGTAATACATTTCAACCAGTCAGCCCATTTGCCCATCTGTTCAACCAGATTTCCCTGTTGTTGTTTAGAATCTTTTTGACTGGTCCCATACTATAAGGTCTTTGCTTTTGTTGTTTTGAGACGCCTCTTTTTGCAAGTCTGTCTGCTACTTCATTTCCTGCTATATCAGTTCCTGCTATTATCACTGTGTCCAGAGTTGCATTGCATGATCACACATATTTGATATGCAAAGATAAGACTGCCTGCTCTTGCTATATGGAGAATATCGTGATTTTCATATGGAGTATATTTAAGTGCTTCCAAAACTGACATAGTCTGAAAAAATGACTATGTGGCCAGACCTCGTACCAATATTACTAGTTCTTATTATGGAAAGGCATGCAAATGGAACAAGTATGATATTCTGAGATTCATAAAAAGGAAACAATTATTATCTTGTTATGAAAGTCATAAAAAGGAAACAATTATTATCTTGTTATGAAAGTCATAAAAAAGGAAACAATTATTATCTTGTTATGAAAGTTAAAAAAAGGAAACAATATTATCTTGTTATGAAAGTCATAAAAATGGAAACAATTATTATCTTGTTATGAAAGTTAAAAAAAAGGAAACAATATTATCTTGTTATGAAAGTCATAAAAAAGGAAACAATTATTATCTTGTTATGAAAGTCATAAAAAGGAAACAATTATTATCTTGATATGAAAGTCATAAAAAGGAAACAATTATTATCTTGTTATGAAAGTTAAAAAAAAGGAAACAATATTATCTTGTTATGAAAGTCATAAAAAAGGAAACAATTATTATCTTGTTATGAAAGTCATAAAAAGGAAACAATTATTATCTTGATATGAAAGTCATAAAAAGGAAACAATTATTATCTTGTTATGAAAGTCATAAAAAAGGAAACAATTATTATCTTGTTATGAAAGTTAAAAAAAGGAAACAATATTATCTTGTTATGAAAGTCATAAAAAAGGAAACAATTATTATCTTGTTATGAAAGTCATAAAAAGGAAACAATTATTATCTTGATATGAAAGTCATAAAAAGGAAACAATTATTATCTTGTTATGAAAGTCATAAAAAAGGAAACAATTATTATCTTGTTATGAAAGTCATAAAAAAGGAAACAATATTATCTTGTTATGAAAGTCATAAAAAGGAAACAATTATTATCTTGTTATGAAAGTCATAAAAAAGGAAACAATTATTATCTTGTTATGAAAGTCATAAAAAAGGAAACAATATTATCTTGTTATGAAAGTCATAAAAAAGGAAACAATATTATCTTGTTATGAAAGTTATAAAAAAGGAAACAATATTATCTTGTTATGAAAGTCATAAAAAAGGAAACAATTATGACGGGGAATGGGAAGAGAAGGAAAAAAAATATCATTCTTGTGTTTTCGGGTGACAGTCTTCTTTGATGTACAATTTTATGACCTTGTGAAAAATCAGTACGAGAGGTTTACCAGCCTTTTGTCCACGTGACAATAGAGAAGCTGGGCAATTTGTACAGAACCAAGAAGTGAACTTGTTTGCAATAATGTCTTGCTGTTAGAAAAGTCATAAAAATTGAACAATTGTGATCTTGTTGGTATTATTTTATTTAACGGAGAAGCTGACGTCACGGAACTAACATAGTTAAGATTAGTTAATATCATCATCAAGTGTCGTCTCTGCGATGAAGGTTGACTGCAACAAACCTCTAACATCCCGTCTCTTGTTTTGGTGGTGCACTCTGCTAGACTGTAACCTGTCCATCTTGTGATGTTACTCTCCCACTTGTATCTCTGCTTACCTCTTGCTCACTTCCCTTTGACTTTACCCTCAAGTAAGGTCTTCAACAAGGTGTCATGTCTTTTAATGTGTCCAAAATATTTTATTTGCCTGATCTTTATTTCTCTTAGGAACTCTTTCTTCATATTAAGTGTTTTTAGAACCTCTTTGTTTGTTTTCTTCTCTTTCCATGATGTTCTCCCTGTTCTTCTATATACCCATATCTCAAGGCATCAATTCAGTCTTCTAATTGTTTGTTTAATGTCCATGTTTCTGAGCCATACATTATAGTTAGTTATTCCTCCAAGGCCAAAGATAGGACGGATGTCATATTTCTCTCTCATGTCTCTCGTTTCATTGCAATTTGCTTTAGATCTTCATTGTTTCTGATACCGATGATGAAACGTTCTATTATAATAGTTCTAATTTTCTAATAATCTTGTAATTTGTTTAGATGTTAATATTTTCCTCATGTCATTGAAGGTACTTTTAGACATTCCTATTCTCCTTTTAACTTCTGTTTCACATCTGCCATCATTTGTGACTATGTGTCCAAGATATTGATAATATTTTACTTGTAGTTTCTCTCCATGTATATTTATGTTTAGCTCTTGTTCTTCTGTGTCTGCTGATTATCATGGTTTTTGTTTTTAGGATATTTATATCCAGTTCATATTCATTACATGATTTATTGACTTGATCTATTAATCTTTGTAATTCATGTTCACTTTCTGCTAAAAGAGCAGTGTCATCTGCATATCTCAGGTTGTTTATTTTTTTTTTTGTGTGTTTTTGTTGCGTTCGCTCCATTGTAATCAGCACGGTTATCTGTAATATTTTCAGAGGGAGCGTGATTACGTTGTGCCACCAGTATGCACTTTGTAGGCCTAGCACATTCGATTTCGGCATGCCTTAACAATTTGGGTGTGCTACCCTAGCCTGTGACAACCTTCCTATCTGCCGCCAGGCAGAGAATGTGTACTGACTATGCCGAGACGGTTTGTCCTTCCCGTCTATCTTGCATGAGGCGTTCCGCAGCCAGTGAACTTGCATCGTGTAATTAGACGTATTGTGCCCGTGCTCATCGGATACTGAACCTTTTCTCGTCCTCAAGCCTGGTTCCTGTTTAGGTTGTCCCCTTGTCCAAATCTGAATCCGTACACATATTTAGGAGCGTTAGGGACTTGCGTTTGTTCTATAGCTGAACAATGCTTGTCACCTCGGACTGGTATGCCTGTGCTCATCGGGTACTGAACCTTTTCTCTCCACGAGCATACTTCCGGTATAGGAAAAAACTTGACAGTAGAGTTGGGCACAGGCTGGTATCACCAGTAACTAGTATCTTGTCTTCAGCAAACAACGCTTTAGTTCCGATTTTATCAAACTGTTTTCCATTCTCTTTGCACCTAATGCTGCCCTCCATCGCTGTGCATCTTTCTCAGGGTACTCATTGTGCTTTTATTTTTATTGAGACATCTGCCTGCTTCATAACGACTATATTGACCACCCCTTCAATGCTTCTACCAGACTTTCTAGCTTCACTGTGTGTCAACAGTGTGACTGCATGTGTTGGCACAGAGGTGTCGGAGATATTGAGGTTGTTTATTATCTTCCCATTGATCTTGAGTCCTGGCATTTCTTCTATATTTTTAAAGATATTCTCTGTGTAGATATTAAATAGGCTTGGTGATAAAATGCAGCCTTGTCTTACACCTCTTCTTATTTCTATGTACGGTGAGTAGCTGTTTTCACACCTTATTGATGCAGTTTGTTCCCAATATATATTTCTAATCAGTCTCATGTCTTTTCCATCTATGCCTATTACTTGAAGACATTTGATTAATTTTTCATGTTGTACTCTGTCGATGGCCTTGCTGTAGTCTATGAAGAAAATAGAGATACTTTTTTGGACTTCTATATATTTATCTATCACTAGTCGGATACTCAGTATAGCTTCTCTGGTTCCTTTGGTTTTCTTAAAACCGATTTGTTCTTCACTGACCCCCCGTGTCTATCTTGTTTTTAATTTGTTCATGTGTTATCTTGAGTAGTATTTTAGTTAAATGACTCATTAGACTTATTGTTCAATATTCTGTACAGTCCACAATCCTGGGCTTCTTAGGTAGTGGTATGAATATTGATGATGTTAGGTTAGGTAATATATTGAATGATTAATCGTTTAGCATTTTAACTTGCTAAAATTACCATTTGTCAAAAAAATGCTACGGCCATGTGGACTCGAATCGCCAAAAGTGCAACGGAGAAGATTTTAGTTGGAGTTTAGTACATTAAAATCACAATGTTTATATTTCACAGAAACAGCACTCAACTCAGTTATTTTTTTGCACAAAAATGTGTGATAAGTTATGTAGTTAATATCGAGCCGTATAGATCGAGCCCTATTATATGTCTCATATGCATGTTATTGATTGCCTTAGATATTCTGTCAATGCATCTGTACGTATACAATCTCTTGTTTTATTACTGTTATGACCAAATTTCTTCTTCTTCAATGTTCATTCTCAAACTCCCGCTGAATCTCTCTTGTAGCAGGACAATGCTCCTACTAGATATCCACTATGGATGTAGTCCAGAGATGGTAAATGTGCTGTCACCGTTTTATTTTGCGCCAATGGCCCGACACTTCCGTCTTCGACTGAACCATTTGTTATATCCAATTTTAAAATTCAGAGTTATGTCATTGACTATGAGTTCATAGATGGCTAAGTAGCGCAAGTATTCCCGCAAATGTCCTTGGAGAATAATTATTAAAAAATATTATAATAATTCGCCCATGGGACGACCACTGTAGATGGTTTTTTTTGGGTCTACCCATGACTTTCTAGCTACTCTCTGCTGATGCTGTGCCTTTTTTGACTGTACAGCATCCTGTAGCTCAGTTTCGTTCAGCGTCTTCCCATGTATGATAGTTTATTTCAAAGGGTTTTATTGAGGTCTTTAATGATTCCTTGTAGCGCTTCTTTTGATCATCTTGAAAATATTCCTCTTCTGCAACTCATCACACAAATTACAATGTGCATGTAATACATAAATACAAGAACGTTAAGTACAAGATCTTATCAAAAGTTTGATAACCAATATCTCAGTGATAACTTATTATATTATATGTCAGTGCCAAATGTGATTTTTATTGTGGCCCAAAAAAGTAGGGGCCCTAAGCTATAGCTTGTTTAGCTTATACGTAAAACCTGCACTGCCTGCATGGAGGCATGAGAGGAATGTTTAACTAGCGGGCCACAAGAACCATCAGCGTACACATCCTCGTCATATGCTGGGAAGGAATGAGCATATGAGTTTACTTGGAGTGCAATGATATCGGCGCACAATAACCATAAACAGCTTGTTGGCATGATTATATGTCTGTATTAGTTCAAGTTTACAATGTCCATCACAGTTTGAAGAGCGAGATATTCGATTGATGCAGACACAAATTTTTTATCTCCAAAACAACGTTAATAAACACAGTGTTTATGCAGACACTGTGCTATCAATGCCAGACCTGGACCCTGACAGAAGCTAGAACAAACACTCACTGTATGTGAAACTAAGTGCCTGTGAACATCACTAGGGGTAACAAAAAGAGGCAGAATAAACAATGACACTATATGAAATCTGATGAAAACAATATCGCGCAAAGAATACATAGACACACAACAGATCAAATGGTTTGGCCACTTAATCAGACAGGAGCCATATCGCATTCCATGGATAGCCGTCAATAAAAGATCATCTGAAGAACAGGAGAAGAACCTGACGAAAATGGATAGATGACATTAGAGAAATACTTGAACAAATATTAGACCAAAATCCGTCTACAGTGGTCATTCCATGCCTGAACTTTCCAGGATCATTTAAAAATCGAATAGGGCTCATTAGCCATCTACGAGCTATTATGCATGGTCATATTTCTAACTGAATTTTCAAAAATTGATGTAAAAAATGGTCATTATCACCTGTGATGGACGAACGAGCACACACATGAACGCACGCACACACTCACTCACACACACACGTGAACACCAAGGCTGAAATATGCAGGGGAATCACAGTTAGCAAAAAAAAGAAGACTTCAGCTCCCCATGACGCCTAGCGGCACACATGGATAAGACAAGACAATTTATAAAAAAATAAGGACAGAAATATTACACATTGAAATTTGGTGTGTTTCACATGCGCAGTTACATTATTGAACTAAACTGTGAAGTGCAAAGTGTCAAGGACGAATTAAAAGATAAAAGTCATGTGGTACGCAATGTTGAAACATGGCTAATAAATGGTGGCTTATGTTTGCAATGTTTTCCTTGATCTGTAAGTAGTCTGTTGCTAGTTCTGACTGAATATTTCTTTTCATTGCGTGTTCGTAAGTCATAAGTCTTATTTCAGTTATAGAAGAGGATTGCGATTTCAGGATTTTTGTTGTATTTATGTATGGCTTTGTGCGTCTTGCAGACGATCACTAACAATAAGAAGAAAGAATCCATTAATCATGTTCTCAGGAATGTGGACTTTTCATACGATCATATCACAGCAACAGAAGATTTTTGTTTGAGTCGTACTCTTCTTTCTTCCATATCTTGAAACATATTGTTTCTGAACAATGTTGTTCCCGCAAGCAGGTTAGGTCCACAGACAGTTCGAGTTTCGGTCGTGTTTTCTCAGATTTTGTGGTCTATGAAGAAGTCTTTCATTGAAGATTTGCAGATGTCTTTCTTCTGAAGTACGTTGTGCTGCAGGTTCCACAGTAAATCTGTGCTATTTGCGCCTTTGTTGATCACTCTGTGGTCAGGAACGTCCGAGGTCTAGCACATCCGTTTTCGTCATTCCTTTATTTCGGGTTTGGTCCCTAGTCCGTGACAGCCTGTGTATCTGTCGCCGGATAAAGAAGAGAAATGCAGCAGCTCAACAGCGGAGAGCAGCTACAAAGTCACGGATAGACCAAGATCCGTCTACAGTCGTTATTCTATGTCCAAACTGTCCAATGACATTTACAGCTCGAATGGGGCTCATTAGCCATCTACGAACTCATAATCAAGGACATAACTAAAATTGAATTTTCAAAAGTGGATGTAACAAATGGTCATCATCACTTGTGATGGACGAACAACAACAACATCTGTCGCCGGGCACGCTGGTGTGTAGTGCCTCTTCGCCAAGACGCTTGTCGAGCGCATCTATCTGGCACGAGGTGCTCCGCCGTCTATAAACCCATCTCGTGCAATTGAACGAACTCTGCCTGTGTCCATCGGGTACTGAACCTTTTCTCATCCGCGAGCCTGGTTCCGTATGAGGAAGAACTTATCAGAAGAGTTGGACCCTGGCTCGTTCGCCCTCCTACCCGAGGCGTTGTTCACAGACATCGTGAACCCCTCGCACAAGTTTTGAGTCTCACACCACACGTTTGAGAGCAAGGCGTTCTCGAGCTGAGCGACCTTGTCCCAATAGCGCCTGAGCCCATTAGGTACTGAACCCTTTATCTCTGCAAGTGTATTTCCGGTATAGGAAAGCTTGACAATAGAGTTGGGCCAGGGCTAAATCGTTGTCCCTTTTGTGCCCGAGCCCATCAGGTACTGAACCCTTTCTCTCTGCAAGTGTATATCCGGTATAGGAAACTCTACAACTCTTGTAGAGTTGGGCCACGACTGCCATCGTTGTCCACTTCTTGCCTAGTCCCATCGGGTTCGGAACCCTTTCTCTTCACGAGCATATTTCCGGTATAGGAAGGCTCGACATTAGAGTTGGTTTAGGTCTTCTTGCTTTTCCGAGCGCCCACGATTTGGTCTGGGTCTCTGCTTATAAGGATCACAGGTAACTAGAAGCTCTACTCGAGCTAACAGAGCTTAAAGTTTCCCTTTCCTAGAAACTTTTCACTTCATTTGCAGTTCGCGCTGCCCTCTGGCGCTGTTTCAAGTTCGTGGTTGTTCCTTGATAAAAGTCCCTATTGGACCATTTCCAGACCTCCTTCCAGTCAAATAACTTTCAGTAGACAGTGCAAAGAGTGGTAGGTCATCGTTGTGAAGTATGAGGTGCAGTCATTGGTCTGTGAGAATTACATGGTAGGAGACATGACTATATCGGGACCTTCGGCAGTCTATCTTCTTCTTCATCGTTCATTCTCAAACTCCCACTGGATCTCTCTTGTAGCAGGATCATGATCCTACTAGATTTCCAGCAGGATGTAGCCCAGAGAATGAAATGCGCTGTATCGCCTGTTTATTTGCGCAAATGACCCGACACATCCGTCTTCGGCGGGTCGATAGTATATAAGGCCACTGTACACGACTTCATTCGTTACGTTTTTTATTATTGACGTGATTTTCGTTGGTCACTATTTATATACTTGGATCGCATGTCAAAAATAGTGAAGGCCGACCAACGAAATGCGCGGAAATAATCAAAATCGGCGTTTCAGGTCATGTTTACCTCTATTTGTACACAGGTCTTTATTTCTAGTTCTGTTTCTAATTCCGAATCGCAGTGCTTGGGCCTTCACAGCTCAATGTGTAGAGAAATCTATCAAGGATGGGAGTGGTGCTTTTGCTTTGACTATCCATCCATTCATATGTTTCATCGTCATCATCAATCCATTCATTCATACGTTTCCTCGTCGTCATCAATCCACTCATTCATAAGTTTCATCGTCGGTTCTTGTAGCTAGTGAATGGGTACGCCACGTCACGATGCCGGATGTTTATGCAGCAACCGGAGATGATGCCGTTATAAAGTGTTATATCAAGTAAGTAAAGTATCATATGATATATAAATATATAGTAAATTTCCGAATGATATATAAATATATAGTAAAGTGTTATATTTTCTTATATATATATATATATATATATGCATAACTACGTATCTTAACGTTCATCCATTTCGTAACATACATTAATGAAAATTGCCGCAGTTATAAAACATTTCAAAAGGAAGGCAATGACACTAGCAAAATTTCGAACTACTGTCCAGTTGTCCGGCAAAGACAGAACAATGACACGATTGGGTAACCTTTTTATATTTTACCCTACACAAATGTCAAACAAAAGTAAATAAATGTCGGTAACGGATAGGCCTAAAAACAAATATTCTTGAATTTAAATCGACGTTCAAACGGTTTCAATCGATGTTTAATATGCATTCACAGGTTAAGTATTGTATTTCTATTAGCCTGGTATTTGGTTTCGGTTAATTCTCATAAGGTGACAACTATTTTACTTGCTGTCTCTCAGTTTGTTCAATGCATGATATTATACCAACTCTTTTCCTAATTTCTTAATTTCTTATTTTATCTGGTTCAGTAAACCAC